>JAKSZU010000002.1:180520162-181080162 GCA_026018925.1 Tupaia tana
TGATCTCTAGGGAACATCTTAGAACTGGTGCTGGATTGTCCCATATGTCAACTTTACTTAATAATGCCAAATCATTCTTTTTTTTTTTTTTTTTTTAAAGATTTTTGCCATAGGGCGCATGCGCTTGCTGGAGAGACAGAGAGACAGTGAGAGGGAAAGTGAGAAATCATTCCCCAGGGGCATGGTCATGCTGCAGTCCCTTCTCCATTCTTCTCCTGGGATTTTGGGCATACACGCACACATGCCCAGTGTCATTTTCAAGCTATTGCATCTGGGACTTTAACTGCAGTCAGCTGCATGGTAATCCAGTGCTTCAACCAGCATGCCACCTGCTGGCCCTATGCCAAATCATTCTTATAAGCATTTGTTCATTCACATTTTTGTGCTCGGGTATCAAAATTCCCAAATCACTCCATCTTTACCAATACTTTAAAGTTTTTGTCAATTTGATGGGCAAGAAATATTTTGCCATTATTTTTATTGATGTGTCTGATTACTTAATGAGATAAGCATCTTTTTATATTGGCAATTTAGACTTCCTTTATGAACATTATTTGTGCTCTTTGCATGATTTTCTTTTGAGTTGTTTCATTCTTCCTAATTTCTACTGTATTTTATGTGCTAATATTATATGGATGAAAATTATCTCAATCATTTTAAAAAATGGAATGGTGACTTTTAATATAAGCTATTGCATATGTTTGGAAACTGAAATATTTTTATTTTCATAAATGATAACATGTACTTACAGTTTTATGGCAAAGAAAGCTAAGGGACTAATATTTCTTCTAAATGTAGCAGAATTTTATCCCGTTAATTGCTATCTAGAGGATAAAGTTTCTTATCTTTCACATCAACTTTTGATCAGCTTGAAATCTTGGGTGGATTCCTAGTCCCTGGGCACCCATTATTGAATTAACGACCATTGGAAGTTGTATTTTGTTCCTTGCAGACTCCAGTAGCACACCGTGATGGGCATTCCCATTGCATCCGCAGCCTTCCAAAACAGGAGTTCTCCAGCTCCGATAAAGAATGTCCTGTTGATCCGATTACAGTGATTTCTATACAGTGAATGATTTCGGTGCAATAAGCACTTTCTCCTCTCCCTAACCAGTAGTCTTGCTAACAAAATAACTTAATTGAGAAATTCAAACTGTTGGGGCAAGTGGAATTGAGTTGTGGCTGAGGCTCCTTGTGTATCTTTTGTTGTGCAATCAAGTAGCACTTATTCACCTACTTTGCTCAGGCTGTCCAGCCTAAACAAAACCCACCTAATCTCCCAAATCACTTTGCAAAACAAAAGAACACACAGAAGGTACAGAAACTGGGAGGATGGACGGGTGTTGTGTGCTGTACACAGCACTCCCTCTCCTCTCCCTGCTAGTCACTACTTACTGTATAAGAACTGCTTTAATATTTATATGTATCTGTTTTACAATTTGAGAGGGAAAATATACAGCTTCATTATACCAAAGGGGGTTCTGGCTGTTCAGGCCATCTGGCACCACTCCACTGCCTGGTGATAGTCTGCCACAATCATACGTAAAGTTCTAGGTGGAAATTAACAACCGATGGAAGACCAGGCTGTAAACCCAACCTGAGCCTCCCTGTCTGGATCTTGCATCTTTTCTTTTCTGTTTTCTTTTATTCTTTTTTTCTTTTTTTTTCCTTCTCTTCTCTTTTCTCCTGTTCTCTTTCTTCTTTTCTCTTTTCTTCTTTTTTCTCTTCTTTTTGCTTTTCTTTTCCTCTTCTCTCCTCATCTTTTCTTTTCTCTTCTCTTCTTTCTCTTTTCTTTCTCTTTCCCTCTCTCTCTCTTAGGAGGGAGGGAAGGAAGGAGAGAAACAGGGACAGAGGAGGAAGAGATGGAGAGGGAGAGAGTGTCTTTTTAAAATTTTTATTTATTTACTGCTCCCATCACACACATGCACATGTACAATACTCAACACCTCTAACAGGATCCTGACACTGCAGTGCCTTCTCAGCCTTTAGCCAGCCCATGCCTTAGCCACGTATGTGCCCTACATACTCAAAGAGGTCTCTGGACTTGAACTGGCAACCTTTCCATGTAAGATTGCCTCATGGGGCGATGTGTTTTACTGCTGCACCACCTTCTGACCCTGAGAGAGGTATTTTTGGTAGTCTCATGTTGTAATCCTGCTGCCTAAGACTCCAGGAATGTGCCACCACCCTGATCTGTTTGGGGTGGGTTGGGAACTGAAACTGGGCTTCCTTTGCAGCCCAGCCCCCTGGCAGCAGCACCCTCCTGCCTGTACCATCACAGGTGGGCCAGACTTTCCCCAGGGGCAGTGGGCATGTGCTTCCTCAATGCACGTTGGCCCCATTGCACTTGTTTGCCATTGAGCTTAGAGAGTGAGCCTCCTGACAGCACGATAGGAACCAGTGAAGGCATCCTTTCAGTGGCTAACTTCAGTAATTCTTCTTTCTTCAACTTACAGCATTTGGCACCAGTGGCTACCTCTACCGTTCATTCTTCCAGTGTTTAACAGTTTTATGGGAAACTCTAATGAAGACTGTATGAAAATAACAACTATTGTTTGTTTAATTACAAACTCTGCTTTCTCTATATCATTTAAGTTACTACACCTCTCTAAGACATACATTCTCTCTCTCTCTCTCTCTCTCTCTCTCTCTCTCTCTCTCACACACACACACACACACACACATGCACACAGGTGCCTGCACATTTCAGGTGAGGCTCAAAGAAATGAAATGCCTGTCTTAGAAAGTGACAACACTAGGGCTCAAATCCAGTCCTCTGCTTCCAAGTCCCTTGTTGTTTCCACTATTTTTTATTTGCCCATACTGTGATAGGGTCACTAGGAGAATAGCAAGTTGCTCTTTTCTTCTTTCCTTTTCTTTCTTTCCATTATTATGCAGAGGATGGGAGAGAGAGCACATACCCTGCAGTGGTGCCTGGTCAACACACTATCTTTTTTAACTCCAGTATTCCATTCTGTTAGGATCTTGGGCGTGTGTGTGTGCTCTGCATGTAAGCCACCAGGGTCTGGGACTCGAATCCTGGTCTGCCATGTGGGATCTGCTTTACTCTACATTGTACTGCACCAGGGGCTGACTTGGCGAGTGGCTACTCTTAAAGCAGCCCCTCCATACACTATTTGGGTCTGTGTCCCTTGTACATCCTTGTGTCCTCCTGTCATTGATCCACTCACAATCAGCTCATCATTCATTTAATATCTGAGTCCTTAGGGCTAAGTGATGCGGATACCGTCATAGACTGAACCTGCACAAGCCCTGCCTTCATGGAGCTTCCAGTCGTGGTGAAGGAAGGCCACACAGGCAGGAGTGCAGTCGGTGTAGCGACTGCTTTGACAGAAGAGGGTCCTGATTTAGAAAGCCAGCTTTCCCTCTTTAATCTCCAGGGAGAATAAACATCCATGTATTTTAGGGATCATAGGCCTCTCAGAATATGAGTGAGTCTTTCCTAAAGATTTTTAAAAAAATTTAGCACTGAGAATAGTCGTAAAAAAATAAGACTCTAGGGAACCAGCAGTTAGCGTAATGGCTATGTCGCTGGACTCCCACGTAGTCGACCGCGGTTCGCGTCTCGGACCCGGTGGCTTACAACTCACGCCGGGCGCGTGTGCGTGCGTGCCCAAGATCCCGAGAGGAGAATGGAGGAGAAGGGATTGTGGCGTGACCATCCCCCCTGGGGGGTGATTTCTCGCTTTCTGTCTCTCTGTCTCTCTCTGTCTGTCTGGCGAGCGCACGCGCCCTATAGCGAAAAACCTCTCAAAAAAAAAAAAAAATAAGACTCTAGACCTTTAGATTCTTAAGAGGTCATTTGGTTTAAGAAAGAGAATCTTCTTCCTTAGCCTCCTGAGAAGCAGATCCGGGAACTGTGGACAGCAGTTTCTGGGGATCAACAAGGGGGTAAACAATGAGCGTTCTGTGCATTTCTGACTCAGAACGTTCCTCGCCTTTACTCTTCCATCTGGATTCCTTTCAAAGCTTTGGGATAACAGGTCGGTGGAGATAAGCTTTGTTTGGCTATTTCTGGATATAAGGGTTAAAAAAAAAAGAAAAAGGAAAGAAAAAGAAAACCATCAAAACCTAATGTGCTGTTTAAACAAAGAAAAATGAGTTTTACTTCCAAGAGAGCTTTTGCCATTTTCTTAATGCTTATCCTCCTTCCGAGAGCTCATTATGGAACCGAGTGTGGCAGCAGTTTACCAGGGTGAGTGTGTCTGGTCTGGGCCAGGGGATGAATTAGAACCCTGCTAAAGGCCAGAGGAGCGGGCAGAACTATACCTAAATTACCCCCTGGTAGTTGCCTAGCAATTCTACTTTTTTAAAGACCTCCAGAGAGCCTCCCTAATCTCCTCTAGTTTCCCTTTTCAGTGTTTAATAACCTTTGCTGTCAGGAAGTTCTTCCTCATATTTAACCCAGTTTTCCCTTGCCACAGATCAATCCCATTTCTTTTGGTGTCCTTGGTGGTGACAGAATAGCGGGTCATTATCTTCTGGATAATATCCTTAATGTTCTTGAAGGGTATCAGGAAGGCTTCTCTAAGCCTGCACTTCTGTGAGATAAATATGTTTCTTTTCTTCCCTCTCTCCCCTCTTGCCTTTCTCAAGGGTCCTATTTGGAAATACAACCTCTGACATTTTGTTCTAAAGTCTCTGATCTAAATATTCGCATCAGTCCTGTCTTGAGATAACCATTGGTGCATTTTAACTCAAAGAGCAAGATCTTTTTATCATTTCTCTTGCTATTAAATTTTTTTAAAATTAGTTTTTTTTTTTTTTTCATGAGAGTGGGATAAAGAGTGAAAGAGAGGAAGAGAATGAGAGACAGAAAGAAAGACAAGCAGTTTGAACAGGGTCTCACAACCACCCCTCTTCCCTTGCTCCCGGCCAGAACCATGGGTGTACACGCCTGATGTGTACGGGTCATCTGGGAACTGAATCGTGGTGTTCCACGTGGACCTAGCATTGCCTGTACAGTCTGTTAGCACCATGCCACTAATCGGGCCCCTTGTTATTAGTTCATTCAGTTAACTGCGGTGTGTCGACCTTTTCCTAGGTGCAAGGTTCATTCTAGAGACTGGAGGGGATGTGAGGAGGACTTACTGCCTCTGACTTCACCTAGAAGCAAGAACCCGAATGTCTCTTGCTGGTCGTGGGTTTTCTGATAGTCTCTGGCTGAGAAAGGCTGCGTTTCTCTTCTACATAAAACCATTTTATTCTGATTCGCATTTTAGTACATTTAGGATTTCCATCGAGAGTTCCATTGACCCCGTCCTCAGAAAGTTACAGGACTGTCATATTATCAGTGCCCTCCTCACTCTTGATTTATTTTATACTTGCCACAAGGGAAGTTTGCACATCTAAACTTTGCTCCATAAGTGATTGGTGAGCCTGTCTGTTTTTTTATTAGATTCTGTATGATCCTTGCGAGGGAGGGGGTGTGATTGATCTTCGTAGTTCCCCAGCACTTATCAGAAATGCCTGACACGTTTTAAACAAACTTAATGACTGTTGGTTGGTTGTCAAATGAGTTGTTGGGAAATTTACTTCATTTTATTTATTTATTTATTTATTTATTTATTTATTTTTTGTTCTCAGTCTCGCTACTCCTTTCACCTAAACATAAAAGCAGCACAGAGCTTTTGCCTGGCTGCCAACGTATGCAGCTCTCCCACCTCGGCTGCCAAGCTTTTAGCAGATAAAATAAAAATCTATTTATAACTGGTCTCTGATGGATTTCCTCCCTACCTGTGGTAGTGCTCCATCAGCAGGTGTACTGAACAGATGGAGAAGGGTTTTAATTTTTTTTCAGTTCAATTAGATCAACTCTCCAGGTTCAGACCAGTACATTCCCTTTCTCACTTAGTTTCTTCCTCTTGGCATTAAAATTGTTGAGCATAGCAAAACACAAATTAAGTCCAGGAGATAAAATGCACATAGTGCCTGCCTTTAAAAAAAGTACTTTGGCAAAGAAACTGCATTCAACTTCATACATTAAGTCCATTTTAACCCTTTTTTCTCTAATGCTTATTTTAATGTGATTTAATTAATATTTGCTATACCAACTGCACAGATGCTTTCTTTTTTTCTTGTGGTATACTTTTAGAATTTGAATCTATGCATTTTGAAGTGAAATAGTATTATTATTATTATTTTTAAGTTTTCTGCTATGGGGTGCATGCATGCACTTGCCAGAGAGTGACAGAGAAAGTCAATGAGAGGGAAAGTGAGAAATCACCTCCCAGGGGGGATGGCCACACCACAATCCCTTCTCCTCCATTCTCCTCCTGGGATTTTGGGCATGCACACACACATACCCGACGTGATTTCCAAGCCATCAGATCCAGGACTTGAACCACCGTTGGTCATGTGGGATCCAGCACCTTAACCACCATGCTACTTGCTGGCCCGATAGTACTGTTTTTGAAGAAATAGTTCATCTCTGATAGTAAAGCTTATCTGTTGAAGAATTTTAATGAGGAGGTGAAGTCATTAATGTTCTGAAATTCATCTGACATCTGTTTTTTCATGGACAGTTGACCTAGACACTAGAGTGAACAAATGGTGCCAGTCAGTCCAAAACCAGTCTGAACGTGTTACCTCGCTGTGGGTTTTAACATTTCTAGCCAGTGAAAGAGCATTACAGGTTTCTGGCTTTCACGTATTTATAAAGGTACTTTGTAATTGCCACACTTGCCCTTAGTAGGGTGTGCCATCTCTTCTCCCCCAAGGTCCTGGATTTCAGTTAGTCTCTGGCTCTCAGATGGGAGGCCAAGTCTGATTGTAGCTAGAAATTTATGCATTCCGTGGACATTTACTGAGCTCCTGGGTGGTGCTGTAGCATTGCCGCAAATGAGGCCAGCCCTTAGGCTCTTTGTTCCCTGTAGCACCCTCAATATTATTTAGTTAAGGGCCAGCCAGTAGCATGGTACTTAAGGTGGCTGGATCCCACATGGCCAACTGTGCTGTTCAAGTCCTGGACCTGGTGGCTTGAAAAACATGGAACATGTGTGTGTACTTGCCCCAAATCCAGAATGGAGAAAGGAAGGAGACAGAATTGTGGCTTGGGTGTCCCAGGGCGGGGGGCACTTTCACTTTCCTTCTCTTTGTCTCTGTTTCTGTCTCTCTTCAGTGAGCATATCTGCCCTCTAGCAATTAAAAAAAAATATTTAGTTAATAACTGTTTGAAGCTGAGTTTGAAACAAGATTTGACTTATTTCAGTGTTTTCTGTTGTTCAAATTACAATAAAAGCAGAGTTTTTTTTTTTTTTTCCCTGTTTTATTTTACTCAATTCTTAACGATTTCTGGGTGACTTCCTAAGCATGTGGATTAGCAGATTGTGGCTTATTCCCTAGCCTCTCTCTTATTTGTTACAGTAATATTTTTTTTTTAGCAGGGTGTGTCTGGAACCAAAAGGGATTCAAATAGGTCAGTCTCATTGCTGGTTAGCAGTGGGATGAATGGCTTAATTGGGAGGTAAAGGAAATGAGAGCCGCCACTTCCTACCCACGTTGTCTGAGGAGAGCATTTGAAGAGTCTCACTAGTTGTTTTCTGTACTTTCTCATAAACTCTCATATTTGGAAGATAACTTCGATATTATCTAGCAAAATCACTTCTGAATTCTTCCACCTCCTTTGCAGGATCTGTGTCAAGTGGCTGTCTTGATTTTCACAATAGAGACTTCCCTTTCTCATGGGCTGACTGACCCATGCTATTTTGGGCAAGTTATTCTATTGAGCTGCGATGTTGTGATCTTTCTTCCTGTTACTTTTATCTGTAGATCTTCCTTTTACCTTTTGGGTCATACGGCACAAAATCTAATTCTGACATGTAGCAACCTTTCACACATTTGAAAAATGACCCTTCTGTATTCAGCCATTTATACATGCCATGGCTTTCCTCTAAACCTGCTCCAGTTTAGCTACTTCTTGATTATGGAGTGGCGTGCAAAAGGGAAAGTTTAACATTTTATGGAGGCACAGTCTGACGAGCGCAGGACTGTCACTGTCCTAGTTAGAAGTCAAGCAAGTCTAGGAACTTCCCGTTTGCCCGATTGGACTGAGGTTGGCACCTTATTACCTCACGAGGACAGCAGGGTTTCTGTTGTATCAAGGGACAGGCAGACTCTTTCAGGGGCTGTGATGGATGCGTATCGATCAGTTGGACCTGGCTTCAGCCCTTTCTTGGTATTCATCACGCGACTGTGTGATCCTGGTACAGGAGTGTATAGACAGTGACGTCAAATGGGGTATGTAATGACAAATTCAGGGCCATCTGGAATGCTTATTTGTCCTGTGAACATAAATTATTTCATTCAATCTGACCTCGACCCTGGCTCCTTCCTCAGTGCAAAGCAACTCCACTGCATGTTTCTCTTCCTCAGTGCAAAGCGACTCTACTGCACGGGCCTCTCTCGGGGAACCACTTATTCTTATCTCCTTTGTAAAAGCCAAAACAGTAGGTTTTTGTTTGTTTGTTTGTTTGTTTTTGCTGTGGTGTACATACTCTCACTAGAAAGACAGAGAGGGAAAGTGAGAAAGCAGCCTCTAAGGGGCGATGACCATGCTGCAGTCCCTTCTTCTCCATTCTCCTCCAGGATTTTGGGCAGACAGGCACTTGCCCTTGGTGTGTTTTTTAATTTTTTTTTATTTTTAAGCTGCTGTATGTGGGACTTGAGTCTTCAGTTGGCCCTGTGGGATCCCATGCCTTAACCATCATGCCACCCGCTGATCCAGATGCTGGGTTCTTGAGGTTCATTTGTGATGAGTCTATCTCTCTCCTGTCCAGCCCTGTACCAAGTGGAGTCAGAGGGAGGGACCCTCACACAGGATCACCCAGCTTTTTGAGAGATTTTCTTACATAGCATTAGCACATCCCACCTTATATCCAAGAGGAGGGATATATGGTTGGGGTTGGAAGTATCTTAGCTAAAGGAGTATTTAGTCTATGGAGTAAAACCTGGCCTATACCAGGCACTAAATAAATATGGGTGGGATGAATGAATGAGTCACAAGCATTTGTCCCACATTGTTGCCACTGCTCTTGTATACAAGAGTGTCAGTTTTCTCAGTCCAAGCCTCCTAATGGGTCTCCACTGAACTACCACAGTGGGATGGCTAAGATAAGGGTCTCTCAAATCTGTGTTTGTGTATCAGATTCCCAAGCTACCTTAGGTTAATACTTCTCTCTCTCCCTCTGTCTCTCAAGTGGCCTCATGTAGATTCAGCTGTAAATTTTACTTTAAACAATATTCATTTGATAGATATGTTTTGAGTATTTATCATGCCCAGGTATTAGGCTAACAGTTGGGGGTACAGGGGAGAGCAAAACATTTAGACCTCTGTCCTCAGTATCACAGGGAAACAAAGAGTGATCAAATATGTATTACGTGTGTATGCATGTGTAAGGTAACTGCAGATTGTGAAGGAAAGGTCCAGGGTGCTGTGGGAACATACTATGCTACTGCTATGTGTCAGGCATTTTGTTAAGTGTTAAGATTAGATAGAGCAAGGACTTTTAGGAAAAAAGGTTAATAAGACTTAGTGTGTCATCAGAGAACTCAAAACCTAGCTGCAGAGAGATTAAATGAACATTTATGATGCAGTATGAAAAGTCTTATGAGAGGTGGTATAAACCAAGGGTTCCCCACATACAGGTGACAGAAGTGACCGATTCTATTCTGAAATGAAACTGACATTTGAACTGGATCTAGAATGGTGACTAGAACGGCATCGGGTGTACAAACCGCAGGGAAGCGTTGTAGGCCAGAGAAAAGCAGGAACAGAGGTATGGGGACTAAATGCCACACGACCTGCTGAGGCTGATAGTTCTCTGTGGGTGGAGCATGGGTGGATGGGCTGAATTCTATAATAGTTGACCAGGTGAGAAAGAGAGGTTGCCGTCACTTGGTGGGAGATTTGCCATAGAAAGTTGGGGTAGAGGTAACCTCAGAAGAAGAGGAAATAACATGGAGGATACTATGTAAAACTTTATGATTTGGAAGTCTTAGATTTTTAAATTTAAATGGATGATCTAGCTTTCTTTCTCTCTCTCATATTTTTTTTTTTTTTGGAGAGGTTTTTGCTTTAGGGTGTGTGTGTGCTTGTTGGAGAGAGACAGAGACAGTGAGAAATCATGCCCCTGGGGATGGCCATGCATCTTCTTCAGTCTCCTCCCAGGATCTTGGGCATGCATACCCACCTACCTGGCGTGAGTTTCAAGTCGCCGGGTCTGGGACTCGAACTGTGGTTGGCTATGTGGGATTTCAGTGATGTAACCGCACTGCCATCTGCTGGTCCCAGTGGATGATTTTTCTAAGAAAATGGAAAACACACACACACACACACACACACACACACACACAATTGCCCTAGAAGTACGTAGGTTAACTTAAGTGGGTGAAGAAAGAAGTCAAGAAAGCTGTTAAAAACTTAGAATCTAAAGTGTCACTGAAATTATGTGGTTTTGAAAGCCAACTATTTCACTGGAGAAGGCCTAGGCTCTTTACAATCTTTCAGAACGCAGAAAAAGGATGAAAATGTCTTCATATTAGTACATGAGTACAAAGGAACTTTAATAAATGGGTAGAAAAGTAGAATTCAAGTTTGAGTTTATGTTGGTGCAGAAATTTTGAAATCCATGTATAGTTTTAAAATAGTATACATTCTTTTTTTTTTTGGAGAGGTTTTCACTATAGGGTGTGTGCACTCACCAGAAAGAGAGAGACAGAGAGACAGAAAGTGAAAAATCACCCCCCCCCCCCCCCCCCCCGAGAGGTGATGGCCACGCCACAATCCCTTCTCCTCCATTCTCCTCTCGGGATCCTGGGCACGCATGCACACATGCCCAGCACGAATTTAAGCCACCGGGTCCGGAGCTCGAATTGTGATCGACTACATGGGAGTCCAGCAACATAGCCATTACGCTAACTGCTGGTCCCATAAAATAGTATTCATTCTTTTTTGAGACAGATTTTTACTATAGGGCATGTGCACTCATTAGAGAGACAGAAAGGAAAGGAAATAGCCACGCCTCAATCCCTTCATTCTCCTCTTTTGATTTTGGGCACACTCGCGCACACACACTCAGTGTGAGTTTCAAGCCACTAGGTCCAGGACTCAAATCACAGTCGGCCATGTGGGAACCCAGTGCCTTAACCACCATGCCACCTACTGGTCTCAGTAACATACATTTTAAAAAATAAATATTTTAGAGACTATTTTTATAACCTGATAAGGGCAGTCAAAAATAAAAGCCTAAATAAAATATTAGCAAATTGAATGTTACAGTTTTTAGAGAGAGGAGCTTTTGGTTCCTCTAGGTAGCCAGCACTGTGCTATGTACTTAACACACACCATCTCATTTACACCGTCACAGTTGTCCCGGTAGGTACACATTCTGTTACTCATGGAGGAGGAGGCAGAGGCTTAGGTGAGGACCAGCTGGTTCTGGTGCAGCTGAGACTCTTATTCCTAACGTAGTGCTTTTGTGGTTGCTCTTGGGCATATACTTGCCAGGAGTTGGTCTTTATTTTTCTTTTCAAAGAGGCAGTTCTTCATTTCCTTTGTTAGTCTTAATAGATTTTTCTCCCTGTTTACTTTTTGTTTCTCCTCCAATTCATTAGACAGGCCTGACACCTAAATCCTAGCTTACATCTGCAGCCCTGCACAGCATCCTTATTTTAAAAGAACAGCTCACCACAATCAAGTAGAATGCTTTTCAGAAACTCAAGGATATAGTCTAAGATGCGGAAAGCTAGTATTGTCACGGATTCTACAAATTCCTGAGAGAAGAACCCGTATGATCATCCTGATAAAGACTCAGAAGTCATTTGATTTAACTGACATCTACTTTTCTTACAAATAAAGAAACAAAAGCTCTTTGTAAGTGAGTATAGAAGACTCCTTCCCTGCCATGAAAGAGAATACCTATGGAAAGCTATTAGCAATGTGGGTCACTTACTGCTGAAAAGAAATTCTTAGTTAAGTCATGGTCAGTTAAAAATGCCTGCTACCATCAGCAAGGTTCCTGAAACCTTATTTTGGAAATTGTAGCTAATGACATCAAATAATATAGAGAAATAAGGATAAGAAATATTAGAAACAAAAAAAACCACAGTTTTTTCAGATGCTTTGGTATCTAAAAAGCACATGAAACAGTATTTTTTGAGCATCTACCATGTGCAAAGTTCCCTGTCTTATAAAACTTGCAGTGTATTGGGGAAGACAATCAATTAGATATGCAGGAACTCCGGTATAGTGTTAGTGATTTTATGATGGGAAAAACACAGAGTGCGATACATGGGGGCTGGGGGGAGTTTTTCAGTTCTTCAAACTTGCTAGGTTCTTCATTACTACCTCAGGGTCTTTCACATACCATCTGGTTTAAACTACCCTTCCAACTCCGAAAAACTGTTTCCCTTGAACTTTTATGGCTGGCTCCCTTGACTCGCCCAGGTTTCAGCTCATGAGTCTCTTTTTTCCGAGAGGCCTTTCCTGAACACCTGTCTAAAGTAGCCCCTCTCCCGTGCTGGCCACAGCACAGTCACCCCTGCAATGGTTTCCTCCACTGCATGCTTGCTGTTGTCTCTCTCCACCCCCATCACTAGCATGTGTGCTGGCAGAGGTTAGGTACCGGCCAGTCCTGCTCACTGCTGTGTCCTCACAGTGGAAAACTGTCTTTACCTGGTAGGTGTGCATTCAACAGTGAATGTGCTGAAGGAGAGGAGGTGGGGACAGGAGATGACATTTATAGACTAACCCTTTAGGAAGCCACAGAGGGTAGAGCCTGGGTGAGGCTGGACTGAGCTGGGGAGGTATGGCATTGATGAGAGTAGGTTTTGTTTTTGGAGGTGGGAGAGACTTGGGTGTGTTTCAGTGCTGAGTGAAAGGCTGAGGCTGAAGATAGAGGAGAGGGGAGGAAGGGATGATCTGTGGAGGACTAGGATACAGAGGATACAGAGATACAGAGGACAGCCATTAGCTGTTCCAGGTATATACATTTTTTAAAAAATTATCTTTTGTTTTGTTGAGATATACTTCACATACTCCACATATCTCCATTTTGTAGTGTACAATTCAGTGGTGTTTGTGTGTCCACAAAATTGTATAGCCAACACCATTATCTAATTACAGGACATTTTCACGGTCCCCAAAAGACACTCCATACCCTTTACCACTTACCCTTCACCCTCCCCTCTCACCAGCCCTTGGCAACCACTAATCTATCTTCTATGTCTATGGATATATCTCTTTCAGACCTTTTATTTAAATCAAATTATAGGTGGTCTTGGGTATCTGGCTTTTTTTGCTTAGCAAGATATTTTCAAGTTTCATCCATGTCGTGGCATGTTTCAGTATGTCATTCGTTTTTCTTGACTGAGTAATATTCCATTGTATGGCTAGACCACGTTTTGTTTATTTATCAATTGATGGACACTTGTGTTGTTTCCACTGCTTGGTTATCATGAATAATGCTACTGTGAACATCCACAGACAACTTCTTGTGTGGACATCCATTTACAGTTGTCTTGGGGCTATACTGAGTGGCATTGCTGGGCCATGTGACATCCTATGTTTAACTCCTTTGAGGAACTTCTAAACTCTTTTTCATAGCAGTCGCACTGTTTCACATTCCTGTCAGTAAGGTGTAAGGGCTCCACTTTCTCTACATCCTTGCCTACGCTTGTTATTGTCTTTTTGATTTCAGCCTTTCTAGTGGGTGTGAAGTGGTATCACATTGCACGTGTGTGTATGTTGAAGGTGAGCACTTGAATTGCTCCATGGTTGGGATTTTGTTAGGAAAAAGAGATGGAAAGAGCAAGGTCTTATGCAATAAAGGATGGCAAGTGGATGGTTGAAGTGATTGACCAGAGAATGAATTAAAGAAATGTACAGCACCTCTGGGAAGGAAACTACTTTTCTAAAAGGCATGAAGGGAGCCTTAAATGAATACAAGACTCAGTATTATACCTGTATCGATTTTCTTAAAATCTCACACACAAATGCAAATAAAATTCCATCAGAATCTCAATTAAGACTTTTTGACAGAGTTGTTAAAATGATTATTAAAGTTAGTTGGAATAACAAAAGCATGAGAATGCCCAAGATATATTTGGGGGAAAAAAGACAACAATGGTATGGATTTATTTATCAGTCATTAAAACATAGTAAAGTTAGTTATTTAACAGTATGGCTTTTGCAATGGACTAAACCAATGGATTGATCAAACAGAAGAGAAGACCCCAGTTATTTGAGGAATTTATTATAAGATAAAGATGTCATTCTATTAGTAGAAATGAAAGGATGGAAAATTTCCTAAATGGTGTTGGGGTATCTGGCTAACTACATGAACATGTAAAGTTATGTTCCCATCTTATGTCTTACTGCAAAATAAATTTGAGATGGATAAGTATTCCCGAGGAAAAATGATCCATAGAACATTCTGAGAGACTCTGGCAGTCGTGTGGGGATTAGAGTTTATGGAAGGGTTGGGTGACAGGACACAGAGAAGAGGCCTTTGAGGACACAGAGGGAAGAGGCCACATGAAGGTGGAGGCAGAGACTGGAGTGATGCAGCCATAGCCAGGAATGCCAAGGCTTGCCAGGAGCCACCGGAAGTTAGGAAGAAGCAAGGGTTTTTGTATTGTTTTGTTTTCCAGGGTTGTTTTTCTCCATTTCCCTTAGACCCACTACCACCCCCTCCACCACTGTACATTTATCTTCCCTTTTGAAAAGTGAACTAATGCCCAGAATAGACAGCAGCAGAGTGGTGGCAAAGACTGGAAGAGCCAGAATGGACATTCGGTTCCAGCTTTTATCTGCTTGCCCCCTACCACGTGCAGGGTGTGGTGGGAGTAAATACGATCCACTTCGTATTGCTTGTGCCTGGCACACAGAATCATTCTATACATGTTAAAGTTAAAGGGACCCAGGGGTTTGCTTTCCCCTCTGAGGAGTTGGGTATTATTCGGGGAGGAAGTATGTGTTCTGTGAGATTGTTAGATGTACATCCAGGCATCATTTCCTAATGCACCCAGCCTTCGTGTTTGGTACTGCGATGTTCTCTCCCACCCGCAGCCCTGGTCTCGAGGTGGCAGAGAAGCAGCAGCATACCAGAGAGATGTGCTGCAGGATCTCAGTGGCAGCCTGGGCGAAAGCCACGTGGAACAACTCACCTAGGTCTTGAAAGGGTCAGGAGTGGCAAGGGCAGAGGGAGAACTGACTCTGGAATGAGGATTCTGGGAAATCATGGAGACCTGGTTGAAAGCGACAGCAGAGATGATGGAATCCAAGGAAACGATCGGGAATGGACAGTTGGCACCAGCTCTGAGAGCCCGTACCTGTTTCCTGCCACAGTGTGGATCAGATGTATTTTTTATTACATGAGAAGACTGCCAATGTGTCATTCATTCTTGTGAGCATCATAATAAAGAAATATATTCATATTCCAATTAAAAAAAAAAAAAAGAAGAGGTAAGGAAGGCTCCTTTCCTAGAGCCTTCAGGGAAGCCTGGCTCTGTCTGTACCTTGATTTTAGACTTCTGGCTTCCAGAACCATGAGAGAATAGATTGCTGTGTCTAAACCACCACGTTTGTGGTAATTTGTTACAGCAACCCTAGGAAATGAATACAGTGAGTAAGCAGAGGTGGGATTTGATAGAAGGAGTCGTCGGAAGCATTATTGAGTTTTTTAAAGATTGATATCATGACATTATAAGCTGTGTTTGTTTAACTCTTGGGAAGACAAGAGGTCTCACTCATGATTAAGGAGGTCTCTCAGATCTGCGTGATGAATCTGAAGGATCTGAACCTGTCCCAGGGACATAAGAATGTTGTTCTAGTCACTGCTGTATCCACAGCATTTAAAAGATTAGAACAGAACGTTGTTGACATTTGAAACATTGCAATGAATTAATTAATAAATAGAAAATACACAAAAATGCAAAGTCTCAATTTTAATTTTAATTTAATTTTATTTTGTTTAAAAGTTGAATATCTTTTTTTCAGAATAAGGGAATTTTAATGTCCAAAAGCCTACTGCCAAGAACTTGTGGTTTTGTCCACAAGGACCATGTACCAATTCCTAAATTTTTAAAATAATGAAAGCATTAGTTTTGAATTAAGCTAGACTGTGGTGGGGACAATAGAGTCAGAATAGCACTGTCTCCTTTACCTCCCACCTTCTCCCCGCTGGGAGCTAGAGGAGAAGGAGGTATGAGTTTCAAGCTGGAGCCACCACCCTGATTAGTGCTGCTGAGATAGCGTCTTGCTCTCTGCCCTCACGGTGTGTGACTTAAAGCTTCATGTCAAAGAAGGGAAGGGACATTCTTGCAACCAATGACACTAAAACCCAAGTTAGATTCTAGTGTTAATGCATGAAAGAGTCTATAAATTTCACATGTTGAGTAAAATTCATTTGACAAGCAATCATTAAGCACTTTCTGCGTGCTGAGCACTGTGCTAGGCTCTGGGCTACCCAGATCAAGAGGTGGTCTCCACCCTTGAAGTGCCTACAGGTGGCTGTGGCTTGGAGCCGAGAATCTGACTAGTAATATTGATATTGTGAGATAACATGCCATTGATTTAAGCCCGAGATGCAACAGGAGCATAGAGCATTCTGTAAGATGAAACTAGACATTTAGTGTTCAAAGAAAGATTATGCTCCCCTGTGGCTGTGTTGAGATAGAGACGGGCATTGGTGAAATAGTAGGTCACCATGTGGAATAGTATGAGGGATGCTGAACATGCATCCTCCTCACATAACGCCAGCTGAATAATGCCTGAACTGCTTCTTTGGGAAGTTCTTTCTTTGGCTTATACTTTCCTGAAGTTCTCTCATAAAACACAGATTCCTCTCTAGGATCTCATTGGGCATTCCTACTTTGTTGGGGTTTGAATTTCCAGGTTGGTTTTCAAGTGAAGGCTGATGATGGAGGATGGGCCATCAAATGAGTGGGTCAAGAGAGAGTGTGGTGGTTGAGGCACTGGACTCCCACATGGCTGACCATGGTTCGAGTCCTGGACGTGGTGGTTTGCTTTCTCACTTTCCTTCTCTCTCTCTGGTCAAATTAAAATAATAAAAATAATAAACAAAATTAAATAATTCTTTAAGAGAGAGAGAGAGAGAGAGAGAGAGAGAGAGAGAGAGAGAGATTGGAAAAGAGGGCTGCCTGATTCTAGGGAGAACACTGAGGATAAAGAGAAGCATTGTCAAGAAAGAGAGGAGAAAGTCCTTGGAAGGGACACCAAAGATGGTCTGAAAAATCCACAGCCTGTCCTTGACTTGTATATGCCAGGTGCTTTGTCTCAATACTCTGGCCATTTGCAATGTGCATAGAAAGGGGAACATGGGCTGGTTCGGTCCCCATGTAAGTGTGAACTCACGGCATGCCCTTAGGGAATGGAGAAACAGACTGGCTTTTTGTACATGTAAGTTTCTGTATTCTGGGTATTAGAATGAATTTTAGCTGTTGGGATCATATCACCTACTAATCAAGTAAAGTATCTTGTATATATGGATGGTAAGTAATTTGATGGTGCTAATGTAAATGAAAATAACACATGGACTTACCCAGTTATCATTAAAAACAAGCAAATACATTTCAGTCTCTCTTTTTTGTGTGTGATAGCTGTGAATGTTGCTAGTATTAAAATATTTTAATTTTTGATAACTTGGACTCTGTGCTCTGATGAACCAGTTAGAAAATGTTGTCAGAGAAAACCTAAATTTGCCCTCATTTTCAGTCATGAATGAATCTCTGATTGCTGTGATAATGACAAATCCCAGGTCCCCGCTTCCTTGCTTGAATTAACACAAATGTAACATTCTGTCTTGATCAGGAGATACCAGAGGTTGAACATAAACAAAAACACAAGAAGCACTTCATCACTCTGAGGAAATGCTTAATTTTCATCAGTCAGGAAAGCTACAGACACCGAATCAAAGGTGTTGGCAGAGTTTAGTGAAAGTTTCTGGTTGTTTTATTTGCACTGGGTGTTCCCTGGCCCCTTGGGCCAAGGTTGGTTGGCATTCTTGAGCATGGCTGTGGCTTTTCTGATTTCCTGTTCTGTGTCGGAGCAACGCCTTTACCTCACCACTCTCACAGCCTCGGCAAGTCTAACGAGTCACTGCCGCACATCCTTGATTGCAGGAAAGACGTTGGAATAATGGCTCTTCCTCGTTTATTCATCGAACATCTGCTGAGTATTAGCTAGGTGCAGCAAAGTATGCGGAGTGCTAAGGGGAAACAGGAATCTGTAAACCCCTATGTGTAAAGGCCCCTGCATGACACACGTCATCGCAGAAGACACTTGACCTCATGCGGTTTATCGATCTCTCTGAGAACACACCATTGGCCTAATCTTGTCTCTTCTCTTTTCACAGACGTCAGTGACTCTCCATTGCCCCCACGCTGAAGTCCACACTCTGTAGCGGTACCCAGAGTGGTTTACCATCTAACCCCCTGCCGTTATGATGCCCTCATGTCCTCCCGCTGTTCTGCTCACACCTGGAGGTTGATCTTTCTGCCCTTTCCCAAAATGCCGTGCTCTTTCCTACCTCTGTGCCTTCACACCCTGTTTTCTTTGCTGAGGCTGCCCTGCCTCGTTTTCCCTAGCTGGCTCACTTTCATGCATTCTTCAAAATCAGTACCTCTGTTACCTCTCATGGGACACTGTTGTTCAAGTCACTTTTTCTACCCTGCAGGGGAGAGTTGGCCTCTTGGATATAGGGCCCCTTTGGGAGAGGTCATTGGTGCCCGGAATATCAGAAGGCACAAGCGAAAGTAGTACTCAGTGACATTGAGAGCCCTGCTGAGGTTGAAGACAGTGGATTCGTAATTATACTACATAGGAAGGATATGGCTTGGAGTGAGCAAAGAGTGCTCTCTCTGTTAGTTGGGAGTCATGCACGGTGAAGACCTGTGACTCGCCCACCACACCTGCTTTCTGAATGCCACCATGGAATGTGTGCATAACTGTAGTGACTCTGCGAGTTAAGGACCCACTTCTCCATATATGACTGAGTCACACAAAAAAATGCCTCTAAGACTTTTTGGATTCTTAGGTTTTAGCCAACATCACCTCACTTCAATTCAGTTCACTTTAATTCAGTGCAGATCTTTGCTTGGAACTGTGCTAGCTAGGTATGTTCAGGATACCAAGCTGAGAAGGCATGGATGCTTTCTTCAGGAAGTTAGAGTATAGTAGAGAAGATGACTGTGTAAATAAATTATATAGCTAAAGCATGATAAGTATAAAACAGAGTAGCTCTCTCTTCTTTTTAAAGCACTGCTTATTTAATTTTATTTATTATTATTATCATCTTTTTTTTTTTTAATTGACTGGAGAGAGACAGAGAGAGAGAAAATGAGAAAGCAAGCCACCAGGTTTGGGACTAAATCTGTGGTTGGCTATGTGGGAGTCCAGTGCTCCAACTACTATGCCACCTGCCAGCCTACATAATAGCTCTCTTAACTGATTGGTACTTAACAGACTTATTTATTGATAAGCCTCAGTCTGTTGTAAAACATTCTGGTTGATGGACTGGGTAGACTGAATGTTTTTAGCTAGTAGGCTCTGTGTGTTTATACCTCTATACTTCCATAATTTATGTGCTTACCAAGAATCTGTTGCATTCGTCAGTGGTACTTGGTATTAAGCTTACGCAATTTAATTGTATGTTAGGTGAACCAATGACATATGAATGCAGAAGCCCACTTTGTTTTACATTAAGGTTAAGCCAGATGTTTTGGAAAAACAAAACAGCTAGTTACTTTTAAAAATGCCTTTGAGACTGGTACAAGTAACACAGGCCCTCACACTTGATTCTGTAACTGGGGGTGAGCTTGACAAAGATAAGCTTGTTGATGGTGTACATGAGGTTAAGATTCTACTTTCTTGAGACCAGCACATGGTGTAATGGTTACGTTGCTGGACCCCCACGTGGTCTATTGCAGTTTGAGTCCAGGACCTGGCGGCTTAAACTCATGCAGGGCATGTATGCGTGTATCTCCAAAATCTCGAGGGGAGATTGGAGGAGAAGGGATTGCAGCATGGCTATCCCCCCCGGGGAGGTGTGATTTCTTGCTTTCTGTCTCTCTGTCTCTCCAGCGAGTGCACACTCTCTATAGCAAAAAAAAGGTTCTACTTAATGGTTTCTAAATCTTTCTTCGAGGTAGGAGTGAGCAGTGAAAAGTGGGATGGGACTTGAAGACGGTGAAAAAGGCATGAAATAGCTAAAGAGTGGGAAGTGGGAGAAGGGGCTAATTGGAGATCTATAGGAAAACTTCTGGGTAGTGCCAAGGCTGGCAACCATCACTTTGTCACGGCACTAACCTTAATGACTGTGTGACTTCTTGGAATGCTTGATAGGCTGGTATAGAAGTGAGAAAACAGGTACTTGGAATGATCCAGTGCTGGGATTTTGTAGGGTAGGTATGGAAGAAGTTTAAAGAGAAAAAAGATGTGGTGTTGGCAAGAGTGATTTAAAAATGATTTAAGCCTTTTGTCCAGAACTTCTACCTTTCAGTAATTTGCCAAGATGGCAAACATAAAGCAAAAGGGGAGAGATACTATCTCTTCCCAATTCCTTTTAGAAAATGTGCAGTTGTTTCTCTGGCCATCACATGTATGGGAATCTATGAGAAAGATGGTATTGTGGACACCAGGGAATGGGCACTGGTCCATAAGGCATACATGATGAAGTTGGGAGAGTCTGCAGTTAGCCAGCATGCTGTTGGTGCTGTTGTAAACCAGCAAGTTACAAGATTAACAATGAACATACGTATCAAGCAGATAAAGCACTCTGTGAGCCAAGGCATCTTCCTCAAACTCACAAAAGGAAAAGATCTTAAGAAGGAAGCTATAGGAAAAGGTGCCTAGATTCAATGAAAGTGCTGACCTGCTCCACCCGGAGAAGCACTATGTTTGAGAGATGGTGGAAAGAAGCCTGAGCTGTTGGAATCCATTCTCTGTGAATTCATGACATAATAGGTGTTAAAAAAAAAAAAAGAGAGAGAGATTTAAATAATGACTTGTGCTGTGTAATTTAATCAGGAATGTAAGTACCTTCAGAGAACAGAGTGGGGCCAAAGGAGGTCAGAGAAATGCAATGAGAGTTATCGTTCTGTGAGGCTGTGGCTAGAGAATGGTTGACTGGTGTTGGGACCGCATGGGTAGAGGGGTTTCTGGTTTGGCCATGACTATAGCTACAAGTCAAAGTGGTGAAAATATCATTGGATCAGAGGACATCATGGAACTTAGAGTCAAGGGTATTTCAAGGTTGTCTTTGCAGTCACCGAGAAAGCCCTAAACAATTCCAGGATTTTGGATGGACAGGTTGGTGTGGGGACAAGTGACAAACACTTCAACAAATGTGGCAACAACTCCAAGAAGGTCAGTAGGTAAGAGGAAAGATGAATATAGGATGATATTTTGTCATGGGCCTTGCTATAGTTTGAATGTATTTGCCCAAAATTCATGTGTTGAAATTTGGTTGTGATGGGATTAAGAAGGTGAAAATTATAATCTGACTATGGAATTAAGAAGCCGGCTTTAGACCAGCAACAGTGGTGCAGTGGTAATGCTGTACCCCATGATGCTGGAGTCACCTGGGAAGGTCCTAGGTTTGCATTCCAGGATCTCCCTATACGAGATGGGAGTATTGGTGCATGGACGTAATTTGGGTTGACTGTAGTTGGTGGTGGATCAAGGAATGAGGACCCATTGGGGGTGCTTTCCTCTGTCTTGCTCTCTTTCAGAGGTGATAGGGATTAAGGTCGTTAGTAGTGCCTCTTTAATGGGATTTTGGTGTGTGTGTAATGAGAAGGAGGGAGACAGAGACACAGGAACACACACACACACACACACGCACACACACTTGCTTTGCCTCTTCATGTGATGCCCTTTGCTGTGTTACTGCTAGCAAAAAAGACCCACACCAGATGCAGTTTGTTGTCCTTGAAGCGTCAAAACTCTGAGCTAAATAGACCTCTAGTCTTATAAATCACCCAGTTTTAGGCATTCGTTTATTCATTCATTCAATTATTTATTTATTTTAAATTTGCTATTGGGTGTGGGCACTCGCCAAAAAGAGAGAGAGACAAAGTGAGAAAGCACCCTTCCCTCCCCCCACCCCCTGCCCCAGGAAGGATGACCATGCCACAGTCCCTTCTCTTTCATTCTCTTCTTGGGATTTTGGGCACACAAACACACATGTGATGTGTATTTTTCAAGCTTCTGGGTTGGGACTCAAACTATGTAGTAAGCCATGTGGGATCCAGCTGCCTTAACCACCCAGCCATGATTGGCCCAGTTTTCAGTTATAAAACAACAGAGAACAGACTAAAATAAATCTCAAAGGCCTTTTCAGTGAGGAAAAGGTAATGATGGTTTCCCCTTTTCTGATTTCTTTGGGATATATTAGGTTTCTTTTCCAGAAATAAAAAAAAAAATATATGCTTTTAATTGGGCAAGGTATCTGTTCCAATTTGAAGAGGCATCTGTCTCTATATGTGTGAATTTTATGGAAAATCTGAAAGTGACTTTGGTGTCATAATTGGAACTAAGACTCACTTCTTATTCCTGTGATTCTCCTTTGATATTAAATAAGTTTTCCTTTATGAGACATCAGTCAGTAAATAGAACAGAATGTATGGTTAAATAGTTAAAATTATTTTCATCATTGCAATTATAATATGCCTTGCCATTTCAAACCAAATATCCACTTATCTTTACTGAAATTTTGCAAGAAATATATTATTCAAGGATGCACAGATGATTTTTTTTGGTCGAGTTGAACATTTTTATGGATTAGATATGAATTCAGTAAAAATAATTGAATTAAATTGGATGACATGAATAATTCATGACACGTAATTTCACATCAGTTCTAGCATAAAAATAAAGCTACTGGTTTATGTGCTGGGAAAATGTATTTTATTATTTAGAAAGGTAGTGAACATTTATTATTTTGGAAGATAATTCATTTTATGATTAAATAGAGATAGCAAATTGTAAGATTGAAAGAATGTATAAAATTTGAACCAACAGGCTTTGATAGAATTTAGCACTTCCAACTCCTTGATGAAGTACTAGTTGCTAACGTGTCAGTCTTCTATGATCTAAGAAGGTGTACTGTAACAGCCTTCCAGATCTTACGTCCAGTAATTGTGCTGGAACAGTTTAACATTGTAGGAAGGGTGAAGGCTGCCTGGTACCCCTTTTCTTTTTTCCCTAAAACTTATTCTATTCATAGAGCATACAGGTGCATGCATGAGAGAGGGAGTGAGAAAGAGAGAAAGAGAGAAGCAACCCAGGCAAGGTCTCATTGTGTCATGAACTTCTTTCTTTAGTCCTCCGGGTCTTCTGGATGTCGGGCACATGAGCGTGCTTTCTGCGTGTTTTCAGGGACCCCGAACCTGGCAGCAGTCTAGTGGCTTCCAGCACTGCAGTTCAGTTCGCTACTGATTGTGCTACCAGGTTGGGCTCCAGTACCTGCTGTGAGGTGCAGAGGGCAATTTTCTGACTGGGACTGTCTTCTGAGACTAAGCCCTCAGGCCCTCTACCATAAGGAGGACTTTTTCCCTCCACTGCACTGAATCCGTGGGAGCAAGCTAGCTATGTAGTCTGTTCCACTGAAATCTGACTCCTGAATCTGGTACTGCTTGGGAGAGATTCCTAGGAAACCTGACTCTTGGGGCCAGCAGGTAGCATAATGGTTACATTGCTGGATTCTCATGTAGTCGACTGTGATTCGAGTCTCAGACCCAGTGGCTTGAAATTCACTCTGGGTGCGTTTGTGTGCATGCCCAAAATTCTGAGGGGAGAATAGAGAAGGGACTGCAACATAGTCATCCCTCCGGAGTGGGAGGGATGTGATTTCTCACTTTCTGTCTCTCTGATGAGCACATGACATGCCCTATAGCAAAAAACCTCTCTTAAAAAAAAAAAAAAAGAAAGAACAAAAAGGAAAACCTGATTCTTTGGGAGCCACCATTCCTTATAATAAGAAAAGGCAGTAATTCAATGACATCATTCATTCTTTCTAAAACACGTACTGTGTGCTTACTATGTGTGTAGCCCAGGATGCTAGGACAAAGTTTGTTGAGTTTCTCATGGGGCAGCATAGTGACAAAGGTAGAGATTGTGGTGGAAAAGGGAACCTGGGTATTCAACGACTTGATCGAGTCTTGAAGGAAAGGAGGAGCTAGTTACTGAGAAGGGGAGGGGCATTTTGGGAGTGAGAATAACCCATGCAGTGGGACTAAGGCGAGAAGTTTGGGCCCGCTGGTTGTTTCTGGAGAGAAGCAGCATGTGGACCTGATGGGGATGAGGCTGAGAGCATTCGCGGCCAGGCTCACTCACCAGGTTAAGGAGCGTGAGCTCGATCTTGAAGGCAGGGCAGCACTGAAGAATGGAAACGTCCTGTGTTTCTGTCACAGACATCTGAAAGTCTCCAGTGAAAGTTCTTCCTCTTAAACATTTTTGGTATTCAGAGTACCAGTTGATCCACAAAGGTATTGCGTAATTGATGTAGTATCTTAACCTCGGCCGTCATTTAATGGTGGCCAGAAGTTCATTCACAGAAATCGACACAATAAATGTTGTCACGTAAAACAATGTATCATCTTCTACCATGTAGTCTTTTGGTCATTTTATAGTAAGACAAAATGATTACCTCCTTCAAAGGTCTTGGCAACAGCTTTTATGATTTGAGAGTAATCAAAGCACTGATAATCCAAGTTTCCTACAGAATGCCAAACTTTGAAGCAAGGCTCTGTATCCATCTTTAAAAATAAGGAAAACTTGAGACCAGCAGTTAGCGTAATAGCTATGTTGCTGTTGCTGAAATCCTATGTAGTCGACCGCGGTTCAAGTTCTGGACCCAGTGGCTTTAACTCACACTGGGCACGTGTGCGTGCGTGCCCAAGATCCCGAGTGGAGAATGGAGGAGAAGGGATTGCAGCGTGGCCATCCACCCTGGGGGGGTGATTTCTCGCTTTCTGTCTCTCTGTCTCTCTCTATCTCTCTGGCGTGCGCACGCGCCCTATAGCAAAAACCTCTCCAAAAAAAAAAAAAAAAAGGGAAACCTTGCAAATCATGCTACTTCCATTTTATACATAGGACACTGTTGTCTGGGTAAAAATTCAAAATTCTTTTACTTCACAAATTATAGTTAATAAATAAATAAATATTGCCTAAGACATGAGAGGAATCATGTCTTAGGCCAGAGTTATCAAAAACAAAGTGAAAGAAGACAGGCAAAGTGCACTCAGTGTTTTAGGCCTTTTTCCTCATTTACATTCTGTATTATTTTTATTAAATAATATAAGGTTACTAGGAATGAAGTCAAATAGTACCTCAGGTGCAAATGCAAAGAAAGTAAAAATAAACCTCAAGTCCAGTCCTCTAAAGATGACCACAGTGATATTTTAAACGAATTTCCAAACCAATCTTTAGAATTCGCAGTTCTGTATTCTTAGTCATTCTTGGTTTGTGAATTCCAGAGTATTTTATCCTTGGGGGGGGGGTGGTATCTGTCTAGATTTTTTTTTTAACTGTTCAAGTTTCTTAAGTTAGAGATTATGTTCAGTTTTTTTCCCCTTCTCTTTACAGTGCTTGACTTTTTTTTTAAATAATAAATAAACAGGTTATATTTGGAGTACGTTGGAATGAAAGTGAAACTGATTCTGCTGTTTGTTACGCATCTTCGTTTGGACACATCTCTTTTGAACTTGGGAGAGAGTTCATGCTTGTGTTCGGTGCTCATACTGGCTAGGTTTGTTTCACGAGTAGATATTACTAAACGAGATTCACCCGGATGAAATGAAGGGAAGATGATGTATTAAAATAATGTTTTCCAGTGATCCTTCCTGCAGCCTACTATTAATATTTAACTTCAAACTAATCGATGAATATTTGATTGTGGGATGAAGGCCTTTGTTATATTTATTGATAAAAGAGGATTGAGTTGCCTTATCTAACTTGGTTAAGATTTCAAAAAGATTCTGGTTGGACAGAAGAAACATGTCATTTAAAAATGCCAGAATTTGAATAAATGCAAGTAGAGAAATTCAGATATGAAAACCTAATAGTTTTTATCTTTTGGAAATTTAAATCTTACTGAATTTCACGTATTTCTCAGATATTCAGGAAGAATAGATTTTTTTGTGTTGCCTGCACGTGGGCTGATTTCTCTGTGCATGTTGGCATGATGCCAGCTCAGTCTTTTCATAAGACATAACTCCTCAAACTGGAACAGGTCATGGACCTCCCTGTGAACTGTGGGGCAGTTTTGGAAAGGACAGCAGAGGCATTCCCTTTTTCTTAACATGCTCTTCAGGAGACCTCTTAAAATGTCTTTTTAAATTCTAGTGGTGAAAAAACATTAACATAAACATGTTCAAGGTCATGCAGCCTTACTGAATTTGCCACGTGTGATGTTGACTATCTTTTCGGAGATCCGACCTTCCATGACTCATACGAATATGTAATTCTCCTGAGACATAACCATTAGGCTGGTGTGGCTTCCTTAGCTAGCAGGTGAGTCTAGAAAATAAGCTCCTCAGTATGCTCCTCTTAGGTTGGACTTGTTCGTATATTTTGTGCAGCAAATTCGGCTCCTGGTTATTTTCCAAATCTCGATTGAGTCTCTACAATGGGAGGGGCCTACTGTATCGGATCTTTTTCCTTCAGACAGTGTTGAAGACCTGCTGAAAAGTTCTTTGCTACTTCTCTTTATTTTTTTTTTTTCATCAGAAGTACCATCTATTACCTCATTTAGTCATTCACCCAATAAATATTTACTCACTGTTTACTATGCAATGGGTACACTATAATGAATCTTATTGAAAGTTTGTTGTAGTAATTAGATTTAAGATTGGCGTGTTGCAGGACAGGAGTTTGGGAAGATATTCAATCTCCTTGGTAAACTTCCAAGTGTCTTTACTGTCAGCGTTACTTAGGCCTTCCTACTTCTTAATATGCTTTCACTTTAAGTCTTCATTTTCTCGCTAGTTTGCAAGCCCCTTGAGAGGAGAAGACTATATACTTTCTAGTTCTATTTCATGCACATAGAGGCACATGGTGGCTAATTGACAGATTTCATCAACCAGAGTATCCTCTCTCTCTAGCTTCTGGCTGACTGAGACTACAGGTTTTTTGTTTTTGTTGTTGTTTGTTTTTGTTTTTGCTACAGGGTGCATGCTCTTGCCAGAGAGATAGAGACAGGGAGAGAAAGAAAGTGAAAAATCATCCCTCAGGGATGGCTATGCCTTCTCTTCCACTTTCCTCTTGGGATTTTGGGCATGCACACACATGTGCCTGGCATGTTTTTCAAGCCACTGGGTCCAAGACTTGAACCTCACAGTTGGCCATATGCAATCTAGTGCCTTAACCTCCATGCCGCCTGCTGGCCTGAGATGACAGTTTTTTCAAAAATAGTTTTATTCATGAGCCAGCTCTATAACCTCTTAGTTGGGAAAGCTGGATACATCATGGCCGACTGTGGTTCTAATTGAGGCTCTGGTGGCTTGAAAAACAAACTTGTATGTGCATGCGCAGACTTCCAACAGGCTGAAGAAATGAAGGCGAAGGGATTGTACCCCATCTGGAGGTACTTTCTCCCTTTCTCTCTCTCTTTCTCCCTGATGAGTCCACACGGAGTGCCCTCTGGCAATTAAAAATATTTTTATTCATGATAGAGCTTGTGTGTGCTCTCAATAGAGAGCATACGTGTGTGAGAGAGGAAGAAGTTCTAACCCTCCACAGAGCTGGGTCTTGCTGTGATCTCCTTCCTCCAGTTTCCCAGCCTGCCCATGATCCCAGGAACATGTGCATGTTTCCAACATGTTTTCAGGCCAACTTGGCTGGAGACTTGAACTGCAATTGGTATGTGACTTCTAACTCCACGGCCTAGAGTGCTACTGGCTGTGCCCCAGAGGTTGGGTTGAGAGATTTTTACTATAGAGTGCCTGCACTCACTGGAGATAAAGAGAGTGACAGAGAGACTGAAAGTGAGAATTTACCCCTCGGAGGAATGGCCATGCTGCAATCCCTTTGCCTTCATTCTCTTCTCGGAATTTTGGGCATGCATGCACACACACCTGGTGTGAGTTTCAAGCTGTTGGGTCTGGGACTTGAACTGCTGTCGAGTATGTGGGAGTCCAATGCCTTCACCACTACGCCATCTGCTGGTCCCAAGATGACATTTTTTTTTTTAAGAAAGATTTTTGCTATTAGGGCATATGTACTTGCCAGGGAGACAGAGAGAGACAGAATGCGAGAAATCACCCCCAAGAGGGGATGGCCATGCCTCACTCCCTTCTTCTCTACTCTCCTCTTGGGATTTTGGGCATGCACATGTGCCCGGCATGAGTTTCAAGCAGCCAGGACTGGGACTTGAACCATGGTCTGCTACAAAGGAGTCCAGCAACGTAACCATTACATCATCTGCTGGTTCCCTGAGACTACTCTTTTTAACAGACATGAGTTTGCTATAGATTCTTCTCTGTCATGGACAGTCCTAGGCATTATTGTTATTCACATCAACATTCTTAGTGGTTTGAAAGGCCAGTGAGCATAGGCTTCAGAGAGAAACTTAACTCTCCTACTTGACAGTGAACTTGACCTTAAAAATTAGGATTATAGTACATGTCTTTCAGTGTATTGAGAAAGTTGAACAAAATAAAGTACATGTATAATGGGAGGGTGAAGAAATTACTTGAAGCAGTGATTTTCCTTGGTTTACCCTGGAACACCCGCAGCCTTGTGTTCAAGGACCCAGGAGCACCAAAGTGCAGGAGCGAGGGAAGGCAGTGGCAGGGAGCAGCCGCAGGACAGAAACCTGATCTGAGTAGAGCAACAGCGCAGCACTCACTGGGTTGGACTGTGGATCAGAATGGGTGAAAGTACTTCTAATTGCAATTTAAAATGTTCTCTCTCCACTCCTTCATTCTTAAGCCATAGGAGACTCAAAAAGTCCCAGGTACCAGTTCTTAGGAAAGAGAAAGATATTCTGTGTTTGCGAATTTCTGAGTTGAGTCTATGTCGTACCCTTTGTGTGTCTGGCTTGTGGAGTGACATTCAGCACATACTATTGTAGTTTCATTCTCCACCGTTCTCTCTCTCTCTCACCCGTCTCTCTCTCTCTCTAACACACACATATGTAACCTGTGAAAAATGATATGCAATAGCAGGATGGATTTTGAAATGTGTGTGTTTGTGTATCCTCATCCACCTATATACCAATCTCCCTTGGGAGTAATTGAGTAACTGGAAATTTGGGTGGAAGTGTCAGAGGGTGCATTTCTGGAAATCACAATGACTGGGAGGGGCTATGCGTTCAGCAGAATGCAGGACAGCGCCCCCCGCCCCGCTCCGGCCACAGAACAGAATTGCCCTGCCCCACATGCCAGTGACACCCCCACTAAGATACCCTGTACGTTTACATGGAGGAGAATTCTCAGCAACTATGTGAATTGAAGGCTGTTTATAATTCTGCCCTAAAGGATAACAACTTTTCGAGAGAAGTAGAGAGCCTATGCTTTGACAAATGGTATTCCTCAGTGAAAATGTCGACTGAATCTTGATCCCCACTGTGAGATTCCAGATATGTTAAATTATAACACATATGTGAACATTATTTCTGATTTGTGGCATTGCTATCATTGTTCTTTTTCTATCAGTATGGATGAAGTAAGGATTGTTACTGTTTATTGATAGATTTTCTCCACCAACGTTCTTTTGTCGGAATGCTATCAGATAAAAATTTGTTTGGCTTCATGGATAAGGCATTTTATCAGAAAAATAATCTTAGCGTCACCATGCACACACATAGGCTACACACACAAAGAAACTTTGGAGGGCTCTTTTGATATTACATAGGGAAACCAGCAGTGCCAATAATAGCACAGGGCTGTATCTCTCACAGTGCTTTTGAAGGCATAGAAAGCAAGTGACAATTCCAGCATAGCTAAGATGTATTTTGCTGTGGCTGGAAAGAAACTGGTATTCTTAGAGGAGTCCAGCAAATTGTCTCAGCCTTTGAAGGCACACAGAAAGCTAATGACACCTCAGAGGAATAGCCTTCTCGGGTTTTAGATGCCACAGATGCCAGCGATGCTAAAGCCAGGATATAAAACCTTTCTGAGAGGGCCTTTACGAATCCTCAGTGTGCTTTTATTAGCAGGCAGGGTGTGTATATAGAAATGTTAATGGGCTGTGGAGCAAGCTCAGCTTGTTTTTGCAAACTACACAACTATAAAAGTTATCAGAGAGGACACACGTTCTTGCTCGTTCCTTTGTTCCTTTGTTTCTTATTTCTTTCTCTGTGGAATCAGAGCCCCTATCATGTGTTGGGTTCTGTGTCTCCAAAGGTGGATCCAGGGTGGATTCTTCTCTCCAGAAGCTTGCCTTCTAATGTGGGGGAAATTTGTGCCGTTCATACCCACAATGCAAGGTGGAAGGTGACAGTGATGCAAATAAAGCCCAAATTAAATGGAAATTTAACCACAGAAGAAATTACTTCTGGCTGATAGGATCAAAGAAAGCTACACAGAGAAAAGAGTGGAAATGGTATTTAACTGTTTTCAAGAGTATGCAGGATTTGGGCAGGTAGCAATTAGCTTGCAGGGAGAGAGACAATGGTGGAGGGGAGGCACTCCATGCTGATGGAATAGCATTGGCAAAGGTTACACGGGAGTGGCATGACATGGGGACAGCTAAGGTTAGGCAGTTCCTTGTGTGTGCTTCCAAACATCTAGAGAATGAACCTGGGTTTATTGGTTAGTAATGAATGGTTTGGAATTCTAGTCCTCCCACTTTGATGGTCACAGAGATCCTTTTTTTTTAAAAAAAAATTTTAGACAATATTCATTTAATTTTAAAAATTTATTTATTTAGTTTTAATTTGCTATAGGGTGTGTGCGCTTGCTGAGGAGAGACAGAGAGAGAGAGAGAGCTAGGAGGAAAGTGGGAAATCAGTCCCCTGTGGTGATGGCCATGCCTCAGTCCATTCTCCTCTGGAGATTTTGGGCATGCACACATACCCAGCATGATTCTCAGGCCGCTGGGTCCAGGACTCGAACTTCTTAGTCAGCCAGGTGGGATCTAGCCACCCATCCTCCATGTCATCTGCTGGCCCCGATGGCCACAGAGATTCTGTTGCAACTTAGAAGTTCCAGTACCAGGGAGTTCCTCTGTACCTCCTGGTTTGGCATATCCGAGGGCTCCTGCTGTCCTCACTGCTCGTGGCCATTGCCCGCCCTGCAGCCTGCACTGGAGACCATTGTGGTGTGTGTTTCCACATTCAGTAGGATGCAGGGACGCTGGGAACGAACAGGGATCACTTTCTAAGAAGTATAATCCCCAAATCTCCTCTTAAGCAACTACAATAACATCTCATATTTTATGTAATTTTTTTTTAATGGGAAAACCAGTTATACTAAATGAAAGCAACGACTGGTAAAGAAGATCTGAATGATGTTTATAAGCCCTTTATATGATTTTTTATTGAGTTTTTTGGTTTCCTAATTGATTAATAAAGGGAAAGATGGGGAAGACTGACATGTGTTATCTTCTATCATGTTCAGATAGAGTGAAATTATTCCCACCTTGCCAATAAAATTCTCAAGGTTGATTGCTAATTTGAATTTATCTAAGCCGTGCTTTTCAGTGAAGTGCCATTTGTCCTGATCATTCTGTAAATAGGATATTTTGCCCAAGGAGATGAAGTCTCCTCCTTCATCAAACATATTTGGACTTCAGAGGGCTTATCTGGCGTTCGCGATGTCAGACCCATTCTCCTGCCAGGCTGCTCTGGTATTTTGTTCTGACATTGGATTCTCTGTAGCATGTTTGGCCCTACTCAGACCTCCCATCCCCAAGCGTGGGGCCTGGTTGCACTGATGTCTTTGTTGCTTTAGCAGAATGCCATAGACTAGGTGGCTTAAGCAACAGAAATTTATTTTCTCACAGTTCTGGAAGCTGGAAACTTCTCGGTTAGCAGATGACCACCTTTTTTGCTGAGCAGAGAGAGGAGAAACAATGGTTTATAAAGGCTCTAATCCCATCAGGAGGGCTCCACCTTCTTGACCTAATCGCCCCTAAAGGCCTCACTTCCTAATACCATCACATTGGGCATTTAGTCTTCAACATATGAAAAACAGACATTCAGTCCCTAGAAAGTGGTGTAACCCAAGCATGAGGAGCATTCTGCCAGTGATGAGCCCCACAGCCATGCTGGGCCATTAAGAAATACTGTTTTGACTTGGAAGTGTGGATGTACGTGCTGATACATTTAAAAGCCCAGTGACAATCCTGCATGATATGTAGTAGAAATAAGCTACTAATTACTGCTTATGAGTGTCTTTTGTAAGCCAGATACTATGCTGTGTTCAGAAAGGTTAATTGATTTACCCAAAATCATTAAGTAGTTTTCAGAGTGAGTACAGAAAGTTATGTCTTTTGACTTTTCGTCTTGATGGATCCCACACTTTTGGCATTTACATACCACCACTTGGGCCAGGGGGCTGGAAGGCTCTATGGCAAGCCTGACATCATAGAAATTGTACTTTAATTGTAGCAGTACCTTATGGAGTCCTAAGACAGTACATTTTAAAGGCCTGGCACTGTTTAACTCTCAGAGAAGAAAAGCAGTGTTGGGGGTGGGTACTCTGGGAAGATGCCCATGGTCCTTGGATCTCATGTCAGCAAGATGCACCTTTTGAATCATGTTCTTCCATGGACAGTGGGAGAGGGTGAAGAGTGTTGGAGATGGTGGTTGGCGAGTAGTTGGTGATGGAGCATCAGCCTCATTCTAGTTCACTGAGTCCACATGACCACACTATATGATGTTTGTATATTATTGACACTTATTAGAAAGAGGACAGTCCACTGGGTGGTGTCCTGGCTCTCATGTTCCCCAGTCAGGAAAGCACTGGGTCCAGAGCCAGGCCCTGCTTGGCTCTTGCTTCAGTGCTTCAGTGATGAGGCCTTGGCCATGGCATGACTAGAGCTTAGATTTCTCCCCTCTGGACACCAGGAGAAATGGCTTGGACACACTCTAGGTTCTCTTAGCCTAGTTCCAAATCTGTGCTCTGCTGCGGTGTGGCCCTGAAAGCCTGAACCGATCTAAGCCTGAGCTGTAGCATCTCTGAGGGTGGACAGATCCCCAGTGTCTTAGGGTTATTGTCAGGCTTAAATGAGATGACTGATCCAAAGTACTAAGCACGTGGCCTGGTACACGGCGAGTGCTCAGGAAATGATAGCAGCTACTTAATTGTAGTTATCGAATGCTGAATCTCACCTGACCCATTAGTCTACCTCTTCAGGTCCTGTCTTAAAAGAACTTCTGTCGAGACGAATTATCAAATGCCTTTTCCATGACATCTGGCTTCCTGTGTTCACTCTTCCACTCTATCTGTCTTTTGTTCCACCAGAGAGGAGTTAATAGAATTCCGAGTACAAGTCAGTGGCCATTACCATGTAAGAAACTGAGAAAAAGATTCGCTTACCATTTCCCAGCGTGTAGCAGTTGGCAGCATGCACCACGCTTCACCTGTTCGGTGTCGAGCTCAGGTGGAGCCAGCAGATGAATTCTGCTTGTGCCCAACCCGTTGGTTCAAAGTGGGAGTTTTTAGTTTATACCTGCGTCAGTATTGCTCTCAAACACGGGCGACAGTGTGGTATATCCATGCCGTATCACACACACACCCCAGCACTTAGCAGTGTGGCCTTTGCCAGAGATCCTGAGGTCGAGAGGGTCATTCTCCTGCACAGGCTGTAGTCTGCACTGATTCATGGCGAACTCTGAAGCCTACCAGTGTTAGAAGACTGCCCTCACTGTTTTAGAGAGGAATTAATGAAATGTTTAGGAGGGAAATTTTTTCCCAAGGGTAGAACAGAGCAACTAAAACACTTGTTTGTGTAAAATTTCTGTGATGAACCCACTTTAATTCTTTCTTTTAAAAATGTAATTACATTTTCGGTTCACATGTTGTCATGTAAGCTGTATTCTGACTGATGTGGGATTTCTAAGAAATCAAGCCCATAGCACTCTTGCTGGAGTGTTCTGTCTCCAAGGTGGGCTGTGAAAGTTAGAGATGTTGCTAAGGAAACCAACTGAGGAACTTAAACGTGTAAATCTTTGATTCCATTTAAATTTTGCATGACATCTGACCTCTGCTTTACTTTAAAGTGAAGAGGAAAATGGAACAGGAGTTGTGCTAGTCAAAGATTTATGAGATAGGTATTATTTAGGACTCAATGCTTTGTCATCAGTATTTATATTTCATTCTTAATGCCTATTTCTATTTTCCTTTGTAACAAGTCAGGTAAGAGGGCCAGTCCTGTGGCCTAGCAGTTAAGGGATCTGAATCCTACATAGTCGACCATGTGGTTTGAGTCCTGGCTCCAGTGGCTTGAAAAATACACCCGTGCATGTACATGTGTGCCCCAAATCCCAACAAAACAGAGAGGTGAAGGAGAAAGGATTGCAGTATGACCACACCCCATAGGGATGCTTTCTTCCTCTCTCTCTCTCTCTCTCTCTCTCTCTGCGCCTCTGTCTCTGGCAAGTGCAGGCACCTTCTGGCAAAACAAAACAAAACAAAACACCAAACAAACCACAAACAGAACAAATCCTAGATGAGCTGTACCCCAGTTTTACCCTGCCTTCCAGCTGTGCTCTTGGTGAAGGTAGCTGTTACCACTGGCGGTTACTTACTTCAGAGATGAGGAAGTAGCTCTGTGCTTTAGCCATTGAAACCTAAATCACTAAGGTGACCAAAGACATTTCAAAGTTTGCTTGTGAATTTTCATGATAGAATTTTGCCATTTTGTAAATGCTTTTTTTTTTTTTTTTTTTTTTTTTTTTTTTGCTGTTATGTACTGGATAGGAAGAAATAATTCATGGTGCTAAAAACAAGTGGAAGGAATCAAGGGGAAAAAAGGATGAAGCAAAACATTTAAGGGACTCAAAAATGGAAAATTATCTGTTGATAGCGTGTATGGTAGTATCTTTGACTATACGAATAGACAGTGTTTTCATGCTCGGAAAAAGAAAACAAAACAGTGGAAGCAGTATCTCCAACAGATCTTGTCAATGAGTTCAATTAGTAACATTGGGACATGACTCCCACGCGAGCTATTATATATGAGGTCGTGGGGAATTCATGACATATCTTCCTTTGCAAAAATGTATCAGGGCTCTCCTGATGACCCAGCAATAGGCATTTGATATACATAAGCACACACATTGAGACTATGGTAGATAAAGGTGTGACTGCAAGCATAAGAACAGTCAAATATTGAGATGACAGCAACATTCTACATAGTTTTGTGCCCCTATGCTGAATATATTTGGGTGGAACTGAGTGAATGAGATCACTGTTTTTGTGAGCAAAGAGAGTCAAATATCAGCAGTTTCATGTGGTTCAATCCAAACACGTTTGTGTAAATATATCCAACCTGGCAGTTGTAGTTCTGGAATTTCACTGGGACAACCCTGGCTTGTTTGCAGGCCTAAAAACATGTGACATAACTAGCCATGTGGAAAGATTAAATTCTCTAATGTTTTATTTAATAACCACAGAACTGAAGAGCTGGAAAGATCCTTAGGGATTGCGTGGTTGTGCTGCCCAGTTTTATAGAAGGGAGGCCTCGGGAGGGGAAGAGACTTGCCTATAGCCATGAGGTAGGAGTGAGAGGCTGGGACCTAGGCCCATGGGGCTTCTAAAACATTGAATTCGACTTTCCCCTTTTGACTGTAAATTTAGACCATCAAAGTAAGTATTTCATTTTATATCGATAACTTAGAAGGAAACTAACTGATGTGGTTCTTGGGTACATGGCACAGGGTAGGATTCTGGGTACCAGAAAGTTCTGTGGTGTAGTGAAGAGGGATGGGGAAGGGAGGCAGACATTCGGCATTAAGGCAAAAGAAGATTCCAAGAGTCGGGAGGAGGGGTGGGCCGTACCAGAGAAGGGATCTGGGGATGCCACACATCAGAAATGCCAGCAGGAGAGACCTCCTGTGAGGGCCAGACCTGGCCTAGTGAGGACACCTGGGGAACGTTTCTTTCTTGCTCCTTGCCACAAATGCCTTAGGCTACCACTCCCAGCCTTGTCCAGACTGCAGGTTGCACCTTCCTGCTTGGGAGATTTTACTTTGTCCTTCCCCCTGGCTCTGGCGCCATCCCTGTACATCTCAGCAGGCTTCAGATGTGGGGAGGTATGGGAGTAAGAGGCTGGTGTGCAAGGCCTGAAATTTTATTTCCTCTTAGAAGAGCTGCTGTACTCCTTATGCAGATTTGCTCACCATGAGTCCAGTGACCTTTGAACTCTGCTTGTGGTCCTTCTTTCACACAAGAACAAAATTCCAAATAGCCCTTAAATTAAAATGTGAGGCTGACCAGTGGCATGGTAGTTAATGTGGCTGGATCCCACATGACCGACTGTATGGTTTGAGTCCTGGATCTGGCGGTTTGAAAAACATAATGGGTGTGCGTGTGTGTGTGCCTAAAATCCTAAAAGGAGAAATGGAGGTGAAGGAATCTCAGTGTGACCATCCCCTTTGGAGGGCATTGTCTTACTTTCTTCCTCTCCTCCTCCCTGTCTTTCTCTGGTGACCACACACGCCTCATAGAAAATTAAAAGAAAAAAAAAGTTAATGGAAAATGAATATTATGAAAAATGTATACACAGATTTAAAAGTTTTGCACCAAAATAAGGTCAGACTTTTAATTCCATTTTCCCTCAAACTTTTTGAAGGCCTCTCATAGAAGCCCAGGCTTCTTTGAACTGGTCAAACTATTTCTAGAATGTTTTGTTCAGTGGTAGGTGGTATACCGGAGAATGTTCAGAGGGGGGTGACTGGGATATATCCCCAGGAAATATAGATAGAGGTGAAAGATTTAAAAATGGACATCTCTCTGAGAGTTACTTCAGTGTTGTGGGCTGTTTCCAGCAAACGTACAGGTGCTATGTAGGGAGGGCTTGAAGATGTGAAGGCTTTGGAAGCCTCTGGACAGGGGCTGGATGTCCCACTGGAAGGAGAGAGAGAAGAAAAGGAGGCTCGAGATGGGGACAGAAAAGTCCTTCAGCCTCAGGGGTGAGTAGCCTGTGGCCCATGGGAAACACGTGCCCACCAGTTTCACAAATACAGCCTTTGTTCTTTCTTCACGATAAGAAATTAGAAGGCTGCTTTCATGTTTCTGCTTCTCAAATATGTCACTTTTTCAGTGACATTCTTTTATTCAATATAGCAGGGAATCAGAATTGTAAGAATATTGTGTATTTTCCCATGGGACAAAATTGAGCTATTTGCATTTTGAATGGAATCAAAGGCTCTAAAAATATATCTCCCCCTCCTGAATCCTCCTTGGAGAAAGAGGTTGCTCACCTCTGGTTTATTTCACAATTTAAACTGGGTAGAAGCTACTTACAAAAAAACTATACCTCTCTTAGCACAGCTATGTTAGCACAGAACGAAGCCCAAAGGGTAGAAAAATCAGCAAGGAAGATTTGGGTTCACTTGAGCAATAACAACAGCAGCAGCGGCAACAATAATAGAGCTAGTAACCTGTAGCAGGTGGCCTGGAGGTTCCCCAGGTCTCTAGTCCCCAGGAATATGCCGATAGAAGTACGTACCATCAGTCCTGGGCCCTGAAGAACAGATCTCTATTGCTGTGCAGCTCATAGATCACCATTCTTTGGAGATCCAAGATGCTTTTATTTTTATTTATTTATTTTTTTTGGAGAGGTTTTTGCTATAGGGTGCGTGCGCTCTCCAGACAGACAGAGAGAGACACAGAGACAGAAAGCAAGAAATCACCCCCCAGGGGGGATGGTCACGCCGCAATCCCTTCTCCTCCATCCTCCTCTTGGGATCTTGGGCACGCACGCACACGCGCCCGGCGTGAGTTTTAAGCCACCAGGTCTGGGACGCGAACCGCGGTCGACTATGTGGGAGTCCAGCGACATCGCCATTACGCTAACTGCTGGTTCCCCAAGATGCTTTTATTTTAAAGATTTTTCATTAAGTTATCACATTAAAATGAGCAATTTGAACTTCTTATATTTGAATATTAGCTTGTTGGAAAAGTCATGACATAGTTTCCTAAGTTTTTTTTAAATTAATTAAATTATTATTATTTTAAGTTTTGCTATAGGACACATGTGCTCACCAGAGAGAGATGGGGAGTGAAGAGAGGAGTGAGAACACAAGCTACCAAGTCCAGGACTCAAATTGTGGTTGGCCATGTGAGAGTTTAGTGCCCCAGCCACCATGCCACCTGCTGGCTATATGAAAATTCATTATGACTTTCCTGACAATCTAATAGATAATGCCAAAGAATAATTAGGTTTGAATTCCTTAGGTTTTGTGAATTTTTTCATATTGACATGTCCTCAGGAAAAAAAAAAAAAACCTGATCATGTGATGATGTATTTTGGCCAGAGTACTAAAATATTAAATAAAATTTTTTTAAAGAATTATCTTATTTAACTTTATTTATTTATTTATTTATTTAATTTGACCAGAGAGGGACAGAATGAGAGAAAGAGTGAGAGAGAGAGAGAGAGAGAGAGCGGGAAAGCAAGAAAGCAAGTCGCCACATCTAGGATTTGAACCGTGGTCTGCCATGTGGGAGTCCAGTGCCCTCAATAGCATGACACCTGCCAGCCCCAAGATTTCTAAAGTATTTTAAGAACATGTTATTTGTGAATAAAATACCATACCTGTGTATTGGGAGGTAAAACAATATTCTACATACTTCTCATTTGAAAAGTAGCACTTTGAGTCTTGGAATGATAACTGTGTCCCCAATATAAAAAGCAAAGAGGGGTTGTGTTCCTGAAAGATGTGCGTAAAGGACCTGTATTTTTTAGATTTCTATTTTTATTTGTGATTTGCTTTCAGACTTCTTGCATTTTTCCCTTAAATATTTAGCTTTATCTTAACCTAGTACTTATTCTAGTACTTGACAGTCTGTAATAAAATCAAGTTTCTGTGAACTAAGGCCCACATGTTACAAACAAAATAGAACACGCAGTTCCCAAGTGAACTTTTGTAACATATACACTTTCCCAGTTTTCTATATATTTTTTAAAATTTACCATAGGGTATGTGTGCTCAATAGAGAGAGACAGAGAAATAGGGAGAGAGGGAGAGAAGAAAGAACTCTCTATGGGCAATGGTCACAGTGCAATCTCTTCTCTGTCTCTCTCCCTCTTGTTTGGATTTGGGGCATGCACACACATGCTGCTGGGTCCGGGACGCGAACTGCATGGTTGGCCATGTGGGATTCAGCTGCCTTAACCATCATGCCACTAGCTGGTCCCCAGTTTTCTATTTTATAATTTGGATTTTCCTGCAGCATGAGAAGAGAGCATCTTTTCTGTCAGAAGTCACCAATACACAAGAAGAATGAATCAAGGTTTACTAAATAAAGAGTCACTTAATTTGAGAGACAAATGTATTCTATATCTCTGTTTTAAAAATAAGAGCAAGGAACATAAAACTCTGCTTAATAAGCGCTAAAAATAGAATTAAGAGCGTTTGAGGATGAAAATAAAAAGGAGGAGGAGAAAAATCACAGAAATAGACAAAGACACACACATGTATTAATAGAAATAAAGGAAAAAAACAAAGACCTAGAGTGAGAGACAGAGACAACATGGACCAGACACCCAGAGATGAACATATAGGAACATAAGCAAGGTTGGTAAATGAAAATCCTTTTTGGGGGGCCAGGCAGACAAGGATGTAACAGAAGAGGTGGTGAGTGGCCAGTTTTGTGGCCTTGTGGTTTAGGCAGCTGGATCTCACATGGCTGACCGTGTGGCTTTGAGTCCCTGTTCTGTCTAAAGGCACTCAGCTCCGACAAATCATTGTGCTGACAAAAAAAAAATATATATTTGCTTCCCCCTCCAGTCCCCTTGCCTCCTTCCTCCCCACCTCCCCCGCCACCAGGTTAGGCTCTGGGGTCCCTGGGTTCTGAACACCCACAGAAACAAGAGCTTACTAGGTGCTGGGTCTCATCTGTGTGCCTTACCCTTAATGACATATCTCCTACATTAACCCCAGAGGCACGTTCTTCTGCCATTATCCCGTTTCAGAGGTGAGGAAGCTGAGACACAGGTGCGTCTATAACTTGTACGATATCACACAACTGGAAATTGTTGAACTGAGAATTGAACCCCACAAGTCAGGCTTCAGAAAGGAAGGTATGAAGATGCACGGGACATACAATGGCGTCTACACGGACCCAGTCATCACCACTCCCCACTTCACCCCACCACACACAGTTTTGACAGAGGTGAAAAGAAAATGGGAATAAAACCACACTCAGAGAACACACAGAGCTAAGCTTTCATGGAATAACACCCCAACCTTTCGACTTTTACCATGTACAGAATTTGGATCATGATTTTAAAGTGGTTAACACTGTTCTGGACCTCTGCAATGCATATAGATAAGTGGAACCAGGGTGAAGGAATTTGCCTTTGGACAGATGCTTGCTTTAAAACAGAAGTTTGCTTGTTTTGACCTGGCATAAAGTTAAAGTGACAATATGAATTTGCTAGGGACAACAAAAACTTGGTGGCAGTCCTTTTGCCTGATGAAATGGTGTTCTAGGATGGTCGTGTTTGTGTTGTGCTTAGCAGGTAGTAGGCACTCAGTCGGTGGCAAATAATTGAATCACAAGGTTTAGTCGTTCTACAATATTAAACACCCTTATCATTTTCAGGATGTTTTTTTGTGCAGTATTTTACTACTTTTCTCTGAAACTTCTTGAGGCAAACAAGGTAGGTATTAGGATTCTCATTTCCCAGATCAGGAAACCAAGGCCTGGAAGGCTGAATGACTTGCCTGTGGTCTGAGACCTGGCAAGTGACCGAGCTGGTTCCCAGGGGTTTCTGCCTCTAAATCCAAGTCCTTTCTACTAAGCCATACTGCCCTTCAATAATTTAAAGTGAGAGTCATGGGGCCAGCAGGTGGTGTGGTGGTTAAGGTGCGGGATCCCACATAACTGACCGTGGTTTAAGTCCCTGACCTAGCGACTTAAAAATTATGCCAGCTGCATGTGTGTGCATGCCCAAAATCCCAAGAGAAGAATGGAGGAAAGAGATCGCCATATCCTGTGGCAAAACCCATAAAAGAAAACAAAAAACCCTGAAAATTAATGGCTAAATCTCAAGGGAAATGTGTTTTTCATACCTGTAGCAATTCTGAACAGTGTGAAGCTCTCATTATTTCTTCCCTGTTTTGGAAGGCGGAATATTAAATATCGACAGTGTTTAAATTTCTTTAACTTTCTTTCAGATCTTTACCTCCTTTAAGAGACTATTGAGAACTCTGATTTTTTTCAGTTTTCTAGTGTCTCACTTTATATTCCTCTGCAGTTGGAAAAGGGCATTGAGTATGATGTTCAGATGCAGTGGGTTCTTCTTAGGCCATCCGATAAGATCTATTTTATAAAGGCTTACTGCTGAAGTCAGTGGCAATAGTAGCTGTAATAGGTTTAAAGTAATATTTACCAGTGCAGATCCTCCTATGACTTAGTGTTCGAAATTATTGTGAGTAAATATTAGAAAACTATTCTTTCAAAACCATGTTCTAAATTTTAAATTTTTTAATGAAAATTTAAGCATCTTCATAACAAAGAAAATATTATCCCTTTCTCCATTGCTACTCTGATCTTTCATTTTGCTCCTTTTTTCCTGAAAATCCAGAGTATTTTGTTATATGGCGTGAGAAATACATAATTTCACTGAGACATGAAATATTATTCACCCCAATTCCCTTAATCAAGGAATTAAGCATGAGTTTTATAAAAAGAATGATATGAAAGTAAGATTCCCTTTACCATAATTTTGTGTTGTCCTCTCCTTTCAGGGGAAAGAGGAGCTGAAATGTGCTTAATTGTTCGCTGTATTTCCTGTGCATACATATTTATCCTGCATATTATCCAAGACCAACTGAAGAGGGAGTGTCTAGGAAAAAAGAGAGGAACACTAATACTGGTTGAAAATAAGATGCTCACATCTTAATTTTAAGAGAACACAGAAAGCCAAATGCTTTCAGGAAAGGGCCCCTTCATGGAGTAATTTGCCTGGTATGGCATCCCAGTTTGTTGTATAATTTCAGCCCTGTTACTATGGTAACCTGCTTTAGTGTAGCAGCGATTGTTAATCAGGATTTGTCGTTATTCCCCTTTCATCACGAGGCTCTATATCCTTATGGATTAAATCACAGTTCTCATTGACAATGGCATAGATCAAACATTATTGCCAGACATAAAACCCGGAGCCGCTCCCTGGCGTTTCCCCCCATTACCAAGAAGCAGCAAATGCAAGCTGAAGTCGAACTTCTACAAGGAAATCAAGCCTCCTCCAGGCTCCTCTGATATCTACCCTCATGACAGAATTCGAGGCAGGCCAGTGAGAAGGCCACTTTAGTTTATAATCACCCTGTGCCTACGGGAAAGGCGAGCATCATTTCATGTAATTGCAAACCTGACTCTGCAGATATAAATCCAAACAAGAAGTTGTCTAAGTGTGACCTTACTTTCTTTTTCAGTCTTTTTATCTGTGTTTTAGTGCCAAGCAGTTAACTGAACTCTTATCCTTGGGGCAGCCCACTTTTTCCTTTCTTTCCCATCGATTCTCTGGATTCCTGTCTGCTGCATTTCTATGGGAAGACATGTGTCAAGGAGGGGAGGCCAAGATGCTAGTCCAGTTGTTAGGCTGTTTTATCCCGAGTCACAGCTTGTGAGGCTTGCAGGATAGCTGTTGCTCTTTCCAGTTTGGAAAGTTGGGTGATGATAATATCCAGACAGGAAAGTTAAACACCCTACAGAGTAGTTGCTGGCTTTTGGAGTACCAGATCTCTACCATCTGGAGGGGTGTCAGCCTGTGGGAACATGGAATGTTGACACTCCAGCCACACTACGTGTTGGTTAAGTGCGCTAGTTCCAGTGTGCTTTCTTATTGCTCATTGCTTGGTCTGAGAGTGAGAACCTTTAAACCACATTGATTCATCGTCTGGCTCTGCCACTTCCGAGCTGTGTGACCTTGGCGAGGTTTTGAGCCTCTCTGAGCTTCAGCAAGGGCAATAATAATTCCTACGTCAGAGTCATGACGATGAAATAAATTAGTATTTGTAAAGTGCTTAGACGAGTGACTGGCACATTGCGAGTGCTACATAGGTGTTTGTAAATAAATGAAAAAGAAACAACATCGCACGTACATGTATTCAAAATGTATTCAAGATTGCATTATCCAAATATCAGTAAGGTGTTGAAAACAGCGCTCCCCTCCCCCTCCCCCTCCTCCCGCTCCCCTGCTTTCTCTCCTTGATCTCTGCAATGTGCCCAACCCCCAAGTATAATTCTGATTGGCTAAATTAATTCTGCAGCATCCTGCTGTGAATAATTATGTTGATCCAGTGTGTATTCTGATGCCTTTTTTTTTTCCCTCCCTTTGCCTAAATTATAATGTGACAATTGCGGCTCACAGCTGGCTCATCAGAGGTGGGCAGTTTGGGAATTGGCACATCTGAACGTGCTTCTCTGTTAACTCTCTGCCTTGATTGCTTAGGACAAGACATATGTAAACCCCATGATTATTGCCTTTTTTTTTTTTTCTTTTTTTTTGGACTTTGCAAAGACTCTGCCTTCAAACATAAAGCTGCCCGGTTTGTTTTGGGGGAGGGGGGTTTGTAGGAGTCCCCTCTCCCCTTCCCTCTCCCCCTTCCCACTTTTCCTCTCAGACAATAAATAGCTGTCAGGCTTATGTCAAGGATGAAATTATAGGTGCACATGAGGCCTTGATTACATTGTTTTGGAGAGATTGCTATTAGCATACTGAAATGAAGTCTAATTTTTCACTGACGGAGCTGAGTCAAACTCAAGTGACAGAGGCAGGGCATACAGCGCGAGGGAAGAGTGGTCCGATCCGAGCACCTGTTCTGTATCTCGATCGGCTTTTCCTTATTTAAAACAGACAATAGGAATAAAATAATGAATACAAAGAACAGCTCCACATTGGAAAAGAGAGACCAACTGGATAGGACGGAATAGGATGTTTGGGTTAGATAAGGCTCTTTGTGAAATTATTGTGTGTGATTTTCAAGTGTATTTAATCCATTTTAAGGCAGCGTTGAGATTATTGATTAAGCCCGTGTTTTCGGTGAAGCATGGACGTCCGGATTTTTATTTGCTTGCTGCCTGCATAATTCATTTTGTACTGCTCCCTCCCCATGCGGACGCCCTCTGAGGAGCCTGCTTGTGATCACTTGATCCGACCTGCAGGGCTGGTGGTCTTGTCCCTTCCCAGCTTATACATTCTGATGATATGAACAGTGGCCCATTTACTTTCAGAATTCCCCATTTAAAAAAAAAAAAAATATATATATATAAATATAAATATATATGTGTGTATGTGTGTGTGTGTGTGTGTGTGTGTGTGTGTGTATTTGTCTGTGATTTCCCTGAAATGTTTTAAGGAACGGTGCCTCATCTAATGGCAGATTAATAATTGTATGTATTGGAACTCTTCCTACTCACGGTGGTGGGAATGTAAAAATTATTCACACACACACACAAATATACATGTATGAGTGTGCCTGCGTATGTGTGTGTGTCTGTATAGATTTGGGCATTGTAACTGTTAAGATTATTCAATACCATTGTTTCATTATCGCTATGATTAATAGAACTTTAGTGTGGGTGAAGAGAAGAGGGTGTCTACCAAGTTGCAATCTTACAATAGTGGAGAACGTTGGTCAACCATCTTTTTCTTTTTTGGAATACGTACTTTCAGCACCTCCCAGGGCCAGGCCCCTCTGCTGTGGTTGCAGGCATCCCGAGGTGAGTGGAAATGGTTCCTGCCGTTAGAGAACGTGAGGTTTGGGAAGAGAACACCGTCACTGCACAAGGAACAGCGACTGGAGAGGGAGAACTGAGATGGGCTTTGGCTTTTCCACCAGCGACTTAGGCAATGGAGCTGTACAGTGAGGAGAGGCGGGAGAGGGGAGGTTTAATGGGGGAAGTTGTACTGGAAGTATACTTTGAAGTGTAAGGAGAAGATTAAACTCAGATGTGGAAGGAAGACTCCCCAGCAGAGTGAAAGCGGGGTGCAGTGTGGTGTGGCCCGGGGTCCTCAGGCTGCAAGGCCACTCTAGCATCAGGGGAGACCTGCTGGTGAAATGACTGCTGCCTGCGTCCAGCACGTGAGGAAGATGGCAAGTGGGTTACGGCCTACTAGGGCAGGGAAGATGGGGCACGCCTGCTCTGGGGTAGGGGTCTTTAGGGGGCTGGTGGAAATGTTCTAATGTGGGATGTGGTGATGGTTGCTCAGCCCTGCGAATATACTAAAAACCACTGGATTGTAGAGTTGTCCCTCCTTACTCATGTTTTTACTCTGCAGTATCAGTTACCCGTGGTACAGCAAATAAGATTTTTTTTGAGTTTTTGCTATAGGGCGCATGTGCTCACCAGAGAAACACACATACGCGCACACACACACACACACACACACACACACACACAGAGAGAAAAGACAGTGAGAAAAAGAGAGAAATCACTCCCTGAGGGGAGGGCCATGCTGCAATCACTTCTCCGTTCTCCTCTCAGGATTTTGGGCATGCAAGCATACGTGCCTGGTGTGTTTGCTAAGGCATCCGGTCCAGAACTTAAACCACACACTTGGCCATGTAGGATCCGGCCACCTTAATCACCACAACACCCGGCTGGCCCCAAAGTAAGTTATTGTGAGAGAGAGCGAGATCACATTCATATAACTTTTATTACAGTATATTGTTATTTTATTTTTGGTTATTATTAATTTCTTACTGTGCCTAATATATGTTAAACTTTATCATAAGTATATAGGGCAAAAACATCGTATATATAGGATTCTGTACCATCTGCCATTACAGACGTCCACTGGGGTTTTTATAATGTATCCCCCACAGCTAATGAGGGACTACTGTACTTGAAGTGGGTCAGTTGTGTGGTACATGAGTGATATCTCAATACAACTGTTATAAATATATATGTATGTATATATACATATATATTCACTTGCATGAATATATACATATATTCACTTGTGTGTATATATACATGTGTATATTCATATGTATATACATATGTATATATTCACTTGTATATGCACATGTGTATGATAGATACATGTGTATACATATACATATGTATGTATATATTCACTTGTATGCATGCATGTATATATGTATGTATATGTATGTATATATGTATGTGTATATATATATATATGTATATACATATACACACACACACACTATATATATATATATATATATATATATATATATATATATTCACTTGGCTCAGTTTTCCGGAATGTTCTTGGGAGGATGGGGAACCAGAGCAGGTGGAGAGGTGCAGAGAAGGAGCGGGTTAGTAGGGGCGATGTGATCAGTCTTGATATGCTGGGTTTGAAGGACCAGCAGTCCATCATTAGCAAATGTCCAGCACAGAGATGGAAATATGGTTCTGACCCAGAAAAGAGGCTGGTCATGGAGACTAGGGAGTCTGCAGAGGGGAGATATGAAGATCCACTTCTACAATGGCTCACTCGGCATCGACTAAGTCTTCCCAGTGTGACAGCTGGCTTCTCCCAGAGTGAGTGACCCAAGAGGAAGCAAGTGAGGCGGGGTTACAGTGCCTTCTGTAATCTAGCCTGGGAAGTGACAACAGTGTCACTTCTGATTGTTCTTCCACACATGCCTGGATGGTTTCGGTCACCCAGACTAACCATGATGCAGGCTGGGAGGGAAGCAGGAGGCAGGGGCCAGTGGGGCCCATCTTGGAGACTGGATACCTGATTCCTGGCACTGTATCACAAATAGTTAAAAGGGTAGTATGGGGCCAGCAGGTAGCATGGTGCTTAAAGCTCTGGCTTCCCACATGGTTGACTATGGTTCAAGTCCCAGACCTGGTGACTTGTAACTCATGCTGGGTGTGTGTGTATGCATGTCCAAAATTCCAAGAGGAGAATGGAGGAAAAGGGATTGCAGCATGGCCATCCCCCTGAGGGGTGATTTTCCCACTTTTTCTCTCTTTGTCTCTCTTGTGAGCACATTTGCCCTATGGCAAAAACCAACATTGAAAATCCTGTGAATGGAGGGGCCCTCAGCCGCCATGCTGGCCCACACTCATGTGTAAGGAATTCCACATGTGTGGCCTGGCAGACCCGTGCAATCACTCAGCATGTGCCAGAGTCTAGGGAAACAAGATGAACAGGGCATTCTTTCTTTTATAGTCACTCCTGAAAGCTTGCTGTCCTTCGACTCGGCAAGGCAGAGACTGCTGACCCCAACGGTTGTCCCCAGTGTTGGGCCATCATGAAAATCTCCAAAGGGAGGAAAAGTGACTTCGGGGGGTTGGAAGAGGAAATGAGTCTTCCCAATGTCTGAGGTTTTGCTGGTGGTACTTGTACATTTTGTCACATTCCAAAGTGACTTTCCCTGTGGGCATAGCCAAAGGTTAAGCGACCCCAAGGTGACATCAGGGAATGGGCAGAAATGACTCTCTTCAGCTTTGCAGTCTATTTTATTTCATCATCTTAAGCTGGAAAGGGAAAGTCTTTTTAGAGTGAGGATTATGGATACAAAGAACTTCAAAAAGTTCATGGGCAAATGCAATTAAAATATAAACTTATTTTGGTGCAGATTTTTTTTTTGAAATTCACATATAGTTTTGCTAAATACTCATTTTCATGATTTTTTAATTTTAATTTTAATTTTTTTTAGGTTTTTGCAGCAGGACATATATGCTTCCTAGAGAGAGACAGAGCCAGAGAGAGGAAAAGTAAGAAATCACTGCCCTCCAGGGGGATGGCCATGCCACAGTCCCTCCTCTTCCATTCTCCTCTCGGGATTTTGGGTGGCATGCACACGTGCCTGGTGTGTGTGTGTGTGTGTGTGTGTGTGTGTGTGTGTGTTTCCTTTTCTTGTCTTTTTTTTTTTTCCCCATGAGTCAAATTTCCTCACAAGGAGGATTTTATTGATTACTTTTTTCCTTCACAAAAAGACTAACTATCAAATGAGGCTGACATTCACTTCTAACACTGTTTGTCTTTTACTGTATTTATTATGTGGCTACCTTCTGTCTGTGGACAGTCTACTGGTTTTCCATTTATGGTGGTAGTATGGAGTTCTCCTTGGAAAATAAGTGCATTTACAGTTGAAGAGTGGTTTCCATAAAGATATTATGCAAATAACAGGACAGTTGGCCGAAATTGTGAAGGTGGTGTGGAAATTACTAATACTCAGGAAACAAAATCTTAGGTCTTGACTTTGGTTTTCACTCATCTAGTCAGAAAGTGGTTGTTGTGCTCTCTGTGTCACCAGAAATGGTGTTCTCAATCAGTTGTGGTGCCGGGATTGTCACCATTGCATCTTGGGTGTGTGACTACTGGCAGGTCATTCAGCCTCAGTTTCTGCAACTCTACAATGGGATGGCAACATCTATTCTCTTTCCTCTGCAGGACTGTTATGAGGCTTGCATGAGAAATACTTATACTGCTTTAATCACTCAAGACTGGAAAAAAATGCATTTCTAGTAAACTGAGTTTTCAATATATGCAAGATGACTATTAGAATAAACTATTTTATAGTTATAGAAGTTAGGAAGATTAAAAAAAGGTTTTAGAATAAGATCAAACAAATCATATTGTAGTTTAGTCTTCTTGGTTTTTAGGGAATATTATTCATCCCCAGGCCCTAACTAGTAGGTTATCAGAAAAGCCATGACACATATTTGCACAGGAAAACATAGAAAAAAATATGTCATGGCTTTTCTTTTCTTTTTTTATTGGAGAGGATTTTGCTATAGGGCACGTGCACTCACCAGAAAGACAGAGAGAGACAGAAAGCGAGAAATTACCCCCTAGGGGGGATGGTCATGCCGCAATCCCTTCTCCTCCATTCTCCTCTCGGGATCTTGGGCATGCATGTACACAAGCCCGGCATGAGTTTAAGCCACTGGGCCTGGGACTCGAACCGCAGTCGACTACATGGAAGTCCAGCGACATAGCCATTACGCTAACTGCTGCTGGTTCCACAACATGACTTTTCTGACAACACAGTACTTCTTCATATAAAGTAAGAAAGAGTTATGGACTCTGTTCTGCTCCCTACCCACAGCCCCAGACTTTCCTATAGCTCACTTGGCGTTCTGGTCAATCGTGTCCCTTCCGCACAGTCTTTTTAGTTTATTAAACTAGGAATTGACTCACATTTGCTCATTTGTTTAAATTTTGTCCTGTGAATGCAGTGAGTCCAGGCTTGGGCATCCCTAGACACTGTGCTGTGAGCAGCCTGGGGTGCCATGTGCCTGCTGAAGGGCACCCGCACTGAACTCCACACTGGGAGGCCGAGGAGGAAGGATGGCTGGAACCAGCATGTGAAAGTCATTTCTCTCTTCCACTGCTGCAGACTGTGGGCTTCTGAGCCCTGTGCCCAGAGACAGGGGAAACAAAGGTAGCGAGGAGGGCTGGGGGCAGTTTCTTAGTAGATCTATCTGCTTGTCCTGAGGGAGGTACAGAAGCATCCTCTTTGCACCTGGCCTTGGAAGAACCTGGGGTCACTGCCTTTGTCCCTGCTGTGTTCCTCTCCAGGATGTACCTTGTATTTTGGGGGTCAGGTGGGAGATGGTGACAGGACCCCAGGCCTCAGAGGAGCCCTTAGTCTGTAACACAGCAATTTTGTTGATGGACAGATGGGCAGAACTTTAAAAATGGAACCCATAATGTTGATATTTCTTCTTTTTTTTTTTTTTCACTAAACACAAAACTTTCCAGGGAGGATGGTCATGCTGCAATCCCTTCTCCTCCATTCTCTTCTCCAGATTTTGGGCACACATGCACATGCGCCTGGCATGAGTTTTAAGCCACTGTGTCCAAGACTCAAACTATGTCAACTACGTGGGAATCCAGCAACATAACCAATATGTCATCTACTGGTCTTCATATTTATTTCTCAAGTTGGGAATTTTTGGTTCTGTTTTATTAGGAGAGTACGTTGAAAAAAAAAAAAAACTGGGGTGGGCTGCAGGTGGTATAGTGGTTGTGGGACTGACCTTCCACATGGCTGACTGTGGTTCAAGTCCCAGGCCCTGTGGCTTGAAGCTCACACTGGCCATGTGTGTGCATGCCCAAAATCCTGAGAGGAGAAGGGAGGACACGGGATTGTGGTATGGTCATCTCCCTGGGGGGGTGGGGGGGTGATTTCTCACTTTCTGTCTTTCTGTGTCTCCAGTGAGGGCATACACCTTATAGCAAAAATGTCTCTCTAAAAAAAGAGGATTTTGACAACTTTATCTGTCAATTTACAGATAGCTGATGCTCAGCCCATTGGTCAGCACTGTTTTTATATGGAGTTTAGTTAAACTGCGATGGGAGGTTTGACCATGCTTGGATTGTGATGACTTTGTTGGGCTGGGGAAGAATGCACCCTAAAAGCACAGGGACTTTAATCAGAAGGTTCTGTTGAATACTGAGGGAATGCCGAGAGCTGACTGAAAATGCAGAGCCGCTTTAAGTGAGTAATCTGCAAAGAGGGAGAAATGGAGAACGATGTGGCTTTTAGGATGTCCTTTGTCCTTATAGATTCTCAGCTCTTTTCAAAGGAAGTGGAGGAGATAGCGATGTCGCTAATTACGACTGTGAAGAAAGTGAAACAGCCCGGCTCAGAGCAGCGACCAGAGCAACTTGAGAGAGAAAATCAGTCTGTCATATTTGTACAAATATGTGCACTTCCATGATAATTACCATAGTCATTGTTTACTATTGCTCCACTATATTAATTATCTATTCAATGATAATTAAATACATAACTCTAAACATCAGCCCCAAACAAATTACCTTTTATCAATTGAAACAAACCAATTAAAAATTTCAAAATGCAACCATGTAATCAACAGCTTAATACATGATAATTATGACCAAAATTTCAATTAATGTGTTAATATATGACCTCAAATCTCTAGAAACAAACAACAAAAAAAGCAGCCTCACATGGCAATTATGGCCTAGTTTGATTGACAGATATCTGTGAATTTGTTTTTCTCTCTGACTTGGTAATTTGACTTATATCAAAAAAGCCAGGCTGTTCTCTCCTTTCTTCTGAAGCCATTACATAGAAAGTACATGGGGTTTAAAAATACAGCCCTCTTCTTTTCAGCTCTTGCATGTCTCTTCACTGCACTGCCCGTCAGTTGTGTCACTTTATAGTATTGTGTCCACTGTCTCTTGAATCTGTGATGGGGCAACACTATTGCGCTCTCTCATTTGATAAATAGGTAAAGGGTGGTACATACAGGTGCATGTAGCTGCCTGAACACAGTTTGTGTTGGTGGTTTTTACAAAGCTCAAGCTAGTATGAGCATGTGTATGTTTTAAGCAGTGAGGGGCGGAGGGGAATAAAGGAAATTGAGACTTGGTTATAATTTATAACCTACTCTTTGTTCCAATTGGGAGCCATAAATGAAGGGATTAGGAGAGGGAGGAAGAGTGCTTACTTGTGGGCGTGTTAAGAAGAGCTTCCTGGATTTAGTAGACTGGAAGAGATTGGGAGCCGAGGACATTGTAGCAGAAAGAAGGGATTAGGGCCAGCAGTGGTTAAGGTGCTAGACTCCTACATGGCCAACTGGGACTTGAGTCTTGAAACTCATGCCGGGCGTGTGTGCATGCATGCCCAAAATCTCAAGAGAAGAACAGAGAAGGATTGTGTGACCATCTCCCTGGGGAGGTGGTTTCTCACTTTCTCTCTCTGTGTCTTCTTTGTCTCTCCAGTTAATGCACACTCCCTATAGCAAAAATCTCTCTTTAAAAAAAAAATAAAAAAAGGAGGAAGGGATTAGAGTGCTCGGGGTTGAATCAGAGGACATGTTAAGCTAGAATTTAGAATCCCTGGAGGAAAGCAGTGGTAAGATTAGTTAGACTGGGAAGATGAATCAATCAGTTCTATTTCTCATTCTACATGTGCCACTGACGAGAAGGCCATGTCTCAAACCGTAAGTAAAGGACAAGGTAATTTAAAAGGTTATTTTATCAGACTTAAAATGTTCAACACAATTTCACAGCATCCCTGTCCTATTCCCTGACCTGTTTTTCCCCTTTGGTCAGTTGGTTGTGAGACTAGGTTTTATTCCAAAGAAAACTGGAGTTGATTCTAAAATAGTTCATTTGTACACACCTCCACTCTCAAATGTGCCTCACTTAAAAGCATTGGCAATTTTATCATGCACAGTTAAATTGTGAGCATATTTTTTTGTGTATTGAAGTAGAAAGTCCCATTCAAAATTCAGCAAATTGGACTTTAGGTTGAAAAATAAAGAGAATATGATTCTATGTGCAAATACATGTATGCAGGTATATATAAAACATTATATGTATTCACATACATATACATTCATGTGTCTAGAAATAAAATAAATAAAATTGGATTGAGTCATAAAAATATAAATATGTCAAATGTAAAATGTACTAGAGAAGGAGTTTGTTTTTATGGCTCAAGAGGGAGGTGTAATAAAAACATATTTTTAAGACCAAGAGCTAGTGTGTGTCAATTTCTTTCTGCCAGAGTCCTCTTCTCCTTGACAGGAAGATGAGTCACTGGATCTGAATCACAAAACTCTAAAGATCCTGGACAGGCTTATTTCATTGCAGGATATTTAGAAGCATTAGCTAGGTCAATGGCTTAGTGTCTGAGTAGATTGAGGAATCGGCAAAACAGATATTTCTCTTCAAGGTTTTAGATTCTGTGCATCTCCTGCTTAGTATAGAAGTATCATTAAAAAATTGTACTAGTTAAGAGCTAATGGTGCACATTTGAAAGAGGTTGTTAAAAAGGAGTGTTCAAGTTCACAGCAGTGTTATTCACAATAACCAAAAGGAGGAGGCAACCAGAGTTTCCACTGCAGAAGAATAAAGTGTGCTCTATACACACAATGGACTAGTAGCCAACTTTGAAAAAGAAGGAGAATCTGACACATGCCACAGTGTGGATAAATCCCATCAGCCAGTCACGAAGGACAACTATTGCGCGATTCCACTTATGCAAGGTACCTATGGCGGTCAAATTTATAGATACAGAAAGTCGAATGGTAGTCGCCAAGGGGCGGGGTTGGAGGGAATGGGGAGTTGCCCTCTAATGGGTATGGAGTATCCATTTTACAAGATGAAAACATGCTGGAGAGTGATCGTACCACAGTGAGAACATACTTATGAGTACTGAATGTGCACTTAGAAATGGTTAAGATGGAAAATTTAAGGGCCAGCAGGGGGTGTGGTAGTTAAGGTCGTTGTACTCCCACATGGCTGACTGCGGTTCGAGTCTTGGCCTGGCTGGCTTGCTTTCTCACTCTTTCTCTCTCTCTCACTCTCTCACTCTGTCTCTCTGGTCAAAATTAAGTAAATAAATAATGTTAAATAAAATAATTCCTTTTTTTTTAAAAGATGGCAAATTTAATTTTATGTATCTTGCCAAAGTTTAAAGAAAGTGATTAGTGAGGCACATTATTCAGGACATCAGAAGTCAGAAGGCATGGCCATACAGAGACACAGGAGGTCAGGGATGAAGGCACTCTTTCAATTAAATTGTTCTTTTTAGCACGCCTCTCACCTTCATTTTCCTCCTGATTACTTGTCCTTTCTCCTTCTTGCTTACCCACTACACACAGTTTTTCCTTTTCCCTGTTTATTCACCCAAGTTTTTTTTTTTTTTTTTTTTTTTGACTATAGGGCACATGTGCTCACTGAAGAGAGAGAGAGGGAAAGTGCGAAATTGCCTCACAGGATGAGGGCCACACCACGATCCCTTCTCTTCTATTCTCCTTTTGGGATTTTGGGCATGGATATTCATGTGCCTGGCATGATTTTTAAACCACTGGTCTGGGACGTGAACTGTGTAGTTGGTCATGTGGGACCCAGCCATCTTAATCTCCATACCAACTCCTGATTCCCTGCCCAACCTATTTTTACCCCTCACATTTAGTTGTCTTCTACTCTAGGAGAATACAATACCAGTGTTTTTATTCCCCAGCCTTTTAGTCTCTCTCTCTTTTTTCTTTTTTGAAGGTTAGGAGTATTGCTGTTGGTCACCTCCTGAAGCGACAGTAGCCGATAGCACAGGTGAGGCCATTGCCCACCATGCAGGAAGCACATTAACTGCAGTCGCAGCTCTTCCACATCGCTGTCTTCATAATGAAGAGTATGCTATTGTGCTACTAAATGGGTTTCTGGATGAAACAAGTAAAACAAATTTAGGAAAATATCCAGAGAAAAAACATGAAGCTGGTTTTTGACTTGCTTTCTCAATCACAATCATTTTATTATTTAAGATCAAGGTTTTAAGATGTCTCTTTCAGCTATCACCAATTAAAAGTTATTGACATATTTAACACCACACAGGGAAAAAAAAAAAACACAAAAAAAGGTGTATTTGATAAGATTGGACAGTTTTCATGTGGATGTTCAATACCTTATCGTCAAAAATTAAATTGAAACTGTATGTTCTCAGGCTAAGAAATTTGTACTTTCATCGATAGTAAGCAAGCAAGTGAAAAGATAGTCTAGGGCTATTTACCCACAAGATACATTTATTTGCTGAAAGTTGAATGTGACTTTCTTGAGGGATAAAAAAAGCCAAATGCACTCATTAATTAAACCTGTATGGGTGGGGACACTTGCTTGAGAATTTTGCAGAAGAAGAGCCATTAAAAATACTTGCAATTCTTATCAAGTTTACAGTAGGTATGACCACCCAGTTATAAAGCACTAGCTAACAAGATACTATCCAAAGCCATTTCAATAAGATGAAAGTCTCAAGGCCATATTTGTGTTGTAGGAACCCCAAATTTCCATTTTAAATGGAACAATTCCACTTACTTCTTGTGAAATAATGTAAAAGTATGGGTCAAACATATTGTTTGAAGGTCATTTAAAGAAAATTACTTATGATTGAAAAAGATTTTCATTTTTTCCTTAGAAAGTGTTTCATTGTTTCTATGGAAATAGGAATCATAGTCTTTAAACGTTCTCTAATGTTGGTTCACAAAGCTTAACTGTACCTATTTAAATACCACAGATACTGTAACATTTAATGCTAAGGGCAATTTTAATAGTTTGATTTTTTATGTACATTTATATTGGCGTTATCTTGTAGTCACATTTTAAAAGAACAAGCTTATTTTATGATTAACAGAATCATTTAAAACATCTTTTTATTGTAAGCTTGCCAAAGAATCCTGTATTTAAAAAATTATACCCACATTACTGGTAGGAAGTATAAAGAAACATTGAACTTTTTTTAGTTGGTAGAGCTATTGATGATGAAATTCTGAAACCAGTTTTTGTCTATTTAGGAGAAAACAATAAGCAAATGATGTGTCAGACACCAGAATTTTCACTGTGGAAGGAGAGACACAATTATGGGAAAGGGAGGATCGAGAGGGAGGATCTCAGGGTTTTGGATCTGAATTGAAAGTAGCCATTGCTATATGAACTCCTGTTAAAATAATACACACACACCTCTACACATTTCTTAGCTATGTGAACTAAACAAGCCAAGAAGCCATGCCAACCCAAGAGTTGTGAGCATACCTAATGCCCAGATCTTGCCATGCCATCCCAACAGTTGTGAGCATACCTAACGCCCAGATCTTGGTTTCTAAATCCAATTTTCCACTCAAAAATGAGAGAAACCGGGAGCCTGTGATATTTTGTGTGTGCCCCAAACAGGAAAGTACTGAAAGACTAATGAAGCCATGCCAAGGAAATGGCTTAAAAGGACTCTCACTAGCCAAATCTGAGGTGATAGCAGCATCAAAAATAATATTGATGATCATAGATTTTAACACATTAAGTTTAAAAAAAAATGGATCTACAGCGGATGAGAACTGGGTAGGAAGGTAGTGGAGAGAGAAGCTCTACTTTACAGAATGCCAGATAACAAATATATACAGAAGGTATTATGAATTAAAAAGTCATCACACTGTAACCCTAATCTTTGGCTCCAGTTGGACATTAAAGCTATTAGTGAACAGTTATTAATGTGAGCAGAATATTCTTACGTTCTCAAGTTGTCACTCTCAGAATACTTGAGAGAAAAACATGCAATGGAGAGGTTAGTTACAACCTTAACCAAATGGTCAGTCTTGGCATCACCAACAGTGTTTTTTTTTTTAAGAGAGATTTTTGCAATAGGGTGTGTGAGCTTGCCAGAGAGACAGAGAAATAACCTTCCAGGGGGATGGCCGTGCTGCAATCCCTTCTTCCCCATTCTCCTTTTAGAACTTTGGGCACACACGTACACACGCCCCATGTGAGTTTTAAGCCACCAGGTCTGGACTTGGACTGCAGTCAACTACGTGGGAGTGTAGTGATGTAACCATTACACCATCTACTGGTCCCAAACAGTAGGAGTTCTGATATGAAAACGTTGGGAGTACCTGTTTTTCAAATGACAACTGGCCTGTTGCTTCCAGCCATTGGTGTTGTGAGATATAGAGGGAAGTACAGGAGCTGTTTTAGATTAAAGGAGACCACGCAGGAATAGCAGCCAATTGCAGGCCAATGGTGGTGTGGTTAAGGTGGCTGGATCCCACATGGCTGACTCTACCATTTGAGTCTTGGACCTGGGAGCTTGAAAATCATGTTGGACACATGTGGGTGCATGCCCAAAATCCTGAGAGGAGAATGGAGGAAAAGGGAATGTGACATGGCCACCCCGCCAAGGTGTGGTTTCTCACTTTCCCTCTCTGTCTTTGTCTCTGTCTTTCTTTGGCAAGCACACACATTCTATAGCAAAAGAAAAAAAAAAGAAAAAGAACAGCTGATTCAATAAATAAAACTTGGTTGGATTCTTGAACAAAACAGGTGTGATGGGCATTTTTGAAACAATTGGGGAAATTTGAGCATGAACTATATGTTGGTTGATGATATTGAATCAGTGTTCACTTTTTAAAAGTTATGGTTGGATGACAAAAACTATTTTTGAGAGATACATGTTGGGGTATATTGGTGAAATTTCATGATGTTTTAAGCCCACATTTTGATAGTTTAATAAGAGGAAAAGCTTGTGTCTTTATACATATATGTACATATGTATGTGTGTGAGTGAGGTGAGGGGGATTTTGGCAAGATATTAATTGTTGATGAATGTAGTTGAGAAATATATGAAGGTTCAATGCTCTATTTTCAACATTTATGTAGGTATCAATTTTTCAAAATAAAAATTAAGTATATTAAAAATAAGCAGAATAAGAAATTAATCTCTTCATATAGAAACATAGAGATAGGTTTTTAGGGTAGTCTCTGAGAAATGGGTAGTTTTTTTTTTCTTTTTAGGTTTTTGCCAAAGGGCACATGTACTTGCCAGAGAGAGACAGAGAGTGACAGGGAGAGGGAAAGTGAGAAATCACCTCCCAGGGGGGATGGCCACACTGCAATCCCTTCTCCTCTATTCTCCTCTCAGGATTTTGGGCATGCATGCACATGTGCCTGGTGTGATTTTCAAGCCACTGTGTCCAGGACTTGAACTGCAGTCAGCACCTTTACTACCATGCCACCTGCTGGCCCAAAGAAATAGTTTTTATAAGACAAGCATATTCTTTCTCCACTACCCTGCACCATTGAAGATATGAATGCTGATTAATTCCTGATGACCAATGGTGATGGGGTAGAATTTTCCAGTGATATGGTTGTACTTATTTTCTTCTGGTTCTGTATTAGTAAGCTTAGTTCCTTCTAAATTAGAAGATTCGTCACCTAATAGATCTAAATGTATTTTACATGTTCATCAAGGAATTATGATAAGTAATGTAACAAAGGAATCAATAACAATATCTATAATTTATTGAATACCTGCTGTGTGCTTGATACGGTTTTTTTTTTTTTTTTTTTTTTTTTTTTTACTTAAATCGTCTTTAATTCCTGATTATCTCTGTATTACCACGAGGAAATAGGCTCAAGATGTTGAGTGGCTTTCATGAAATCACACGGTGAATAAGTTGTAAATTTGAGATTTAAACCCAATTCTGTGATTCTATTTTTTTAAAAAACACATTCATCTTACAAAGTTATGCTGCCCGTACCTGAAAACAAACCACTTTAAGTAGTTTCCAATGTGATTACATTTTTTGAGGAAATCCACGGTAGAAAAGACAAGTTATTATTCCTCTGAATGTTTGGTATTTGAGTTTAAATATAAAACAGAGATGGTGAAAATGGGTTGGGATGGGAAATAGACTGGGATGGAAATGGATTGGGATAATGGGATTCAGCAATCCTTGGCTCTTGTTCCAGTATAGTTACTGTCTGATGCTGTGATTTGGTGGCCTTATATAGTCATTGATTTGTCTAGCTGACATCTCAATTAATTTTAAAAATTAAAATACCATGGTACTTTATAAGACTTTTTAAAAAGATTGCTGTGAAAGAACCAATGTCTGGGGCGAGGATGTGTGAGGAAAGCTTGGGGGTGTAATGATGGGGAGGAAGAGGCTAGGTTGTTCATGGTCTGTAAGCAATGTTATGGAGTTCCAACTTAATTACAAGAGCAAATGAAAATTCTTATAGGTGCTTTTTCCACTCCAAATCAGCATTTAGAAGGTCTATTCATTGCAATTGGATGATAGGCCTTTCTCCTTCTCTCTACCTTCATCCCTTCCTCTGTCACTCTCTTTTAATCATAGTTTTGTTGAGATCTAATTCAGTTACCATGTAATTCACCTGTTTAAAGTGTAAATTTAATGGTGTCTTAGTGTGCTTTAGTTCTGCCAGAACAAAATACCATAAACTGAGAATAACAGAAATTTACAATTCACAGTTTTGGAGGCTGGGAAGTCCTAGACCAAGGTGCCAGCAGATTTGATGTCCGGTGAGGACCTGGTTTCTGGTTCGTAGCTTCTGTCCTCTTGCTCCGTCCTGACATGATAGAGGGGCAAAGGAGCTCTCTGAGAGTCTTGTTTATAAAGACTCTAATCCTATTTGTTAGGGCTTTGCACTCAAGACCTAATCACCCCTAAAGGTTCTACCTCCCCAAACCTTCACTTTGGAGGTGGGAATTTCAACATTTGATTTGGAGGAGGGAAGCAAGCATTCAGACTCTAGCATATGGATTTTAGTATAGACACACAGTTGTACAGCCATTGCCACAATCAATTTTAGAGCATTTTTATCACCCCCAGAAGAAATGTACTGGTGTACTGGTTACCAGTCACTTAATTTCTTCCCAACCTTCCTCCATTTTTAAGCAAACTAATTTACTTTCTGTCTTTATAGATTTGTCTATTTTGGATCTTTCATATTAGTGAAATCAGATAATATGTGGTCTTTTGTTTTCATTTACTTAGCATAAATTTTCAGGACTCTTTGATGCTGTAGCATATATCAGCACTTCATGGCTCTTTATTGCTGAATAATATTCTGCAATAAATAATATTTATCCATTCACCATTTTATGGATATTTGGGTGGTTGATACTGTTTGTCGTTTATAAATAGTGCTGTTTTGAACAGTTGTACACAAGTTTTAGTGTGGACATATGACTTCATTTCTTTTGGGTAGTAAGAATGGTATTGTTGGGTCATGTGTTAGTTTTCGATTAACATTTTGAAGAACTGCCAGATTGTTTTCCAAAGTGGATGCATCATATTACAATCCTATCATCGGTATGTTTTAACATTAGGAGGTTCCTATTTCTCTACATTCTCTCAAACATTTGTCATTGTGCCTTTTTATTATAACCATTCTAATGGGTATGATGTGGTATCTCATTGTAATTTTGTTTTGCATTTCTGATTTAGATTTTTTTATTTTTAAATTTTTTTAAAGAATTATTTAATTTAACTTTATTTATTTATTTATTTAAATTTAACTAGAGAGGGACAGAGTGAGAGAGAGGGAGAGGGAAAGTGAGAAAGCAAGCAGCCAGGTCCTGGACTCAAAGTGCATTCAGCAGCATGGGAATCTAGCTCCCTTAACCACTACACCACTTGCTGGCCTCGTCCCTGATTTAGATTTTAGGAAGGTTACTCTTATTATATTGTAGAAAATGGAATAGAAGGATAAAGACAGATGCCAGGTGAGGTTGAAAGTAGACAGACCAAGATAGAGGTAGGGAGGATGGTGAGAAGTGGGTGGATTTCAGAAGGGAATATAAAAGTAAAGTCCATGAGAATATGTGATTGATTGGATGTGGAGACTGGGGAATGCTGTAACTAGATTTCCAGCATGGGCAGCTGGATGGAGGGTGAGGCCATTCATTGACATATGAGAGAGAGTAGCTAGAAAGCAGAAAATAATGTGCTTTAGATTTGGATGGATTGGGTAAGAGGTGACAGTGGTTACTGTCAAGAAAGGAGAACAGAAGAGATCTCTGGGCTGAAAATATACATTTGGGAATTGTTACCATATCAGAAATACTTCAAGACTTAGGAGGGGATGAGATTGTGAGAGCGGGAAGAGAACAGGATTTGGGCAAAGTCCAGAGAAAGGTGAGGTAGACAAAGAGCATTTCACAGAGGAGACAGACTAGGAGCACCAGAGAGGAAGGCAGCAACAGTGAATGTATTTTAGATATTGCAGAAGGAGTGTGATGTTCTAGAAGGTGCAGAAGGAGAGAGGTAAGAGCATTTCCAGATGGAGCCAATGGTCGTCACTGTCTAGTGGTTGAATAAAAGAAAGGACCCTTAAGTAGTCACTGAATTTAGTACCATGGAAATTGTTGGATGGTGGAGAGATTCAATGGAGGTTTAGACAAGACTGATGTAGGGCCTGAGTTTGAGCTAGGCAGTGAGTGTAGCAAACTCTCTTGAGAACTTTGCTTTGCATGAAGGAAGAACAGCACAGTAGGTGGAAGGAGATTGGTGGGTTCGTTTCTTTGTGAATTTGGGATTTGTTTGAGCCTCGTTTGATAAGCTAATGGGAGGAAGCTAGCAGCAGGTAGGGAGCCTCTGATAATACAGAAGAGAGAAGGACACCATTTATTGTGTTGGGTCCTTGGGACTGGAACCCGGGACCCAGATGGGGTCCAGCGCACAGGAGTTCTTAGGGAGGGGGAAAGTGCGTTTCATTATCATAGTTTAACCACAGCCGTAAATGCTTTGCACTGGGTCATGAAGATGACCTGGCAATATTGTAGGACTTCTAGCTGTATGTTTCAAATGGTGGGATTCAGAAGTATGCTGAAAGCCATATTGAGATGGTTTTTGACAATGCACATTAGCTGACTTAATCTGGTTAAGCAAGTGATTTCTTATAACTAGCTTTAAAATCTCAATACAATTCCATTTAAGTGCTTGTATACAAATGGAAGATGAGTAGAGGCTATTTTTTAGATATCGAAGTGAAATCTAAAATATAAATTTAAACAGTAGTCTTTCTTTTTTTCTCCTCCAAATATCAGAAAATTTGAAAATAATTTGGTACACTTTATGGTGTATCTGTGATATAGTTAAGGATATGTAAGGAAAACTAGAGGTATAAGAACTCTTTCTGTATCCTCAGGAGGTATGGTGTGAAAAAGAAAGTAAGTCATTCTCTGTTTCAGGTCCCCAGTACTTGGGGCTGGTGCACAAAGTGACAAGGACAGGATGCTTGCTTTCAGGGGTCCACAGCATTCTACTAAGGGAGGAGGGTGGAGGAGAAGCAGAGAAAGAGAGAGAGAAAGACAGGCAAACACACAGCATCTATCAAAATACACTCATTCATTCAATAAGTATTACTGAGTGCCTATTATGTTCTAGATGCTATTGTAGGCACTAGGGGGTCCAACAGGGAACAAAAGATTAACAAATTCTACCATTATGGATTTAACTTTTGTTGGGGAGGGGAATGTCAGACCATAAACATTAAATAAATTACTTATTATATTAAAGTTTGTAAAACAAGGAAAATCCAAAGTCCTAAGGTGGGTGGTGGTGGAAGAACTTTACATGGAATGACCAGTTAAGATGACTTATTTGAATAAAGACTTGAAAGTGGAAGGGAGAGTGCCATGTAGATACACGAGGGAGAGCATTCCAAGCAAAGGGAATGTAGTGCGAAGGTCCTGAGACAGATCGTGCCCAGCATGTTCAAGGAGCAGCCAATGTGGCTTGGGCAGAGTGAGAAAAAGGTTCAGAGTGAAGGTGAAAGAAGTTGGGTGTGTCCTAGATTATGCAGAGTAATGTAGGCCATTGTAAGGTTTCTGGCTTCTGTTATAAGATTGGAATTTATTGGATGGTTTGACCAGAGGAGTGACGTGATGTGCCTTAATGGCTTAAAGATGTCCTTCTGGCTACTGTATGAAGGATATAGTGGAGGAATCTGGGAGACGAGTGCAGGATTTCTGGTGAGAGATGAGGGTGGTGTAGGCCAGGTGGAGAGTGGTGGTTGGATGCTGGATTTATTTTGAAAGAACACCAGATGGGATTTTTCTGGCAGATTGGCTCTGGGCTGTGAGACCCTGGTGAGGAGTCAAAGAGGACTCCTTGGATGATAGACTGAGCCAGAGGAAGGAGAGTGGTGGTGTGAGTCGGTGGGATGGGTGTGAGTGGAAGGGCAGAGGGCAGGTTGAGATGTCTGTCTGAGATCCGTGTGAGGGTGCTGAGCAGTCAGCTGGGTATGGACTGAGCAGTCAGGCTGTAGGGTGTGGAGTTCAAGGAGAGTCTGAGCAGAGCGCAAATGTGGGGCTCCGTCCTACCCCTGCTGGTAGGGAGATGTGCCTGACCCCTTCTCACATGGCACGTGCTCCCTGCAGGGGACGAGGTGTGAGCAGGCAATGGCATCAGCTCTCTGTTCCTTTTCCTGCGCTCCTGCTCTAGGCTAGAGACAAGTCTTGTTAGATTGGGTGGCCTCTAAGTCCTTTCCAGGTCTCTAATGCAAGAGTTGAAGAGGGGGATTAAAAGCCCTTTGTCTACCCTGGGTGAGTAGAGAGAGCTTAACTCTTATTTCTAGAGCCCCCCTTTCTTTTAAAAAATTTTATCAGAGGGTATGTGCACTTGCTGGAGAAAGCAAGAGAGAGAGAGAGAGGAAGAGAGAGAGAGAGAGAGAGAGAGAAGAGAGTGAGAGAGCATCCCCCATGTGGCATGGTTATGCCACAGTCCTTTCTTCTCTGTCTCTCCCTCCTTTCATGACTTTGGGCATGCAAGCACGTGCACCCAGCATGTTTTCTCAAGTTGCTGAGTCCAAGACTTGAACTATATGATCAGCCATGTGGGATCCAGCCTCTTTAACCACAAGGACATGCAAACTGGCCCACTTCCCCTCACCTCGTCCTTTTTTTTTTTAAGAGAAATTTTTGCTATAGGGCACATGCGCTTGCCAGAAAGACAGAGAGACAGAAAGTGAGAAATCAGCCCCCAGGGAGGGATGACCATGCTGCAATCCCTTCTCCTCCATTCTCCTCTTGGGATTTGGTACATATATGCACATGTTTCAAGCTGCCAGGTCCAGGGCCCGGGGTCCAGGGTCCAGGACTTGAACTGCAGTCAACCATGTTAAAGTTCAGCACCTTAACCACTGCACCACCTGCAGCCCTCCTCACCCCCCACTTTCTCCCTATTAAAACAATGTATAGAAGTGCTGTTCTTTACTTGGTGTAGAATACAATTAAAGAACTACATTTCCTTCCATTCGTTGAAGCTTGGTCCAGGATATCTCTGTCAAAGCACCTCACAAAACTTTCTCATAGAGTAATTATTTTGTGTATGGTGGTGGATAGAGGGGGAAAGGGTTGCCTCTTGTGAAGCAGAATTTGAATGACATTTTCTTTTAAAATATTTATTTCTAGCCTAAATCTTACTAACGTGCTGTTTGGATATAAGTGATAGCTGGACTGTATTTCTCAATGAGGTGCATTGGAAGAAAACTGCTTCTATCTACTGGTTTAGTAATACCTAAAGATCTCTTTCTTTCTTTCCTCTTTTTTTTTTTTTTTCTTTTTTGAGATACATTCCTAATTCCAGGATATTAATTCCAAATGGACTTTTCATGGTTAAATTAGGAAGAAAATGGTTAGAAAGTTTCCTTTGTTTTTCTTCAGGAAGATACCTTTATAACTAGAAATCTTGTTAAACACTTTAGAAGCGTTGTCAGAATAATTCTTAGCAGGGTGTTGAAATCAAGTGCTTTTCTTTTCATCTCTTGCACTTTGTCAATCGAAAATGTGCAAAGAAATCCATTTGAAGTTCTCCTTGGGCCACGAAACTTAGCTTCATTATAGTACAAGTGGGTTAAACATTATATCAAATAAACTCAACGGGTGATTGGAAGTATAGTTAAGATGATCCAGGGTTCATCCTTAAAATGACTATTTGGACATTTCATGAATTTAGCAGGAGAGTCCTATTTGGCTAGGACTCTAGACTTCATTTTTCCTCTGCAATGTTAGTTAGTGAGGATGGGCAAATAGATTTGATTTTTTTTAAAATGCGAATCAGAGAAGTCAGTTGAATTCCAAATAAATGAATTTATAAATTTGCTTATGTTCCAGAATAAATGGAAGTAATTATGACTGCATTAGTGCAGCATTAATTAACATTGCTAATTCTTTGTATGTAATTATGCCAAATAATAACACTAATAAAATGTAAATATCAAATGAATGAGAGGACCCCCCCCCTTCTCTTTTTAAAGCCACCATATTACAGTGTCAGATTATGAACATGCAATATCATCAAGCTTCCAGACACCCAGTTTCTAAATATAGGCTGTATGAATTCTAATGAAAACATGAGCTCGGCAGTATAAATCTCCTTTGCTGCTCAGTTCAATGAGGGGCTGCCCAGCAAGCCATAATTTCATTCCTCAGAGCATTGCTGAGAATATTTATATAATTAAATATCATCTGTTTCCCCATTTAATTCCTGGTGGTTCTTCCCCCCACCCCCGGGCTGTTTTTGCTATTTCCTTGGGCAGAAATGGCCCAATAAAGTTGCTGCAGCTCTGATGGGTAATCTTCATTAGGTGCTTGGGCGATGAGTCCCCAAGTGATGCTGAGTTTGATTTACCACGGAGTACAAAAGCCGAACCTTTCACAAGAGCTCTAAGTAGGGCAGGTTTTATGCAGCTTTAACGGGCTTCTTTGAAGATGAGAGAAAAATAAAGTTGTTCTTTTAGGAAATGGTTTTGGGAAATGCCTCGGTCTCCTAGGAGAGCCTCCTTTTAGAGGCTGTCAACACACTGGTGATGTGGGAAATCCATCTGGATGAAGAAGAGGTGAATGTAGACAGAACATGGTATATTAGAAAGAATGTTGGGGACCTGCGTTCTGCATCCAGGGGTGCATCTGGAGCCCCCAGAACTTCTTTGGGTCTTGGTGTCTGTGTCTAGGAAGCAAGATAACTGGACTGTGGCTCTCCAACACCACGTCCAGGAAGAATCAGGGAGGCGAGGGGCACAAGCTTCAGTGTAGACACATCTTTGTGGGAGTCCTGCTCTTGCCCCCATACCCATGGGCCTAGGCAAGTCACCCAATCTCTCTCAGCCTCAGGTTTTCCATCTTTAAAATGAGAAGTATTGGGCCAGCAAGTGGTGTGGTGGTTGAGGTGCTGGACTCCCACACGGCCGACCATGGTTTGAATCCTGGACCCGCTAGCTTGAAACTCACATTGGGCACATGTGCATGGGTACCCAGGGACCCAGGAGGAGACTGGAGGAGAGAGGATTGTGGCAAGGTCATCCCCCCAGGGAGTGATTTCTCACTTTCCCTCTCACTGTCTCTCTCTGTCTCTCCAGTGAGTGCATGGACCTTATGGCAAAAACCTTTAAAACAAACCAGTAATAAAACGGGAACTACTAGCTTTGCCCACTTGTAACAGGGTGACTATAGGATTACATAGGAAATGCACTGGAAGTAGCTGCCCAGAGCTGGCTTGCAGCAGGTGCCCACAGGACACTGGATGCCCGCCTACCTTCCTGCCCTGGCTTCTGTGAGGAGCAGCGTGTGGGACTTTGAAGCATGTGGGTCTTAGGACCTTTAACATGAAATGATTAAACAAAGAGTAAACAAAGTGGCAGAGTTTGGCCTGAAACAGAGAAGTGGCCCGCAGTGGAACAATGCCCACATTATTCCTAAAGCTCTGAGCCAAAGTTCTTCATTTTTGTTTTGGACAGGGTGCTGGCAAAATCGAGGTCTGGGTGTAGGGGTGGGGCATGGTCCTGGAGGAACCTCTTATCATTATGGGTAAATAAGATCCTCCAAGTGCCAGCAACACTTCTCCTTTAATCCCAAGTATTTGATTTCTGTGATTCCCCATGCTGGTGGCATTGTGAGGCACCTTCTGCTGAGCTGGGTGTGTCATGGATGGAGGGACTGACAGTTGTCAGTGGTGGCTGCTGTGGGGAGTGGATGGAACAGAGGGGCTTGTCAAACTGCAAAGGGGAGCTCTGTAGCAGTGATGGTTGGCTGAAAGAATCAGATTCAAGGTAAGGCAGACCGAGAGAACCTTTGTTGCCTGGGCTTTGAGCCAGCAGTACTAGTCTCTCTTGGAAGTTCAGAAGACAGGCCTGTTCTAGGCCATGAGTGTGTCTGATCCCAACCCTGAGGATTTCATCATTCCAGGAAAAAAATCCGTTCTTGTCCTGGAGGGTGGGCTTGTAGTGATGCAGGGGCTTCTGAAAAACAGAGAAGGAATGCAGAATTTTACAGTCTCTTAGACAAGGCCACTTATAAATGAATGGCAATGGTGTAAGAGGCAGAAGGATCTCCAGAACTCTCCCACCTGAGAAGGACACGTGTGAGTCCATGTGTGATACACACAGATACACCCATATGCTAAGATAATAAGAACACCATGAGCAGCTTCTATTTATCGGTAGATTTCTGTTTTATGTGTTGTGCTAAGATCTTCATAAATACTATCTCATTCAAGTCTCACAACTTTCTATGAGAGATGTTGATAATGCTTCCATTTGCCAATCGGGTAACTAAAGCTTGGAGAGGATAAGTGGCTTCTCCAAGGTTATACAAGCCGTGGGTAGGAGAATTGACTGGATCCCTCACAGTTTCCAAGCCACGTCAGAGTCATGTATATGCATGATGGGATGTTCAAGTACTATCTTGGTGCACCTAGACTGGATGTTCGAATCCCTCTCAAATTGAAATTCTAACTCTCAATGTGATGGTATTAGGAGGTGGGACCTTTGGGAGGCAATTTGGTCACAAGGGTAGAGCCCTTTTATAAATAAACACTCTTATAAAAGGCACCCTAGATATTTCTCTCCCTCTGTTTGCACCATGTGAGGACATAATGAATGATTAAGTCTGCAGCCCAGAAGAGAATCCTCATCAGAATCCAACCATGCTGACACCCTGATGTTGACTTTCAGCCTCCAGAACTGTATGAAAAAAATTGCTGTTGTGTATAAGCCACCCAATTAATGGCAGTGTGTTATAGCATCTGCATCTGACTAAGACGATGTCTTAGAATCAAGGAGAGTGTGTACTAAGAACCAAGGATAGACCTTTAGCTATGTCACGTAACCTCTCCATCATCATCTTGGTTTTCTCTTGTGAGGAGGAAATGCGGTCAGGCATATGAAACTGCTGCATATACTGTTAAGTAATTGCAACTGGCTGTCCCATTCCAAATGTCATGAGGCTGATGATCACTAAAACCACAGCTTGTTTTTCTGCTATTTATCTTGAGGGGTGGGGCAGCAAGACTTAAGGAGGTGTAGACAAGAATTTATGTTTTGTTGCCACACCAGAAAATCAGATAAAGCTAGAACACATCTGGAAGTTGGAAGGGAAGTGTGAAATCAGTATAGCATCGGGTAGACACAGAATTCTACTGCATGGTAATGAAGTCTGAGATCAAAGGACCATCTACTGACTGTTGAGAGTGAGGCTCAAGGAGGTTAGTGTAAGAAATGGAGATGGGATTGTGGGATGACCATGCCCAACAGGAGGTGCTTTCTTGCTTTCTCTGTCTCTGGCCAGCACACATGCCCTCTGGAAAATTAAGAAAGAAAATAAAAGGGAAAAAGAAAAATCATTAAACATGAGAAATAAAGAAATCTTGTTTTTGTTTTGTTTTGTTTTGTTTGTTTTGTTTTTTGCTATAGGGCACATGCACTCACTGGGGAGAGATGGGGAGAGAGAGAGACAGAAAGCAAAAAAATCACCCCCTAGTGGGGATGGCCATGCTGCCATCCCTTCTTTTTTTGGAGAGGTTTTTGCTATAGGGCGCGTGCGCTCACCAGACAGACAGAGAGAGACATAGAGACAGAAAGCGAGAAATCACCCCCCAGGGGGTATGGCCACGCCGCAATCCCTTCTCCTCCATTCTCCTCTGGGGATCTTGGGCATGCACGCAAACGCGCCCGGCGTGAGTTTTAAGCCACCGGGTCCGGGACACGAACCGCGGTCTACTACGTGGGAGTCCAGCAACATAGCCATTACGCTAACTGCTGGTTCCCTGCCATCCCTTCTTTTCATTCTCCTCTAAGGATTTTGGGCACACACACACATTTGCCCAGGTGAGTTTTAAGCCCCTGGGTCTGAGACTTGAACTGCCATTGATTACAAGGGACTCCAGAGATGTAACCATCATGCCATCTGCAGGTCCCCCTGCTTTTTCTTTTAAAAAAAAAAAAAAAAAACCGTATACCTATCACAGCTAAGCTTCCATTTATAGAATAAGACTTTAAACTGGACATAAAGACAAAAGGAAGTCTGAGGTATAAGTAGGTACCTTTCTTACTAGTCCTGAACCACTGTATTACAGTTCATAGTTGAAAGTGAGACTATTCTTGTCCTTCCTGGCTTTGTTTCTTGTTTAGAATATTCCTATTAAACTTCCTGTAAATTCTTCCTGGGTGAACAGTTCCTCTATGGCCTGTGTAATGACTTGGGGCTTTCGTGTATCTTGACATGAGAGCTCTTCTCTTATTTGCTGGTTAGTTTTCTCCAAGCCAATGCTGTTGAAAGCAGACAAAGAGATGGCTCTTGACAGTTTTGAGTTTTTTAGAAGTTTTATGCTGTGCTGGTTTTGGCTCCTTCCCTTTTAAGACTCTCCCATTGGGCCTAAGAACAAAATTAAATATTTATTAATAAGCAACCCAATGTCACAGAGAATGGGAGAACTCTTGGGGTTACATGCTTGTACTCAAAACCTAATAGAATTTTTTAACATATGTAATATACCATATTTGAAAGCAGAGTACAATGCCTGGAACATAGGGCTTTAAGAAAATTAGCTTTTCTTCCTCTTAGAATAGTGATCTTCAACCCCTAGGCTCCATCCTAGACCAATTAAATCAGAATCTCAAGAGTGAGGTCTAGATGTTGATATTTCTACAAGACTCCCAGGTAACTCTAGTGTGTAGCCTCAGGTGAGAAACCCAGCTTTTAGAATAATCCAACTGGTCTTTTTGCTCTGTACTTTTATGTTCCTCCCCCCAAGATTTTTGCTATAGAGTGTATATGCTTGCCAGAGGACAGAGAGAAAGAGAGAAAGCAATAAATCACCCCCAGGGGGCATGGCCATGCCTCAGTTCCTTCTCCTCCATTCCCTTCTTGGGATTTTGGACACGCACGCACATACATCTGGTGTGTTTTTCAAGTGACCAGATCCAGTACTCAAACCACACAGTCGGCCATGTGGGATCCAGCTGCCTTAACAACCATGCTACCAGCTGACCCTTCCTATCTTCTCTTTCTTTTAATTTCGTAAGGTTTTTGCCATAGGGTGCATGTACTGGAAAGAGACAGAGAGCTAGTGAGAGGGAAAGTGAGAAATCACTCCAGGGGGCAGGGGTGGCCATGATATAATCCTTTCTCCTCCATTCTCCTCTTGGAATTTTGGCCATGCATGCACACATGCTTGGCATGATTTTCATGCCGTTGTGTCTGGGACTTGAACTGCAGTCGGCTATGTGGGAATCTAGCACCTTAACCACCATGCCACCTGCTGTCCCCATGCATATGTATTTCTAAGTGTGTGTGTACTTGAGTGTGTGTGTGTGTGTGTTGAACAGTTACATGAAAGCAACTCTGCCTCAGTCTGAAATTTCACATTCTCAGGGCTGGGATCTGCTTTCTATCTTTCAGTATTTCAGTCTTGTATTGGCTTAGCCCATTCACTCACTTGATCTTACCTTCAGGACTCAAAGCCATTTCTACGATCTCAGCTGTGCCTTTGCTCAATGGGGAGGAGTTTCCCCTTTCCAGGTGTGTGTGTGAACCCTGACTGCCAGCTGTGTGGCCCGTCTGGTCCTTGCATATCAGCGGAGCCCATGGCTTACTCCCAAATCGCAGTCCTGGATGCACATTAGCATTGTCCGGGACCCATGCCCAGCTTGCTCCCACTCTCCCTGCCTACCCACCCCCCCACCCCCACCCCCCGTTCAGTCAGACTGTCTGCAGGGGAGCCCAGGGTTGAGGAACAATTGACTGTGTTTACCCGTCCTGTGAGAAGACCATGGGTTATGTGCAGAGGTCAGTCTTGGATTAGCTGCAAGAAAGTAGTTAAGCCAAATTCCTTAGCTTTGGGTCAGTTATGCTTTTCATTCTTCCCTCCTCTCCATCATTTTCCAACACTGGAGGGAGGTCCCTCCAGCCCCCATCCCTTGCCAGGAATTGAAATATTTTGCCTGGAAATAAGCAAGCAGACTTGACAAACATGGCCCCGCGTGCTCCCACCGCAGCTGAGTTCAGCGTGTACTTGATGCCAACGATGTGAGCTCGAACACGGAGATTGCTGTCCAAAGGCCCCAGCGATAGCGCTCTGTCCATTTCTATTGTACCAAAAATCATGTGGAAACCAATCAAATAATGATCTCAGGGATGAAATATTCAATGTACAATGTTATTAACATATAAAAGACTTACAGGCAAATCACTTTTAAGTATGACAAGGCTTCAAAATGTGGTTTGCGTAGAGGGAGAAAGATTCGGTGGGTTGTTTATCAGCAATGCCATGAGGGAGGCTTATTTCTTCCCTTTAAATCTGGATGAATATGCATGTGTGCGCCGCATGATAATAACAATCATGCCAGCCAGGAGATTAGCTGAGCTTTGCTCTAGTAATTCTAGCATGCAAATTCAAGGGACGCAGAGGAGGCAGCGGAGGCACGTGTGGCCTCTTTTGCTCCTAACCTTCATGCTGCATCTTAGGTGCATGTTAGGGACAGATGAACATGAACCCTGCATGATGTCAAAAGGCTGGATAGCTGGGTCCTGGCATTGATGCTGATCCACTTTCTCTGACTGTGAGATACACACACAGAAGAGTGTGTAAAACTCAATGACTAATTATAGATATCCATGCGACTATCTCCTTTCCCAAGGAAAAGCATGTTACCAGTGCCCTAGAAGGTTTCGCTATGTACCCTGATGTCATTTAAGAAAGCTGGGCATGTAGAATAGGCATGTGGTGGGGAGGAATGGAAAACCACTGTTAGGACTTGGAAACAGCACATCTTGACCATTTCTGGTCTGTACAAGGCAGCATCTGGAACATGACTGTCTGGCTGGAATTTGAAATTTGTCACTTACTAGTGTGTAACTTTGGACAAGTCTCTTATGCTCCTATGCCTTCATTTTCCTATATATTTTTTAAAGAATTATTTTATTTAACTTTATTTATTTATTTATTTATTTATTTATTTATTTATTTAAACTTGACCAGTGAGGGACAGAGTGAGAGAGCGAGAGAGCAAGAAAGAGAGAGAGAGAGAAAGTGAGAAAGCAAGCTGCCAGGTCTGGGACTCGAACTACGGTGGGCCATGTGGGAGTCCAATGCCCTTAATGACCATGCCATCTGCCAGACCCTCAGTTTCCTATCTTTAAAATGGAGATATAAGAGTACTTACCTCCAGGGCCAGGAGGTGGTGCAGTTTAAGACACCTGGGGAAGGTCCCAGGTTTGTGCCCTTGAACATCTCTGTACATGCTAGGCACTTGTGTGTGTCCATGATTTGGGGCGGACTGACGCTGGGGGTTGATTGCAGCATCAAGACCCTGTTGGGAGTGTTGCCTCTCTATTTCAGAAGAAATAAATGAATTAACTTAGAAAAGTATTTATTCCATAGAATTGTGAGGACCATATGCATTAATACATGTAACATACTTAAAAAGTGTCAGGCACATGCATGTACTACTGCTTTCATTATAGTCTTGGTTCTGTGTATTTGTGTTCTCTTACATGTGAAGTTCCCAATCTGACACAAAATAACGACATGTATGTATTTCTGTGTTCTGGTTCCCCACTTCACCCAGCTGACCTTGTCCCAGACAGACAGAGAGAGACAGAGAGACAGAAAGTGAGAAATCACCCTCCGGGGGGATGGCCACGCCGCAATCCCTTCTCCTCCATTCTCCTCTTGGGATCTTGGGCACACACGCACACGCGCCTGGTGTATTTTAAGCCACCGGGTCCAGGACGCGAACTGCGGTTGACTACGCGGGAGTCCAGCGACATAGCCATTACGCTAACTGCTGGTCCCTATATATGTTATTTTTAAAAATAGTTTATTTCTTCTATAAGCAAGGAAGAGAGAACACTTCCAACAAGGTCTTGATGCTGTGATCTATCCTCAGCCTCAAGCAACCCCAGATCATGGGCATGCATGTACCTGGCATACTCAAAGAGGTCTCCAGAAATGAACCCAGAACCTTTTCACGTTGGTCAGTGTTGCAGAATGTCACACTTTACTGCCACACTATTGTCTGTCCCTGTAAGTATGTAATCAGTGTACTTGATCTCTTGTTTCTAGTCAGATAACACTAATTGGCTTCAAGGCATAGATAGATATTCATGATAAAAAGATTTACAAATTATTTGTTATTGTTCACTGTATGGTATGGACAGGACTTTAGGTTAAACCTAAGAAGGGTTTACTTTGGTGATTGTGTAGCTTTTCTCATAATCTTCTTTCATGACAGCAGGAGGTAGCTTTCTTTTCCAAATACTCAAATTGAGACAGACGTAAAAAATCTGTGAGGACTTCAAAGTGATGCTCTAGCAAAGGCAGTGGCAGAATCTGAGTCTATGGCTATGCTTAAGGACAATTGTGCTCCCTTATTTCCTTATCTGTCCAGCTGACTGAAGAATTTATACAGTATGTACAGTTTGTCAACTGGCAGAAACCTTCACATTCTCAATAAATAAGCACAGCTCTTTGTTTGAATAAGGGCAGTTGGTGGAAAGGGTTATTTAGCTACAAAATACCCTCTGATTTTTGTCTATTATGCAGTTTCCTATGTTACTGCCACTTCAGTTCATTGTTTTAGAAATACTTGCCCTACACCATACATGAAATTAACTAAAAATGGAGCATAAAGCTAAGTGAAAAGCATTACATTGTCAAACTTCCTGAAGAAAACATACGGGAAAATTTTTGTGACCTTGAGTAAGGCAAATGATTCCTAGATTGGACACAAAACCCTGAGACTATGTAAGGAAAAAAATGATAGATCAAATGTCACACACACACAAACAAATTAGAAATTGCTAAGAAAATTAAAATATAAGTCTTACACATATTTATTCCCAAGCTTTATATTTTGATTGATGCTATTAAAAATGATACCTGGGGCCAGCAAGTGGCATGGTGGTTAAAGGCGCTGGACTCCCACATGGCCGACCACGGTTCAAGTCTCAGACCTGGTGACTTGCTTTCTCACTTCCTCTCTCTCTCTGATCAAACTGGAAAATAATAATGAAAATAATAATAAATAAAGTTAAATAAAAAGTAATTCTTTAAAAAATGATACCTTAAAATGTTTTCAGTTTCAGTTATTAGTATATAAAATTCATTTGATTTCTGTGAGTTGGCCTTGTATCCTACCTAGGCCTATTAAACTTACCGATTTATTCTAGTAACTTGTTTGCCCATTCTTTGGTATTTTTTGTGTAAATTGCTTTAGACTGAATGTCTATGTCCCCCAAAATGCATATTTTGCAATTTTAACAACCAATGTGATAGTGTTAGAATAAGTGGCTTTGAGAGATGGTTAGGTCATATGGATAGAGCCCTTATGAATGGGATTAGTGTCTGTTAAATAGATCCCAAGGGCTGGCTCCCTGGCATTGTAGTCATTACCCAAGAGAAGCTGGATTCCACATGTCAACCCCAGTCTGAATCCCTGGCCCTATCAGCCTGAAATACACCAGGCATATACACAAGTACCCAAGATCCAATAAGTTGGAGGATTGGAGAAAGGGCATCATGGTGTGGCCAGGCCCTGTGGAGGGTGTTCATTTCTTTCTCTCTCTCACTGCCTCTCATGTGTGTATCCATTCTCTATCATGAATAAAGAAGGAGGAAGAAAAGACCCCAGAGATAGCCAGCTGTGGCAGCACGACAATGATACGCTGCTGTACAGTGCTGGATCCATATGGAGGATCAGGGTTCTGTCTCTGGTTGACCTGTACATATGGGCATGATGTACATGCCAGAGATCTTGGCTGACCGAGAAGCCTGCAGGGAGGATTGCAGTGTGAGACACTATTGAGGGTCTCTCTCTCTCTCTTTCGTGGGAGAAATGAATGAATAAACTTAAAAATCAAACAAACAAAAGCCTATAGAGAGCTTATTTGCCCCGTCTGTGAAATGAGACCGTAGTGAGGAAATGGTTGTCTGTGAACCAAATAGAGGGTCCTCACAAGTTGCCAAATCTGCTGGTACCTTGATCTTGCACTTGGGCTAGATTGCTGTTTATAAGCCACCCAGTTTATGGCATTCTGTTCTGGTAGCCCAAATGGACTGTGACATACAGGATCATGTCCTCCATAGGTAAGTTTTATTTCTTCCTTTGTAATCTGAATACATTTCTTCTCCTTTTCTTATTATGCTGGTCAAGCCTTCCAGCATGATGAGAATAAATGTTCTCCCCTCGTTCTTGATCTCTGTTGAGAATCTTAGCACAGAGTCTCACAGCATGATTTCCCAGTCTTCCCAGCCAGTCAGCATTGTAAGCATGTGTGCATTGCGTGTACAGGTCAACTGGAGAGCCAAACCCATGATCTCCCATGTGGAGGCCGGAGCAGTGCATTACAGTTACACCACTGAGTCAGCCCTTTCCTTGGGTTTTTTTGAGAGCTCTGCCATTCACTTTTACTTTCACCGTATTGATGGGATAGTTATGGGCTCCTAGCTGACTTTTCTCCTTTAACATTCTGTTAAAGGGTAGAGAAAGAGAGAGGGTAGGCCATATTAGTTCAGAAAACCTACTAGTTAAGAATCAGTTTTAATTGGTTGTAGAAATCTTTCTTCTGGGCAATTTTTCCCAATCCTGAAAAAAGGTACAAGAGCTAACTTTTTTTTTTTCTTTTTTTGAGAGTTTTTTTCCTATAGGGTGCATGCACTTGCTGGAGACACAGAGAGACAGAAAGTGAGACATTATCCACCACGTTGGATAGCTGTGTCACAATCTTTTCTCCTCCTTTCTCCTCTTGAGATTTTGGGCATGCATGCACACACACTCAGCGTGTTTCAAGCCACTGGATCTGGGACTTGAACTTCATCAGCCATTTGGGAGTCCAGTGCCCTAACCACTATGCCACCTGCTGGCTTTGGGAGCTAACATTTTAAGAACATTTTACCAGTTGAAACCTTACCTTGTGAAAATAGAACATTAATAAAATGAATTGCTCTGTAATTTTCTTGTATTTGTAATAGGAATTTTTTTTAATCAAATCTCTACCCTTTAGTTTCTGTGAGAGGAAACAAGGGCCTTATATCTTTGCTGATAAAACATCAAGTAACTGTTATTAATGGGAAAAAAACTGTAAGAAGAAATATATTTTTTAATTTGTCAGCATCGCTCTTCCCCCAGTGACCAAACTGCTGCATATTTGATAGCAGTGGCAGCAACAGCAAACTACTGATATGAAATCACCCAGTTAATTACATAAAGATTATATTACTGGAAAAAGCTAAATCATCAACTCAACCATGTGGAAACACTTTGGAAATCATCTTAAAAATGCCATCGCAATTTGTTTAGCTGGTAGTGGAATTTGTGCAGAGTATCAGTCATTATAATGGCATTCTAGTTCTGTTAACAACTACTTGAAATCAGAAAATGTTATATGTATTGTTTAGATTTGCCAAAGCATTTCCTGCATACTATTAAAAAACATGTTTATGTGTCTCTTATTAGAAGAGCTAATATAGTACGTGCAGTCCAAAGTATCTGAAGTAGGCAATGAAACTTAGAGGAATTTCAGTTACAGGATGGAGGTATATAATGTTGCATATATTACAGTAATAATGACAGTAACGAGAATAAATCAAACCTAAAAAACTGCTTCGCAGAGTTTCAAATGGACCAGGGAGGCCCCTCTGCTGTTGGGCTCAGAGGGGTGGAAGTACCACAGAACTGTGGACGTATACTTCTTTCACGCCAGTATCTGGACAAGAAACAACAGAGACAAAAGTGTGGGATGTTGGTGGCCAGCTTGTGGTCACCCTGAATGGGAGATGTTGCTGGGCTGCTTCAAGAGCTCATGGATTCCAGAACAGCAAAGGAATGACATGGGGGAGGACCCTGGAGGTGCCAAGTGAGATTGGAGGGCAGCACAGGCAAGAGGTGGGACTGGTTGGAAGGATGTGGCTGTGGGACTTACTCTGGGGTTGACTCTGAAGACTGAAGAAGAGTCCAGTTGTGGTCAGTTGAGGGTGGGTGGGTAGAAGTGAGGATGGTACAAGGTACTGGCCTGACATCATGGTATTATATTAATTAACTGAGGGCTAGAGGCTAGGGAATGTGGCAGTTAGGATCCAGTTGATATTATGCTTAACCTGATGTAGAAGTGGGGCTTAAACTCAGGCTAAGCGGGCAAAAGAAATAGCTCACCCTGATTGGGAATGGAAATTAGAGTGAACTTCTCAGAGAGAAGTGAGGGGCCCTGGTCTTATGTGATATGAAGAGCTGACTCACCCCTACCCCCACCCCCCAAAGAGGAGAGAGGAGGCAAAGTCTTTGAGCTGCAGGGACTCAGGTTGGCTGGAGCTCACTTTCTCTTTCAGTAGACTCTTTCCTTTGTCAGGGCAGACTGAACAAGAACCTATTATGTGCTAGGCAAAGGCGTTGAATTACACAGATGAATAAAAAGGCCCTGAGGAGGTGATGTGTGAGAAAGGGATGGACAGCAATTGTTATAAATTCCAGTATAATAGCAAGTGGGAATGAGCACTTCGAAGTCAGGAGTAGAGTGAGTTGACATTCTAGTAGGTCTTTGAAGAGTCTAGTAGGTGGAGGAGAGAGAGGAAAGGCAAGGAAGCACATTCTGGGGGGAAACAAAACCTATACGAGGGCCATTTAAATTAGTGCAGTACTGGAGGAGTCCTTTCTCACAGTGACCTGTCTCTTATGAGCCCTTTTTCTGTTCCAAGTCTTTCTTATACAAACTGTTTATTTAAAATCTTAGTACCTTTCATTCAGATAGTTGGGTTTAGCTTTTCAGAGAAGGCACCTTGGAGCCGAAGGCTCTTTATATTTGTCTGTGAGAGATTAAACATGTTATCGGCAGTATCACACCCAGTTATTGAAAAATCATGAAGTCACTGCAAGAATCACAGGGAGAAGACCAGAGAAGTTGAAGTAACCTTGTATCATGGTTTAACATTGTCTAGCCACAGAGAGGGGCCATGATTCAGTAGTGGGGTTTACTTGGCTTCTACACTGGGCCAAGTCATCTTTCCAACTCCTGAACCTTGAAAGAAGCAGCCCCTTCTGGCTGGTTCTAGGCACTGCCCACAAATCGAGGCTACAACTGCTCCTCAGGCTTCTCTCTGACACCTCAAACGTATGCTGAACCCTCCTTGGGCCCCATGCCCAGGAATCTTTCCGCTTGTCTCTTTTCTGGGCTTGCAGCCAGGCTCAACTTTTCAAGATGTTGTCTTCCAAATCCTGCCTTGATTAACTCAATCTGCAGCTCCTTCTTTGTCACTGTTTTCTTGTCACTCTTTTGGTTTTTCCTGCAGTCATCTGTGTTCTTAGTCTGTCCCATCTTGGGCATTTGCATTTGCAAATGACTACATTTACATTTAACTCACACAAGGCAGCTTTTTGTCTACTGCATAAAGAAACACACCTGGACTCTTTATAAAACTGAGAAACAGAGCTGGTGGTCCCACAGTGCTGTGGGAGTGGTTGACTGGGCTTAATACCAAACCAAGGGGTACTGGCTTGGACACATGTCTAAGACAAGACAAGACAAAAGGGGAGGTCTCCTATTCACATGGTTGTCTAAGAAAGATTTCATTGAAGGGAGTTAGGGGCAGCCTTACCTCTCTGTAAGTGCAAAAAAGGGATTTGGGTACTTGTTACAGGATATATTGCTGGGGGTATTGGTGAGAGGTAGAAGTCTGGAGTCTATACCTGACCCTGTAAAGGGTGAGAGGATATATGGATGCAGATAGAAGAGCATGTAGTGGCAGCTAGAAAAGAGAAGGTGGCCAAGTGCAGAGGGCATATGTGCAAGCAAAAGGTTGACTAGGAGTGGACACAGGGTGGAGGAAACTCAAGAGATTGACTAGCAGAAAGTCAGCGTATTTGGTGTCCTGCAACTATGCTTTCTGCGTGTCTCCAGATACCTTCCCAGCTCACTTTTCCCTCTTACCCTTCATGTAAGTTCAGGCCCCAGCCTGCAGTCATGTGTTCTCCTCTCAGCCTTTCCCCTGAAGTTCAACCATCCTTCTAGTGTCAATTGTCACTCTTCTGGTGACAGTCTCCTCAGTCTATTCCTACATTCTTCTCCTCTTCCTCAATCCTGCTCCCATTTTACATTGCCAATTAGGTGTGTCCACTGGCTGTTCACTGCCACCTCAGGCTCAGTGAGCTGTAATATCCAACTGGAAGGGTCAGTGAGCACCAAACCAAGGGGTACTGGCTTGGGCAGATGTCTAAGACAAGACAAAAGGGGAGATCTCTAAGGGCTCTTCCAGTACCGAATTTCTATGGTTTATGTCAAAATCCCAACTCATCTTCACCTCTTCAAATGGCATTTTCTTGTTTCTATCAAAAAGCTCATATTCCCAGACTGATTATCTGTGGCTCTCTCTGATGTTTTCTCTCCCTTCATTGCCTTGTTGATCTTGACTTTCTTCTTGGTCCACACAGACATCACATTGAACATTATTCCTGTACCATCTGACCTTCTCTGACCATCCCTCATGCCACTATCAGCCTTAGTGCTCCTCAGTACTGCTTTCACTATCTTCCCCACAACTTTTCTATACTCACTTTTAAAAACTCTAACCATGCCAGAAATGCCCTTGAAGCACCCTACACTCAGAATATGGTTATATCTTACATCCTCCCTGAAATCTTCCAAGCCTGTTTTGATCATTCTAGTTTCTTTTGTTTGACTTCCTCTAGAACTGGTAATTTCTACTACACAATTAACATGAAAATATATATGTTCACTGTTTCAAGTACATTAGTCTTACCTCCCCAACTTGAGCATATACTACTCCAAATCACCAGGATCATTATATATATATATATATATATATATATATATATATATACACACACATACATATATATATATATAAAAAATTATATATATATATGTATATATATAATATATATAAAATTTTAGTTTATTTATCTCTTCTATATATGAGAGAGAAAGAGGGTGACAGACAGACACCCCCAACAGAGTATTTACATGATCTATCCCTAATCTCAGCCAGTCAGGATCACAGGCATATACGCACATGCCCTGTGTATACAGGGATACCTCAGGACTTGAACCCAGGACCTTCCCATGTAGTTTCAGCATTGTGGAACATTGTCTTACTGCTGCACCATCATGGCCGGCCAATGGTTATTAATTTTTGCACTCTTCCCATATACCAAGAATATACTAATAACACAATCAACAAATTTTAGCTAATTGATAACTGGGATTCTGGATTAAAGAAAAGTTTTAGTTCTATGAATTTAAAATGAATCATTCTGTATGAGCAATACCTCAGTTTTCATGGTAAAATGACTGTCTTGAATCTCTCATGAAGATGATAATGTCTTACTAACATCTGTATTGCCACCACCTAGCATAGAGCTCAGCTTATTGGCTAGTTTGTTGAATGAATACTTGATTAACTTATTTAAGCTTTGCTCTTTGAAGATGGTTGGTACCCTTTGGATACAGTCTTTGTACATAGGTGAGCTTTGTAACTGATGGCTGAAGGTTCTTTCAAACTTGTAATATATTTGAGGAGGCATTTTGCTTTCTGGTTTCATCTAGGAAACTACAGCTCTATTTTGTAGAGTTGTAGTTTAATATTTACCATTGGATTTATCACTTTATCAAGTTTATTTATTTTTGATTCATTCCTTACAATAGACGTAGCAGAATGAGATAAGGCAGCATAATTTTCTTCCGTGCCATTTTATCTTTTATCAGCATAGTTCTCATGTATAGCTTTTCCTGAGTCATCAGTATTGAGCTAATGGACTGGAACGGCCCAAGTTGAATGGTAATTACTTACTCTGTTGCTGATAGCCCAGATGAGAATAGGACTTATTAGATCTGTAATAATGGAAATCTGTGTTTAATGCAGATCTTTTAAGCAGTTTGAAATGATCTCAAATTCATCTCTCTTTGCCATATGTTAAAATGTCACATTATGGTTTTAAAATTCAGGATGAGAACTGACGTTTCAGGAGAAGCCTGCCTGTGGAAAAGTTCTCAAATCTGTCCTTTTTAAAAAATCAGTAGCATTTGTTCATCTCAAACCCAGCCTTCTCAGAGAAATGAGCTCTGTTCGAGCAGTCTCCCTAGGACAGGATGATACTAGCCTCAATTCATAAGGATCTAGGAATAAAATGACAGAGAGAAACAAGTATGGTGGACCCTTGGCAGTGCCCAGAGGCTTCCCAGAGGCCCAGATCTTAGATTTAGTGAGCACACCCAAGTTAGGAGCTCCTTTGCCTCAGTCTTCAAGATGGGCTCCAGAACTTACGCTCTGTGTATCATCAGCCCAACTCTAGTTTCAGCAGTGGGAGACTGCAGCTTTTTCGCAAATACTGCTTTCTTCTTTCCCCTTTTCTATGTGACGAATAAAGATAAAGGAAATCTGACTTGAGAGACTTCATATTCCAGACCTGAAGACCAGATCAGTGAAGTTAAATGGTTCACAAGAGGTCTGTTAATTAATGCCAGAACAGGAGCCAGAGGCAGAATCTTGTCCCCACCCAGGGCTCCGTTATCACTTGGAAGTATGTTACAACAGGGACTTTTGAACAGCTCTTTGGTTATGTTTTCAAGTCATTTTCAGAACTCCTATCATTCTTGCCTTGCAAATGGATCTAAATAATTTAGCTTCTTTTCTTAGTATAGAGTTTTGTCTGGAGACTTATTAATGGGGGCGATAACGTCAGCATATTTCATAACTGAATCAGGCTCATGATGGTGCTTGTTTCTCCATAGAGCTTAAGACAGGAGAAAGGATTCTACAGTTGATTATGTGCTGCTCTTCTCTTTATTCAATTAATCTTATGTATCTTTGCAAATGGTAGATGTCTTAAGTGGCGTCATTATGGTGTGGAAGACTTGGTTTGGTGAACTGTGTCAAGTTTGTACATCTTGCGGTTTTTGAAAACTCTCTGAAGAATTTCAGACAAAGACACGTTGATACTGATTCATTGGTGAGGAATTGGTTTGTATCCCATAACTTTAAATTATCTTGTACTACAGCAACTCAATAAAGCAAGGCACTCTGATGGATAGGGTAGGAGATAAAAAATATAATCCTCGGAGCCAGCAGGTGGTGTGGTGGTTAAGGCTCTGGACTCCTACATGAAAGACCATAGTTTTAGTCTTGCACCTGGCAGCTCAAAAATCATGCCGTGAGTGTGTGTGTGTGTGTGTGTGTGTGTGTGTGTGTATGCCCAGAATCTCAGGAGGAGAATGGAGATAGGATCGTGGCATGGCCATTCAAACTGGGGGGTGATTTCTCACTTCCCCTCTCACTGTCTCTCTCTGTCTCTCCAGTGAGAACTCGTGCCCTATGGCAAAAACCTAAAAAGAAAAGTTAAAAAATAAATCCTCAAAACTCAAGATGCTTGTACCGTACTTGCTTGTCTATTACTTTTTAAAAGATTCCTGAGCTTTGCTACTTTTTTCGGGTATATCTTCTTTGAGTTCAGTGAACTTGCTAGGTGCCTAAGTGGTTTGTAGGTACAATTCATGAGGTTAGTGCCTTACCCTTCCCAAACCTACTTTGGAAAGGAATCATCACATTTATGTACTTATCCTAATGGCTGTAGAAATAACTGTTTTACATGGAATATCACCATATACTTAAAAGTTGCCTATAGGTATTTGACACATGTTTTGGTGACTATGTATGCCATTAGGGAAATTTAAGATCATATTTTGGTAACACATTCTCAACTTATATTTGGCATCTGTTGATGTTTTATTTATTGGTGAGCTTTTATCAATAGTAGATCTATGGACAGCCCTGAAATTTCCTAGAATACTCTTCGAAGAAAGAAAAGCAGTGGATGCCTCATTGAAAGTCCATATTAGCTGCATAGTATCTATTTCATCTATGGATACGGTTATCTATAGTTGGAGTAGATAAGAATTTTAAGACCCAAAGTCTTCTGGGCCCCCAGTGGAGAAAACAGAAATAGAAATGTAAAGTGACTGCACTGAAATCCCTTAGAACTAGACATAATCCCTAGTTGTCTTGTCTCTGGACTTTTGTCCTTCCCATCAACCACTTCACCCACCTCTTTTATTCTAGAAACATAAACAAATATTTTACATCTGATCACCTCCTAATGAGTACATCTATTTTTGAGACTGGCAAACTTTGCGATTCTATCAGAGCAAGAAATCTTATTTGTAAAGAGGCTGACTAATTATCCATGACATTTTAAACGTCTGCATTGTCCTTGAGCTAAGAGTGTGAAAATCAGAAGGCCCAGGGGTGTATACATTTCCCGATAGTTTTTTGCTTAATTTAATATACTCTGACAGTAAAACCAAATGAATCTATTCAACAACAGTAACATTTCTAAGCAGGAAAGTAATGAAAACAAAACCAAACCAAAAACCACTGTTAACTGCAATATTACTAATTTTCTATCACAGAAATGACCACAGAGCTATAAATGTAGCTGTGAAGACAGACAAATTTTGTCTAAGGAAAATGAGGATTCACTTTAGTGACTGAAAGCATTTATCTGCTTTGCATAGACACCAGTGACTAAGTAGCAGTCATTTCAGTGACTCTGTTTTTTTTTTCTTCTGTTGAAATGGAAAGTAAGTGAGGTGGATAAGTAGGCCATGGTATTAGGAGACTGACTGCTATTGAGTTGGAAATCAGTTGAGATGCTGTGGGATGTTTTATTATGTAAAGAGACAGGGGAGGGACAAGCAGATGGTGGCATAATGGCTACTTTGCTGGACTCTCATGTATCGACGGTGGTTCAAGTCTCGGACCCAATGGCTTGAATTTACGCAGGGCGCGTGTGTGCGCATGCCCAAGATCCTGAGAGGAGAATGGAGAAGGGATTGCAGCATGGCCATTCCCCCTGGGGCGTGATTTCTCACTTTCTTTCTGTCTCTGTCTCTCTCTATCTTTCTGGCAAGAGCACATGCCCTATCGCAAAAACCTCTCCAAAAAAAATAAATAAATAAAAAAGAGGACAAGAAAAAGAGACGGGGAAATAACTGATTGGAGAAGCACAGGACGGCACTAGTACCTATTGTTCAGATCTTCTGTCCAATGAAAGGATTCCTTCACTAGGCTTTTGTTGGTTTGTTTTTTGGTCATTTTGTTGGTTTTCTTTTATTTACTAGATGAAGATGACTATTAGAACTCGTATCTAGTTGCAAATTTCTAGATGCTTTTTTAATTCAGGGGCATTGGAAAGAGGTAAAACTTCCTTTTTTCATCATAGTCTTTCACTTTGGTGTATCCAGTTCATTTTGATAACTATGGTGAGTCAATGCCCCCTCTTCTGTCATAACTGCCTCACAAGTCCATGTTATTTTTTAATAATTGAATTATTTCTGCGTCTGTAGTAACATGGCGATAAGATAGCATCATAATCTATTTTTTAAAACACAGCAGAATTTTCAAGTTTCTTGTAGGGACTGCAAATGTTTGGATTTGCATACTGAATAGGTACAAAGGACAGAAGACAAGGGACTCATCTTTTCACTCTAACTGGGGGACTCTGGGATCTGAGAATTTGTCTCTTTATCTTTCCAGTAAAGGGGCGGGACTGAATGATCTCCATGGTAACTTTCAGCTCTCAGAGTCTATCATTTATAATTATAATTCATGTTAAATCTGTGCATTTCAGTTGTGTTGAAAAAGAGGGTTATCTCTTAGAATGGCATATATATTTTTGTTGAATGAATGCTTTCTGCCTAAAGTTTGGCAGCATCTTATGTTGCATTCTTCTACATTGACACTCCTGATTTCTGGTCCAGACCTGAATACACTATCCATCTGATGGACCATATTAGTTGAGAACATGAGATCTGGAGTTAAGCATATCTGAGTTTAAGTCCCGGTTCCAAATCCCAATTGCACTAGCTTTCTCATGCATAAAAGCAGGCTGATGCTGACTTTGTGGGTTGAGGTGGCATTTAATGAGATATTGATGGTAAAGCCCTTAGCACAGGGCCTGGTAAATGTCTATGCCTGCCTGGTTCCCTGCATCACCATCCCTCCCCTTATGCAGAAATGTTAACCCTTACCTTGTCTTAAGGGGAAAACTGTTTTCTCTGAACCCATAAAACATTTCTGACACCAAATGTATGGATTTTCCACATCAAGCAATTTGCCAATAACAGCTGGGTGTTCGTTGATTCAATTCAGTTCTGGCACTAATTACCTCGAGAGAGCATCAAAACCCACAGGTTAAGGAGCTTAGCCCACAAGGTTGCCCCCACATCAGATGCTACTTGCAAGTCCCATGTTGTCACTTGTACTTCTGCCTGACATGGCTATAAATCTGTTCTTCAGGCTTAGTAATTAGCCAGAATGGCTCATAGAACTCAAGAAAACACTTCACTTACATTCACTGGTTTATTGTAAAGGATACAAGTCAGGCACAGCCACGTGGAAGAGATGCACAGAGCGTGGTATGGGAGAAAGGTATAGTGTTTCCATGCCATCCCCAGGTGTGCCAGCTTGCCAGCACCTTGAGTGTTCACCAGCCCAAAAGCTTTGTGGACACCTTGTGTAGGGCTCTTTTTTGTTTGTTTAAGAATTATTTTATTTAGCTTTATTTATTTATTTTAATTTGACCAGTGTGGGGGGGGGGGTGGGGAGAGAGAGAGAGAGAGAGAGAGAGAGAGAGAGAGAGAGAGAGAGAGGACAAGTGAGAAAGCAAGCCACTAGGTTTGGGACTCAAACCATGGTTGGCCATGTGCCCAGCGCCCTTAACCACCACACCACCTGCTGGCCCCAGACACCCTTGTTTAGGGTTTTTATGGAGGTTTCATTAAGTAGGTATGATGGATTAAATTACTGTCCTATCCTTACCAGGGAAGCTAGAGGGTAGGAATAAAAGTTCCAGCACTCATCTCATTGGTTCCATTGACAGCCAACTCACATCCTCCAAGGATCACATCATTAGCATAAATTCAGGCTGGATAGAAAGGGGCTTGTTATGAATAACAAAAGATGCACCCTTCCCCTATCACTCAGAAAATTCAAAAATTTGGGGAACTCTGTGCCAGGAACCAGGCGCAGAGTTCAAATATATATTGGGTTGTCAGAAAAGCCATGATGCATTTTTGCATAGAAAATTACGTCATAACTTTTTCAATGACCCAATGTTTCTTATTATGTTAATGTATATATTTAAGATATTTATTTATTTAGTATTAGACATTGTTGGAAATTATGTTTTAGATGGCTTCATTTGAATGATTTGAATGGATTGAAGATAAAGACAAGAAGCTAGATGTTTTCAGAAGACTGTGGTTAAGAGCTGTGCAAAAATGCACTATCGACTTCTTCACTTTTCACAAATATTGCCACATGTTTGAAACCTACCACCTCCCTTCTCATTAGCTGACTTCCTGAACTTGACCTCTTGCTTATGACCTCTCCCCTGGTAACTTTCCATTACAGTCTTCCTCTCTGGGTTTCCCTACCAAATTCATAGTTAATTCAGCTTATATTGTTGAACACTGGGCACTATCCTAGGCACCAGGGATAGGTGAGAGCAAGATGGATAGTGTCTACAGCCTGTAAACTTGTAGGCAGATGGAGGAGGGGATGACCATAACTGAGAAATATAGCTAGATTACAGTTTTAAATAGCGCTAAATGTTATGCAGTACATTAAACAGGAGAGGTATGAGTAGGGAGCAGGGGAGCAGGGGAGCACGAGATTGCACAAAGCCTGGTCAGGGAAGGCCTCCCTGTAGAGCTGATGCTTGAATGGAAACCTGAATGAATTGAGAAAGTGAGTCAAGCAAATATCACAGGAAGAGTGTTCCAGGTAGCTGGAACAGCAAATACAAAGACCTTGTGGGGGTAGCAGTCTTGATACACTCAAAGACAGAGTGCAGTATGACAAGGAAGGAGTGAGTAATGTGGGAGGAAAAGAGGCTGGAAACCAGTCAGGGAAAAGTCCCTGAATGTGATGGATAGCCACAGGAGACTTTGAAGCTGGGGATGACATAATTATTTTTAAATTCAAGATAATTACTCAGGTTGCTCAATGGAAAATAGATGGGGTGGAGGGGAGCCCAGAAGGAGAAGCAGAGTGAAGTCAGGAGGTGTTTTCAGTAGTGGAGGAAATTAGATGAACTAGCTGGGTAGTGAGGAAGTGATGCGAAGTGCTCATCATCTAGATATATTATGATGGTCCAGCCCGTGGGACTTCCGGGTGTCAGGTAGAGGTGTCTCACCAGGCACAGTAGTGTCTTAGAGGCCTCACTTCTGTCCTGTGGGTCATTCTCCTGCCTGTAAATGGCCTTCCTCGATGTCCCCTGTCCCTTGGCCTGACTGCATGATTGGTGTGCATTTTGGGTGAGGAGGTGAGTGGGAAAATGAATGAAGGAAATACTTTTCTTTTCTCCTGAAACTGTAGACATGTGGGTAAAATACAAGGTTGGGGTGAGGAGAGGAGATACAGGTTTCTTGACATATGACCCATAGGGCTCATATCTGGAGCTCTTTTCTTCGCTCCTACTCCCAAGTGTTTTGAAGCTAGGGAGCAGGCAGGGAGGTAATCGAGGAGCTTTAATGACTTGCCTGGCTTATCCTCTAAGCTTCAGCAGTCACATCAGGTTTACTGGTTCCTTACTCCAATTCTAGATGATCCTTCATTTGACTTATAAAATGACTAAGAATATCCAAAGTGAGAGGAGGGATATATATATATATATATATATATATATATATATATATGCCATAGGGCATGCGTGCTTACTGGAGAGAGATGAGAGAGAGAGAGAGAGGGAGAGAAATCACCCTGCAGGGGGTATGGCCATGCCACAATCTCTTTTTCTCTATTCTCCTCTTGGAATTTTGGGCTTGCACACACATGATTCTGTGTGACTTTCAAGCCAGTCCAGGATTCATACTGTGGTTGACTATGTGGAAGTCCAGTGCCTTAATCACCATACCACCTGCAGACCTCAGGGATGTAATTCTTAAGATAAAGATATAAACAAAACTGTTTGTATTAGTTATCTGTGGTTATATATTAAATTATCCTAAAACATAGTGGCTAAAGCCACACACAACTCAATTTCTGCGGGTTTGGAATCTGGACAGAGCTCAACTGTGTCCTTGTCTGCAGAATCTCTCATAAGGCTGCCTTCAATGTGCCCACCAAAGTGGAGGTCTTACCCAAATGCTCAACTGGAGAAGGATCCACTTCCAAGGTCACTCATGGTTTTTGGCAGGATTCAGTTTCTTAAGAACCATTGGACTGAGGGCCTCAGTTCCTTGCTGGCTGTTGCCACCCTCAGTTCTTTGCCACATGGGCCTTTCCAACATGGCAGCATGCTTCATCAAAGCATGCAAGAGAGAGAGTCTCTAGCAAGAAGCAAATCACAACCTTTTAGGACTTAATCACATATGGCATCTTCCTGATGTTGTTGTATTCAAAGTGTTAAGGGAAAAGCAATTTCAACCAAGAATACTGTACCCGGCAAGATTATCCTCCATATGGGAAGAAAAGACAAGAACATTCTCAGATAAACAAAATCTGAAAGAATTTACCAACACCAGACCAGATCTCCAAGAAGTTCTCAAGGGTGTGCTATACCAGGAAAATTAAATACAGACACACAAATAAGAGTTCAAAAACTAAGAAAATGGCCAACTTAATCATAGGGACAAGTCTGGGGTTGAATATTATATCCCAGAATTTAATCGGGAAGATCAAACCACAACAGAAGATAGATTAAGTACGTGAGACTGAACTGTTGAAATAGAATTTTATGACTTTTGACTAAAACATTGCTGATTTTTTTCTAGGCTTTGTTTTCTGCTTTTAAGGAAACAAGTTACTCAAGAAGGGATTACACAAGGCTGTGAATACTAGAAGGCTGTGGAGATATTTGGGAGCCATCCTAGAGGCTGCCTGCCACAGATTTATGTCATGGATTTGCTCATAGTATTAGAGCAGAAAAGATCTTGGTAGTCACCCTGGACCCGCCTCATTTTTTACAGGTGAGGAACCTGAAACTCAGAGGTGATGTGACTTACCCAAAGTCATAGCTACTGTGAGGTAGTGCTGAATAAATTTCAATCCAATGGGCCATAAATAGGCTATATTTAACCTAGTATAAGCTGGAATACTGTGTTTTTAAGTTTGTGGTTTTAATAGAAAAGGTTTTTATTTACCTGCAAATTTTAAATACACTGCCATTATGTGGTGAGTCCAGGCCTGGATTTGAATAGGATATAAATGATCATCTCGAGCTTTGTGTGAAACCCAAGACACTGAGGCTCTGCCTAAGCTCATCCAGCTGAAATCCTGTGTTTTCTGTGGTTTCCCCCCTCCACATAAACAGGTCTTTGAAGCAGATCATATACTCTTCAAAATATGACACTCCATAATCCAATTAACCATCTCACCTGTCTCTAATGCTTTCCTTTGTAGCCTCATCCTTAATAGACCTCCATGTTAGAAGCCCTCATTTTATAGTTTAGCTTATCTTAAATCTTAGCTTTGTGTTTGGGTTTAGCTCTTGAGGCTTGTTTGGCTTTCCAGGATTGACACTGCCTTGGCCCCTTCTGTCCCGGCTGAGAGTGTCATTTTAGATCATTGTTACACAGGGATGTAGGAGGTGATGAAGACAGATTAGTTATGCTCAGGACAAGGACTGAGTGAGAACTAACAGAAGAAAGGCTTGTAGCATGTCATCTGCTACTTGTGGGCTCAGTTTACCAGGGCCAAATGTAAATAATGAGTTAGAAAGTGGAAGGTTTTCAAGTGGGTGGGATGCCACGTGAGATCTAGTCTTAAGAGCGAGGGAAGGATTCTGTAAAGAAGAAATCACAGCAGTGCCTGAGGCCATTGAAGCCATGTCAAGGGCAGACCAAAGATGTGGGAGTTTAAAGCAGCGGCAGTCAAGGCAAAATTATTCAACATATAGCAATTCAGATTAAGTAGAGTTTTAGCACTAATGAGAAAAGAGCAGGAGGCAGGCCATTCCATGGCTAGGCTAATTCTCCCCAGGCATTTTTTTTTCCTTTTCTTGTTTACTGCCCCAGTCTTCCCAGGAAGCTCAGGCCCAGATGTGGAAGCATGATATTCTTTCTGCTAGCTGCAGAGGAAGAATGTGTGGCATCAGGGGAGGCAGAGCTGAGTCTAGCACTATTTTTTTGTTTGTTTTTTTAGTATTTTATTATTATTTTTAAAATTTTAATTAATTAATTAGTTGACATTCATTCACTGAGCATCGTCATGGCATACAAAATGTGATTTGCCATCCAGAATATACTGCATAGTGGCTTAATCATACATGTTATTGTCAATAATTTTCCATTTTTAGTTTCATATCTATCTATCTATATATATATATACACAAATACATATATATGTATTTCCCCCTATTTATCACCCTCTGCCATTTCCCACCCTCCTCCCACACAATCTCAGATGTCAGATGTCTACAGTTGTTTTCCTTTCCTTTTTTCTCCCACATTTTATTGACTCACAAAAATTTTTAAATAATCTAACTACTTTCAATAACAAGTTCAGTTGGTATATACATATCTATGAATACATGTCTGACTGTAGACATGAAACTCTGAGTAGAATGAATATACTATAAGGTAAGCACCTAGTTGATGTTATATTGCTTACTAAGGTCATTACATAGGTACTTTTTAATATATGTTTTACTTTCAAGAAAAGCAGTTTTAGCTTTAATAAATTAAAGAAATGCTAAGGAACTTTGCTTAAAACTTAGGAAACAGGTTAGTATTCTGTTCAAATAGTAGTACATGAAATTATTAGCAGCTCAAGACAGGACAAAAAATCCTTAAACTGGAAAACAAAGCCTAGAAGAAAATCAGCAATGTTTTAGTCAAAAGTCATAAAATTTATTTCACTAGTTCAGTCTCATGTACTTAATCTATCTTCTGTTGTGGTTTGATCTTCCCGATTAAATTCTGGGATATAATATTTATCTCCAGACTTATTCCTATGATTAAGTTGGCCATTTTCTTAGTTTTTGAACTCTTAATTCTGTGTGTCTGTGTTTAATTTTCCTGGTATAACACACCCTTGAGAACTTCTTGGAGATCTGGTCTGGTGTTGGTAAACTCTTTCAGGTTTTGTTTATCTGAGAATGTTCTTGTCTTTTTCTTTCCATATGAAGGATAATCTTGCCAGGTACAGTATTCTTGATTGAAATTGCTTTTCTCTTAACACTTTGAATATATCTTCCCATTCTTTCCTTGCTCTCATTATTTCCTATGAGAGGTCTGCTATTAGCCTGATGGTTACCCTTTGTAGGTAACTTGCCATTTCACTCTTGCCAACCTTAGTATCTTATCTTTGTGGTTTGGTCAATCTGGCTATAATGTGTCTTGGAGAAGATCTTCTTGGATTGATTTTATTTGGGGTCTTTTGTATTTCTTGGGATTGGATCTTTGAATGCCTCTCTAGGTTTGAAAAGTTTTCTTCCAGGATTTCATAGAATAGATTATCAATGCCTTATGAGTCTCTTCGCCTTCTGGGATACCAATTATCCAGATGTTTGGATGTTTGATGGTATCTAGTATTTCTTGTATGTTATTCTCATTTTGGGGGGCAATTTTCTCAGTCTTCATGGTGGAGATTTCTAGGCCAGCAATTCTGTCTTCTACATCTGAGATTAGATTTTCTGTATGATCTAGTCTGCTTTTAATATGTTCAAGGGAAGTTTTGACTTCCTGTATTATAGCCTTCATCTCTAACAGGTCCAATTGATTCTTTTTTATAGTGTGCAATTCCTCTTTTAGATCTTGCAAGAATTTCCTCACCTCCTGGAACTCATCAGCTCGTTTCTCCTGCCTCTTCTGCAGTTTATTGTCTCTTTTCTCTTCCATCTCTGTTAACTTTGTCATTATGAATATTCTTCTTTATCTGACATTTCCATGAGTTTCACTGTAGTGTCTGAGGATGAAGAGGAGTTATTCTTTTCCTTTGGAAGAGTGATATTTTCTTGATTTTCCATATTTCTTGTAACCCTGTGGTGATTTCTAGTCATCTGATGAACTGTGTGTTTCTTCCTAATTCTTGAAGTTCAATCTGAGTCTGATTCAGAGGTGTGCAGGAGGAGGTGATCAGCAATTTTTCTTCCATTCCATTTTCACTCTTTATGCATCTGATTCAGTGGGAATAGAGGAATATTCTGACCCTAATCGTTTTCAAATGTTTGGATCCTATTCACCTGCACCTGTCTAGACACTAAGTGTGTAGAGGCCACTAGAAATGAATCTGGAGGGAGAAGTCTCAGCAGAAAATCTTCATTTTTATTAAAGGAAAGCAGTATTTCACAGCTTAAGTTCGGTATCCATCTCCTAGCACTACTTTTTTTATAGGGAGAAATCACTTCCCGGGGAGATGGCCATGCTGCAATCCCTTCTCCTCCATTCCCCTTGGGACCTTGGGCATGCATGCACACACGCTTGGCATGAGTTTTAAGCCATTGGATCTGGGACTCAAACCGTGGTTGACTATTTAGGAATCCAGCAACATAACCATTACACCATCTGTGGGTCCCAAGGCTAATACTATTGATATTGGTTTGGTGCTGGTTTTGATGTTGCTATTTGTAGGTATGGTGGTAGTGGGTTTGGTGGTGTTTGTGAGGTTTCAGTTTCTTCATTGCTATCTTACATAACTAGCCTCTGAACTAATGACCACCCATCAAGTCACCTCTTAGACATTCCTAGACCCCAGACTTCTTCCTAAGAAGCAGATGGGACCAGTTTCCCAGATCTAGGAACAGGAAACCTTGATAACTACCTTCTCTCTAGATGTGTTGTAGAAAGTTTGAATACCAATGTTCTATTCAGTGGAAGTAGCAGAAACACTTCCCTGACACGTTCTTTTAGAAACTGGTGAGACATTTTAAAAGATGAAGACATATTTAAAACAATAAAGATCTCTTAGATTCGCCTGATGCTTTAAGCTTGCCATGTCCATCCTCCTATATGTTTTCTTTTTTTAAAGGCAGAGGTAAGACTTTCTTTTTTTAAAAAAGTTATTATTATTAATATTATTTTTAAAAAATTTTTGCCATAGGGCATGTGCACTCACCAGAAAGAGACAGATAGACAGACAGACAGGCAGAGAGAGTGAGAAAGTGAGAGATCAAGCCACCGATCCTTTTCACCTGATCTATATAACAACCTTAGCAGGCAGGTAGAGCAGGTGTGACCCAAATTTGGCAGATAGATCTAGATTTAGAAAAGTTAGGTGGTGTGTCAGAGCTGTAGGTCACACAGCTAGTAATGGTCTGCAAGATTCATATCAAGGTCTTCCCACTTCAAACCCACTGCTCAAATTGAACAGGAAGTAGCCTTTTATAACCTAGCCTGTTATAAAAGGGAAAGCAAGGATGAATGAAGGGAAAGAAAGTAAATGATGTTGAATAAAACATGAGAATAAATAGCTTGCATACTTAGTCTTATGATCTTTATTGCAGGGTTGAGACCTGGTTCTTAACTGTTCTTTCCTCGTACCTTCTGCTTTTGGTAAATATTGCCAACATTTACCATGAAATCCTCCTTCTCAGGGCTGCTTTCTTGTCTGTAGAGCCCCTGCTGATCTCTTATCTCAGGAGATGGCTGTGCCCTCAGCGAGTGAGAATCCCCCTGTGGACAATTGGTGATTGAGGGACAGCTGGCTGCAAGGGGCAGTTCATCAGTATGCATCTCGACTGGGGTCTGGCAGTCATTAGAATTCATTATAAATTACTCTGAGTCCCAGGAATCTCATTTAGTTCTCACTCAGCAGCTGGACGATGTTACCAGCTGTGGACCTAAGGTTTCCCCCAAAGATTTTACCTAAGTGTGTGTGTGGGGGAAATAGGTCAAACAATCTGATAATGAGTGGGTGGAGGTAAGGCAGAGAAGCCTGTTCCTACCTCAGAATAGGATGCTCTGAAGATTCATTGGGGAAATTAGAGCTCTGGTCAGAGTAACCCTTAGTGCTTCTGGTGGGCCAAGGATTGGGACACATAAGGATGTCATTGCGAGTGAATGAAAGATGAATATTAACTACGAAGGGAGTGAAATAACCAAAGGGAAAACTAAGGAGAAAAGAGTAGATCAACTCAAGATCGGGTCCCTGAGTGCCTCCTCTATTGGGTTGTTGGAAAAGTCATGACACATTTTTGCATAGAAAAACAGAAAAGTATGTCAAGACTTTTCTAACAACTCAGTAGTTCAGTTCCTGTGACTCCTTTCTCTGAATCCTAGAGATTGGTCAAACTGACCATTAGCTTCATCTTCTGCACCTTTGACCCCTGTGTTCCTATGGAAACCTACTCATCTTTTAAGGCTTAGCTCTAAAGCTAGGATCGAATACTCTCATGCAGATCACCCCCTCAAATCCTCTCAATGGCCCTCTAAGACAGAGAGTATTTCCATTCATTTTTTTTCAGATAAGGAATTTGAGGTTCATAGCAGATTCTATGAATTACTCAAAGGCCAAGTTCTGGTAGGAAATAGAACCTTCTTGAGCCATATACTCAGTTCTTTTTTTTCTTTTCTTTCAGGTTTTTGCCATACGGTGCATGCGCAAACTGGAGAGAGACCAAGAGAGGGAAAGCGAGAAATAACCCCTTGGGTGGTTGGCCATGCTACAATCTCTTCTCCTTCATTTTTCTCCTGGGAATTCGGGCATGCATGCACAGATGGACGACATGATTTTCAAGTTGCCAGGTTCAGGACTTGAACTGTGGTTGGCCATGTGGGCAATCCAGCGCCTTAACCACCATGCCACCTGCTAGCCACTTAGACTCAGTTCTTTTGCCCTCCAACCACTGCTCTTTCTGTGTTGTACTATATTTGTATCTCCCATTACTGATAATATGGTATTATCCTGGACTTGAACACAGTGCCAGGGTGGCCAAGTTTGACTTCAGTGCACTTGGCTCTTCCTTATATAGCCATTTCACCAGCATTTATTTATCTCTTTACTGAAAGAGATACTTCCTCATAACCTCTCATTCTCATGTTCTTCTCACCCCTATTCTAGAACAGGGGCTGGCAAGTATTTTCCATAAAGGTCCAGATGGTAAATATTTTAGACTTTGCAGGCCATACGGTCTCTATCACAACTACTCAACTCTTCCTTTGTAGAGTGAAAGCAGCCATAGATAATATAGAAATGAATGCGTGTGGCTGTGTTCCAATAAAACTTTATTTAATAACAGTCAATTTTGAAACTCAAGATTTGCATGTGTCATGAAATAGTTTTCTTCTTCTGATTGTTTTTTCAACCATTAAAAATATAAATCTACTCTTAGCACACGTCATTACAAGAACAGGGGACAGGCTGATTTGGCTAGGGGGCCATAATTTTGTCTACCCCTGCTCTGGAATTAATTAAATGGTAAAAATTTACCTTTGAATAACATGGCCACTGTGTTAGTTCTCCTGGAAGCATGTATGGTTTAAACCTTAACTGCGGGTGTAAGGCTTTGTCACCTCTGAAAAGGATTTCAGGCAGCAGAGACTCTAATGTGTTGGGTAGGAAAAATGGCACCAGGTAGATAGCTACCTCTGTGTAAAATCAGGTCAGTCCTGTTGTGTTGCTATTGTCTCTTCAGTGAAAATGTTAAATTTAAATCCTATATGTCATTTGTCTTTGAGCTCTGTGTAGAGAAAAAGGTCTTGCTTCAGTTTTTGTAAAAATACCAGGCTTAGATCCTTTTGTGTGAGCTGTCACCAGCCATTCTGATTGTTGATCGTGTAAATTCATGCTTTTTGTGTTGGCAGAGGGATCGCTTTTGTTTCTGAACAATTTCATGAAGTGTTTCTTTCAATTGGGACTTACATCAAGTTTCAACTTTAGCTATGCTTTTCATCTCGACTAGGTTTTAAAGGCATGGGCACCTGCCGTTGTACACAGAAGACAGCTTTAGAATCGTTCCTCAAAGTGAGAGATTCAGGAAAGGGAACAGCTTCTGGCTATCTTTTTTTGGCCATGAAGACCACATGGTTGAGTCCCCTTCCAGATGATCCACAGTGATCTCGCATTGCTTGAAACTTGGCTGATGATTTCTGGAGTGTCTTAAAGAATTACTTTTTACCCATTCTTCAGTGTGTCCTGCAGTAAAAAATATGCCTATTTGTGCAATTTGGAAGGAAACAGGAAAGGAAATGAAAACTTAATAAAACTTGATCCTTACTAGTACCCAAGCTGTCTTTCCTGCCACCCTCCATCCTGAGTTTTATTTTAGTAACCTTTCTAGGAACTTGCTTTATATAGTCATCTATCAAAAAGATGATTCCACAGCCAAAGGCATATTTAGTTCACATATTTCTGTACAAACTGGTACAGAAATATTACCAGGGCTGGGTAATTGGAGAAATAAAAAATTAAGTAGATAGGAAGCAGCAGGTGGTATGATGGTTAATGACTGGATCTCACATGACTGAATCTGCAGTTCAAGCCCCAGACCCAGAGACTTGAAAAACATGCCAGGCATGTGTGCATGTGTGCCCAAAATCCCAAGAGGAGAATGGGGGAGAAATGATTGCGGTGTGGCTCTCTCCACAGGGGGTAATTTCTCATTTTTCCTCTCTCTCTCTCTTTCTGGCAAGTGCATGTGCCCTGTGGTTAAAAAAAAAAAAAATTTAAAGAAAAAAAAGGAGATCAGCAATTGACATAGTGGTTGAGGCATGGGACTACCACAGGATTGACCATGATTTGAGCCCCAGTCCCAGAAGCTTGAAACTCAACATCGGGCATGTGTGCATGTATGCCCAAAGTCTTGAGAGGCGAATGGAACAGAAGGGATTGCCGTATGGCCATCCTCTTGGAGGGTGATTTTGCACTTTCTATCTTTCCAGCAAGCTCATAAGTCCTATAGAAAAAATATCTCTTAAAAAAATTAGTTTTTTTTTTTTTATTTTTTTTTTATTTTTTTTTTTAGGGTTTCCCCAAAGATTTGACCTCAGTGAAGGAGGCAAATAGGTCGTATCTGATGTAATAAGGAGGCATAACTTCTTTATTTGTATTCATTCCCCAGATGTTTTATTATCTAAGCCTTAAGAGCAAACTATAGTTGCTTGTTCTTTTTGTTTTTAAATTAAGTTTAGAAAGTCCCTCAGGTATAGTAGATAAATATCATGATACTTGTCACCATGAACTTAAGCCTGGCTGTATTTCTCTCTTCAGAGGTCCTCCTATAGTACAATAGTTCTACTGTATTAAAGAAATAGAACTATCAATTATTCAATCCTTCAAAGTGATTATATATGTAGACTACAAACTCATAGAATTTAATTTGAATGAACAGGTTAGATAATTATGCTCTATGAAGGAAAATCTTGTCAATCTGATTCATAAGCTTTGAGTATTTCTAAGTTCATATTTTAAACAGCTATGGAATATTTCTGTTTAAGATTTCTTACAAGATCAAAAAAAATGCTTATCTTGAAATAGTTTAAAAGCCACGAGAGGTTGTAAAAATAATACAAAGTATCAAAATGCCTTTAAAAAAATTCTCTAGAATGTGTGCACTCACCAGAGAGACAGAGAGAGGGTGAGAAAACACCTCCATAGCAGATAACCATACCACAGTCCCTTCTCCATTCTCTTCTTGAAATTTTAGGCACACATGCACACACCCTCAGCATCTTTTTCAAGTTGCTAAGTCTGAGATTCAAACTGTACAATCAGGAGACTAGCACATGGTGTAGTGGTTAAGGCTCTGGACTCCTACATGAGCAACCACGGTTTGAGTCCTTGTCCTTGTGGCTTGAAAATCATGCCAGGTGCCTGTGGGTGCTTGCCAGAAATCCCAAGAGGCAAATTGAGGGAGAAGGGATTGTGGCATGGCTATCTCTCCTAGGAGGTGATTTCTCATTTTCCCTCTCACTGTCTCTCTCTGTCTTTCTCTTGCGAGTGCACTTGCCCTATGGCAAAAACTTTAAGAAAGAAAAACAACACACAACAGAAAAACAAACGGCACTATTGGCCATGTGGGAGCCAGCCACCCTAGCCACCATGCCACTGGCTGGCTCACTAATGTGCCATTTAGCTCACTTTTTCAAGCATAATATCTCACATAATTACAGTACTGTTTTTTTTTTTTTTTTTTTGAGAGAGATTTTTGCTATAGGGCACATGTGCTCACTTTAGAGACAGAGAGAAACAGAGAGACAGAAAGTGAGAAATCACACACCAGGAAGGGTGGTCATGCCACAATCTCTTCTCCTCCATTCTTTTGACAGGATTTTGGGCATGAATGCAGATGTACCCAGTGTGTTTCAAGACACCAGGTCCGAGACTGGAACCGCAGTTGACTAAGTGCAAGTCCAAAATCTTAACCACTTTGCAGCCTACTGGCCAAAAAAAATCACATTGGTATAATACTCTCAACTGAAATATAGACATTATTTGGATTTCACCAGTTATTGCATGCACTTTTTTTTTTTTGGTGAAAAGTCTATGAAATTTTATTGTGTGTTGATTTGCGTTACCATCACCACAGTCAGCATACAGAACTGTTTATCACTTAAAAAAATTCCCTCATGCTGCTCTTTAACATAAGACCCATTCTTTTCATAAGGTTTTGTTAGACTATTTATTTAGGATTGTAAAAATAAGCAACAAAAACAAAGGTAGTTTTTGAGAAATAGCCTAGTTTTCCATAGATTTCCATGGTGATACATTTCAAGTCAATGGGCTTAAAAAGGATGGAGAACTATATTCAGGTCGTGAGCACTTTCACATTTACCTCTACAATCCATTTCAAGTTAATTGTTTTTGTAGGGCACTTTTATCTTATTTGGATATCAAGTTCTAGCACCATTTGTCGAAGACTATCCTGATTGAATGATCTCAGCACCTTTCTCAGTATTTAATTCTGTACTCTTTATTCTTTTCCAGTTATTTACAGGCTTTTCTTATGCCATGACCACACAGTCTTGAGTACTATAACCATATAGTAGATCTTGAAATCAGTAAGTCTTCCAAATTACATTTCAGATTTAAAAAAAATTTAGATCATTTGATTTTTCATATAAACTGCAAAGTCAACTGATCAATATCTGAAAATAAAAAAATATTTCTGGGGCTTTAATCAGCATTGTGTTGAACTACAGATTAATTTGAGGAGGATTGACAGCTTAAGGATATTGGACCTTAAGTCTTCTAGACCATAAACAAGGTGTATTTCCCCATTTATTTAGATATTTAATTTATCTCAACAGTATTTTATAGTTTTCAGGGTATAAGCCTTAGACATATTTTGTTAAAAAATATCTCAGTAAGTTGGCAGGGCCAGCAGGTGGTGTAGTGGTTAAAGCTCTGGATTACCACATGGTGGACCATGGTTTGAGTCACAGACCGACTGGTTGGAAACATGTCAGGCATGTGTGTGTGCATGCCCAAGATTCCGAGAGGAGAATGGAGGAGAAGTGATTGCCATGTGGCCTCTTTCTTTGTTCCTAATTTAAAGTTGAAAACTTTCTGTTGTTTATCATTAAGTGTGATACTAGCTGTAGGCTTATTGTAGATACCCCTTTTCAAATTATTTTCCTACTTTATTGAGAATTTTTAAAAATTTAATAGGTACTGCCTTGTGTTAAATGCTTTTTTAGTGTCCATTAAAGTCAACTTTTTAAAAAAGTCTGTTATTACAGGAAATTAGTAATACATTATTAGATTTTTTTTGAATGTTAAAACAACTGTGAATTCCTTGGAAGACTCCCACTTGGTCATGATTTTTATGCTTTATTTATACGTTTGAATTCAATATTATTAAGGGATTTTTGTGTTTATAAGGGATATTTGTCTATATGTTTCTTGTATCTTGAGTTTTGGCATCTGAGTAATGCTGGCCATATAAAATAAAGCTGGGGAAAGTTCTCCTCTCCTCTATATTTGAGGGAGTTTACAGAGAATCGATATTATCTCTTCTTTAAGTGTAGCTAGACTTTTTCATGAGCTTGGACTTTTCTGTCAGATCCACGCTCCCTGCTCCCTCTCTCTTTCTCTCTTCCTTCTCTGTTTTGGTTTATTCATTTATTTCTTCCGTTAGAGACAAAAAGAGAGTGATAGGTACCCCAAGATCCAGCCTAGCCTCAGTTAGCCTGGATCATGGGCATAAGCTTGCATGGGCATTTACAGGGAGGACTTACAATGTGAACCCAAGGCCTTCCTGTGTGTGTCTAGAATTGCAGAGTATTGCCTTAGTGCTCCACCCTCGTCTGGCCCTCAAATTTTCTGCTCCTTATGTCAGTTTTAATAATTTCTATCTTTCTAGGTATATCAGTTATTAATTTATTGCTTCTCACTCTGTCTAAGCTCTGTGATAAACAAAAGGATTTCTTTAGTATTTCTCATTTAACATGAGCATGGTGTTGAGCATTCTCGGTAGAGGGCTCTGGGTGTGTGTGTGGGGGTGTTGTGGGAGTCAATCTCCCTTGCCGTTTATGGTGCGGGTCAGGGTGGTTTGGACATGAGGACCTCTGATGGAACCAGCCTGAGCCATGGGTTCACAATGTACAGTTTCTCCGAGATCTTACATCTTCAGCCTGGTAATAAATTTTTCATAGCCCTCTTAGCAAAGGAGTCAGAATCCCTGCTCTTGCCCGTGGCAGTGCCAGAGTCCCCACAGATGCTCTATAGACCTCCTGTCCTTGTCAGTGCCTGAGCCACCTCATCTCAGCATGCCACCTATTGCTGATGTCCCACCTTCTAGAGGGTGGTCTGTTGCTTGTTCAGCATTTGTAGATCAGCTTTGGCGTGGCCAAGTCAGCAAACCTCTCAGCTGAACCACACCTTCTCCAACAGGTCAGAATCTTCCCACATTTGGCTTCCCTCAGGTACTCTGCCTCAGCCCTCAGTCTATAGCTTCCTTAGAGCATACAGTTGTTCTTTTAGCACAGTTATATTCTTTATGTTAGACTTTCCCTGTTAACTTACTGTGTGGTTGCTATCTCCTAATTGAACCCAGAGTGCTATGCAAGAATTTTTCTAAAAACTGAAGTTTAGCAACCAATGAATAAGAGACACAGTTTCCAATATCACTGGAAACGATGAGCTCTAGCTTTAATCTTCCAGTGTTTCATGGTAATTGAGATGTTCGGAGTTTCTTGAAGTACCGTGAGCACGGGACATAGTAAGACCTCGCTATTTAGCTGCTTAGAGTAGAAGTACTGTGACCGTAAGCTGCATGTGAGAGAAGTATCCAGGTTAGTAAATAACCTACTTTAATATCAACAGCAATTTTATTTATTAGATTTAACTTTTACTACCATAAGAAAATGAAAAACAATTTTTTTCTTATAGGTATTACTATACATAGAAATAACCCAACCATCTTTTTTATTTCCATCTAGTCCAAAAAAAAAAAAAAAAAAAAAAGCCTCCAAACACAACTACCCGATCAGTCAACCAAACAAAATCCCACCAAATTCAGAAAAATTTCTCCATTGCAGTTAGGCCTTTGGCATGAATTTAAATTTAGCCTCCCTGGGAATTTTGGAAGAACATTTTTCCTCATTGTTTCTGTAAACCCTATGAGCAGAGATAGAGCTTCCCCAAACAAAACAGCAGGAAAAGCAACCGACAATCCCCTGGATAATGCAAATGAATAAAAATTGCCAAAATTATTGCAGAGTGCTAAAAGCCCTACTTTGATATGTTATACACCATTCCTAGACTTTACGGGTTCCGAAATGCCTGTTTTAGCAATGCTAGCACACCAGGGAACAAAGTTTGTGGGGAAAATAAATTACAGAGAGAGTCTGCAACTTAGAAGTGGGTCATGTTCTAGGGGTCGATCTGTAAATCAATGAGACTGGAAATATATTTTTTTCCTGTGGAAATCAGCTTTACAAAAGGTGACTTGATTTTCTGGCTTATGGCATTAGTTTTCCTGTGCAAAAAATTACATTATTTTCAAATCCTTTGTTAGAACACATTACTGTATTAATTTTCTATTGCTACGTGATCAATTACTGAGTTGTCGGGAAAGTCATGACACCTTTTTGCATAGAAAAGTATGACATGACTTTCCTGACCACCTAATATTTTAAAACTTAGCAACTTAAAACAATAATCATTTTATGATGTCATGGTGTCTTGAGTTAGGAATCCAGGCGTGGCTTAGCTGGGTACCCCTGGATTAAGGACTCTCATGAGGCCACCTGTCACCTGCACTGCTTCTCTGTGTAGTATTGGCAGGCCTCAGTTTCCTACCATAGATGCCTTTTGACGGGGTTATTTCATGACATGGCAACTGTTTCTCCCCAGACAGCCATTCAAGAGAGAATGAGAAAGCACACAGGCCCAGCCTGGCAGTGCATTTGTGCTGGAACCCACATGTCTGTCTGGGTTTAGATCCCCAAACTAGATGACCTGAAACACACCTGGTGTGTGTGTGTGCATCCCTAACATCCTGATGAGCTGGAGGGCATGATAAGACTCTGTCGAGGATGCTCCTCTTTCTTTCTCTCTTTCACTTTAAGAAAAAGACAGTCACAGTCTGTATCCTACTCTCAGGATTGACCTCCCATCACTCCTGTTGTGTTCTGTTTAACGAAAGTAAGTAACAAGTCCAGTGCAGTTTAAGGGGAAAGAGATTATAAACTCTACCTCTTGACAGAGGAGCGTCAGAGAATTTGTGGGTATATATTTAGAACTGGGAAAGGATATGCTCTCAGGCTCACTGAGTTCTGCCAGTGAGTGGGTGCGTCCTCCCCTCACTGAGCCTTCAGATGAGACCACAACCCAGATGATACCTTGACTGTAGCTGAGCCAGACATGTATCTTCTAATTTGAAATAAGACTGCTAAATTAGAATGTACCTTGTGTTTGAGCAATGGTGGTTATACACTGAGGGTTTTTTCTCTCTCCTTGGAAGGAACTCTTTTTTTCACAGTGATGAGTAGTACAGTGTGGAGATTGCTTCCTACAGTCAGGTTAGTAGCTGGGCGGCTTGAGAAAATAGGTAAATGCTTTCTTTTCCGCTTTCATTGCTTGTGACCAACTTGACCAATATCAAAGGTTATATTCTTTTATTTATTTATTTTTTGAGAGGTTTTCACTATAGGGTGCGTGCGCTCGCCAGACAGACAGAGAGAGACAGAGAGATAGAAAGCGAGAAATCACCCCCCAGGGGGAATGGCCACGCCACAATCCCTTCTCCTCCATTCTCCTCTCGGGATCTTGGGAACGCACGCACATGCGCCTGGCGTGAGTTTTAAGCCACCGGGTCCGGGACTCGAACCGCGGTCGACTACATGGGAGTCCAGTGACATAGCCATTACGCTAACTGCTGGTACCCAAAGGTTATATTCTTGATGTTATAGGGTAGAACTTAGAATATATTTTCTCACTGAAACGGTATTCCATAAATGTCCGTCAGAATCCTGGGACCGTTATGGCTGAGACTCATTCATTATAGGTGTGTCAGCCCTAGCTAGCTCACCACCGTTTAGAACATTTCCCCACGTTCATGGGAGAATGGATTTTGTAGCACAGATGTTTATCTTATAGACATGCTTTTGAAGTATGGCTCATTTTTAAGTTGGGGACTTGCCTGTATCCCATTAGGTCCTCCACAGGAACCTTCAAACAATAGTTTACATGTTGAGCTATCAGCCTTTTGGGAAGCGAAAGTGACAGAAAATAGAGATTACTATAATTTACTCTCAGCATTAAGAGCCTGGCAGATCTATCAAGATATATTTCTACTCAAAATAAGATTTTTTTACAGGGCTTGTGCAAAAGTCCCTCTCTGCTGAGGTATGCCAGGTCACAGTTGTCTTCTGCATTTTTAGAATTCTAGGGTCTTAATCAGGTATTTCAAAAGACACTTGCTCAGATTTAGTGCATGGGAAACATTGGTGGCTTAGCTCCCTTTCAGGCCCTGTCTTTATGGGAGCCAAATGGCCTTCCTGCTGAAAGAGATGCCATTCAGGCCCCTGAGTGGGTTCAGTGGAAGCTGCCTGCCTTTGCCTCTTCTGCGTTTGACGTTTTCAGACTTGATGCTCACTGTGTTCAGCAATATTCCAGTTGGGCATTGAAGAAATTATCCAGGAAGTGACCCATTGCTTAAATATGCAAGTATTTGTTTGAGCAGATATTCCAGACAGATAAACAGGTAGTCTTTGCACTGCCGCCTCTTGTCTCTGTACTTTTGTGAAGAAACAGATGCCCAAAACATGTTTGCTTGTTTGTTTTAACAAGGGATATGCGTAGATTGTGGGGAGAGATACAGAGATAGGGATTTTTTTTTTTTTTTCGTTTTAGCTTATTCCTTTATTCCTTTCATGAACGAAATAGACAGTGAGTGAGGGAGAGCTCATCCCCAGCAGGTCTCGATGCTGCAATTCGCCCCCAGCTTCAGCCAGCCTTGGATCATGGGTGCACCTGTGCCCAGTGTACTCAGAGGAGTCCTTGGTTTTGGACCGAGAACCTTCCCATGTGACTCATCTCACAGAATGTTGTATTTTACGGCTGCATCATTATCTGGCACTGCAGATAGGTATTTTTGATGAGATCCTGCCATGCTGTGGTTCTTCTGTCTCAGCCTCCTAGTTAGCGAGGATTACAGGTATGCACCTTTGTACCCAGCCTGCTTAGGTTGGTTTAGACTGAACCTAAGCCTTCTGTATTACAGGGGTGTCCTACTGCTTGTGCCCCTGTGGCTAGGCCCAGAAGCATGTTTGAAGAGTCACCCTAATCTCTACTAACTTTCCTGAGTAAGATGTTTTGTTTTGCATCATTCTTTCAAAGACAAGCATTACCAAAAAAAAAAAAAAAAAAAAAAAAAAAAGCCTTTCTGTGTCATTTGTAGAACCACAGTTGATGATTTGTTCATTATGTTTCTTCATATGAGTGCATACTAGGTTATCCAGTTTCCCTTAATTAGCCACAGGACCAAGCCTACTATCTCAGAATGGAAGATCCTTAGAAGGAATTTTCAGAACAGCTGATTTATGTGTATTTTCTCTGTAGTAACAGCTGGATTTTTTATTTCACTGACATATTGAAAACCAATTCATAGTAAAAATTTAATTTTTTAAAGGGAAATATAAAATATCTTAATTGCTTTTAAAATTAGGAATGGTGAAATCCAGATGTGGTGGTGCAGGTGGTAGGAGATGTCTGTGTGATACTGAAACCACATGGGAGGCCCAGGTTCGGGTCCTGGGTCAGTCTGAATATGCTGAGCATGTGTATGCATACCCAGGACCCTGCTGGCTGGAATGTGTCTTATGGTGGTGAGACTCTGTGAAGGGTAACTGCCTTTCTCTTTCTCCCCACCCCACCTCTTTCATGTGAAAGAAAGAAATAAAACAAAAATAATAGGATTGGTGAGCACTGAAAATAAAATTTAAAATATTATCTTCTGTTATGAGGAAAATTGCAAGTGAGAGGAAAACAGAAAGAATAAGAGGCAAGAGAGACAGAGAGATAATTCAAATAGGTACTAAATTTTAGAAAGGCACAATTACTTGCTGATATAATAGTCTCAGTCTCTCTCTCTCTCTCAGTCTCTCTCTTCTCTTAAACAAAAATAGGGATAAATCCAGGTATAACTTTTATTTTTATTTTCAAGTAAACAAGTAATCATTTTTGTCATTTTTAATTGTGTCTAAAATTCGGAATGGTTGTTTCTCTTAAAACCTTCCTCTTGGGACCAGCAGATAGCTTAATGGCTACATCACTGGACTCCCATGTAGTCAACCGCGGTTCGAGTCCCGGATCTGGTGGCTTAAACACGCCGGGTGCGGCGTGTGTATGTGTGCCCAAGATCTCAAGAGAAGAATAGAGGAGAAGGGATTGCGGTGTGGCTATCCCCCTGGGGGCGGGGGGAGGGGTGATTTCTTGCTTTCTGTCTCTCTGTCTCTGTCTTTCTGGTAAGTGCACATGCCCTATAGCAAAAACCTCTCCAAAAAAAACCCAAAAAAAGCCTTCCTCCTTAAAAAGAGGGCAGTTAACCTATTGCTCTGAGACTGCAGACCAGTTTTAGAGAGGAAATAGAGAGCTCTCCATCAGGAGCCTTTGAGGATACCCTACATTACTGAGCTGTAAAGCTGGTTGCAGCTGTGCTGCTGGGTGCTGCAATGGGGCCCTGTCTGGCATTCCTTCTGGACTGGATGCAGTTGCAGCATCAGGCAGACTGGAGCTCAGGGGCTGCTGCCTGCTCCACTGCCACTCCTGCAAAATAGCAGAGCCCTCAACCCTGGGAAGAACCTCCTGGATCTCTGTGTTCAGTGGCGTAGCCAAGATTGGGGACACTTAAAAATATTTTTTATTTCTTTTTCTGAAAAAGTAACACATCACATGGGACAAAGTTCAAAAAGTAGTAAGGTTTTTTTTTTTTAATAAAAATCATAGTGTGTTATACATACTCTCCTGCACATTGACTTTTTCTCCAGTGATTAGTGTATCTTGTAGATAGCTCCATATCTATAACTAAAGCATCACCTTATTCGCCTTATTCTCTGTAGGGGCCCATACTATTCTACAACAGAGTTTCCTCTTTTCTAAAGTTGGTATCAATCTTTTTATAGACAATCTGGTACCATTTTTGTACATGAGCAAACCCTAACGGTAGAAGCTAATCTTTGATGTACCTTGTTAATGTTCCATCTTGTTGTCAATATTTTATTCCCCTTAGACTCTTTTGTCTCTTGACTTCAACAACAGGAGTCATTTAATAACAGAGGCCCAGCCTGAGCAAAATCAACAACCATATTTTCCCCTTTTCTTAATTGACCCACATTAATGATACATATTTTGGGGGTACAGGGGGGTGTTCGGTACACGTATCCTTTGTGTAATGATTAAGTCAGGGAGATTAGCATATCCGTTACTCTTTGTTGTGAGAACATTCAAAACCCTCTCTTGTAGCTATCTGAAATAAACACATCTGTTTCTATCTGTGACAATTCCTCTCTCTTGAAGTCACATGGTTACTGTATCTCTGTAGAAAGAGAAGGCAAGTTTGCTGTAAGGTATATGACTGCATATTCCGTGTTCCATTGTCCATTAGCAAGTCCAGCAGGAAATGAAGTCAGAATTCCATTTTGTGAAAGAACAGTAGTGAGGAAGCAGACAGGGCCGACCCTAACCCTGCAGCAGGCCCGCTTTACAGTGCTGACGGGGCTGTTCAAGGCGAGAGGTTGGTGCTGGTCCGGAACAGATTGCAAAGGGAGGTCTGAGCCCATCAGGCTCAGCTGAGCATTAGGCGCCATCATTTATCACTGACAGAGGGGATGGGATGGAGAGAAGGGGGATTTATCGGCCCCTTCCTGCTCAGCTGCTGACTGACAGCTGACAGTGCCTCATGCAACCTCCAGGCAGACGATGAGCTACTGAGGGATGGTGTGCTACCTGCTTAAGGCCGCTGACGTGCTCATGAGGGAAGGAGAGAGAGCTGCTGTGTGCTGTGGAGCTTCACTGGAATGTGTGCTGCTTTCGCTCCTAGGTGTCATAAAGAACTGCTTGTAAAAGCAGATTTAAGGGTGTATTAGAGGCACCCCGTTAGGCTCCTGGGTGACACTATGACCTGGACGATAGGATGGTAAAATACCTTGGCGGGCCTCATGTCAGAATTACATTCCCAGGACCTGGGTACTCCGCACGTTGCTGATTATTTAAATGTGATAGAATTGACATCCGCAAATACTGGGGAGAAAGTAAATAGCTCTGTTCATCTCTGTCTAGGAAGATAGACCCCTGCCAGTCTTTGAAGAACAATGTTTTTGAAAGAATACTAATTAAAATATGAGTTCTTTGGGATCCTTTATAGATATGTTTGTCATTCATTTTGAAAACCTAAAATATGTTTTAAGATAAATGGAAAACATGCACTTTAGTATAAAAGAAGCTTGCTTTGGTTTGCGATCATCTATTTCAGGACATTGGTTTTCAACAGTTATTCACACAAATGTGTTGGGCTGAATTACAGATTTTGTTGTTGTTCACGATAGAGCATATGCACACCCATGAGAGAAAGAGGCAGAGAGAGGAGTACCCTCCACAGGGCTTGGTCACACTGTGATCTCTTCCCTCCTGTCCTGGGCACATGGGTGTGTGCTTATGCACACAGAATATTTTCAGGCCATTTGGCCTGGGGTTTTGAACCACAGTCAGCATGTGGCTTCTAGCTCCACATTTGGTATGCTACCAACTACACCAGAGAGGCTGGGCCTGAAATATAGTTTTCTAATCCTTAAAATGTTATTTTAAATGTAATTTCTACTCTCAAAATTATCTCATTTTGGTAGTCATTAGGAATTGCTTGTGTTAATGGGGGAGAGATTTTATGAAAGCCAGGTGGAAATTTTCTATCAATTAATGTAATATTAGATACTTACCAGGTGTCTAAGTTAGACATGGTTCTTAAATGTGGGTTCGTTCTTTCTTTCTTTCTTTCTTTCTTTCTTTCTTTCTTTCTTTCTTTCTTTCTTTCTTTCTTATTTCTTTCTTCTTTCTTTCTTTTTTGGGAGAGGTTTTTGCTATAGGGTGCTTGCACTCACCAGAAAGACAGAGAAAGATAGAGACAGAATGCAAGAAATCACCGCCCTAGGGGAGATGGCCATGACACAATCCTTTCTCCTCCATTCTCTTGGGATCTTGGGCACACATACACATGCACCCGGCATGAGTTTAAGCCACCAGGTCCCACGGGACTCGAATTGCGGTCGACTACATGAAACTCCAGCAACATAGCGTTTACACCAACTGCTGGCCCCTTAAATGTGGTTATTAATACAAGTGTTACAAAAGCTAAAATGGACTCTTTTTTTCCAAAAATGAAATTAACAGTGATGGAGTGATTCTGTTGGAATAATGTAGTATGAGTTGGGAATCAGGTTAGTCTGGTGATCAGGAAGTAGCAGGCTGCTTTAAAACTTGTAGGCCGTAATGCTAACACAGAGCCTGTGTGGGTGGACCTGGCCCGTGCCTCTAAGGAGTGGGAAGGGGGCACGGTGGGTTGCAGAGGGATGAAGTCAGCGCAAGTGGGGTGTCCTTCCCATGTATGATCAAGATCAAGCATAGCACCTGGTATGTAACCATTTTTCGGGAATTGTTTTCTAACTGTGAGGTTATTTGCTGGAATATGGATTCCTATGTCTTGACTTACTGGTGCACGTATGCACCAAATCCTTTTGTCGACCTTTGTTCACTTTCCCTCAGGAACGGTGACTTGGCCCTCATGAGAGAAGGTTTAATGAACAGCAATAGCACTAGTTTGAGTTAGTCTAGGAGTCCCTGGGCAGCTTGAGTTGTCCTCACTCAGAAGCAGTTTCTTAGATAGCATGCTGAGAAAGTTCTAGGTACTCAAAACCCTGGGAAAGAAAAAAAGCCCTTCATTGACTCCTTCTGTGATGAATCAGCAAATAGGCTGGTCATTTGTTATTTTCATTTAAGAGGCATTTGGTGCTTTCTCTTGTTCTTTCTATTCAGAGACAAAGGAATGAGACTCAGAAACATTCTGAGCGGGGCTGGCTCCGTGGAGCAGTGGTAATGCACTGCTCCAGAGAAGCCAGTCATCACCTGCCGACCACAGTTTGAACTCCAAGTTTGGATCATGCTGGACCGACATGGGAGTACCTGTAACCTATGGGTGGGCTGGAGGAGGGGACTGTGGTGTGATTACACTCTGTAGAGGGTGCCTCTCTCCCTTTCTCACATGCATGCATACACACTCATGAACAAAGAGAAAAAGCATTTAAACTTTTACAAGTTAAAAATATACAAATCGAAGCTATTTTTCTTTTCTGTCAAGTATTGCTTTTTAGTTCTTTTTCTTTCTTCTATTTATAGTTTACTGAAGAAAAATTTGGGAGTACATAAGAATGCAAAGGAAAACAAATCACACATAAATCAATATAGAGATGCAGCTAATATGACATTTTTACCATGTTTCCCTCTAGCTATTTTCCTGTGCCTTTGTTCTTTACTTAACTGAGTAGGATGGTTTTTCTTTGGTATCCTGCATTCGTTTTTCTACTTCACTCTATATTAGTACTATTAACTAATGCTATGTATAAAATGATTTATGGTCGTATTTTCAAAAGTTCCATAGAGACCCAGGTGTGGTATAGCAGTAACACAACTGGAACCATGGGGAAAAGGTCCTGGGTTTGCATCCTGAGACTTGCCAAGCATGCTAGGTTGCATGTACATGCCCATGATCCGGCCAGTCTAAGACTGGGTGGATCGAGGTGTGAAGACCCTGTAGGGGGTGACTGTCTCTCTGTTTCTCTCTGTCTCTATTCCTCATAGAATAAATAAACTTAAAAGTATTATATAATATTCCATCTTAGAACTATGTCACAATTCACTTCATTACTCTTCTTTTATTGGGTTATTTAGGTTATAGTTTATCACCACTGTAAACAATTCTGTTGTAAACATCTGCCTCAATGCTTACAATTTCTTAAAGCAGCTATGCATAATTGGAATGACTAAGTCGAAGGGTTTAAATGTTTTTGACATTAAATTATTTTTAATAGCTCATTTATTTCTTTCATGAAAAAGAGAGAGAGAGAGAAACAGATAGATGCAGTAATCAACCCCATCTTAGTCAGTTGAGTGATGGGCACGTGCACACCTGCCTGTCATTCTCAGAGAGGTCCAGAGTATGAACCCAAGGCCTTTCCCATGTAAGTCCAGTTACTCTATGACTGCACTACCACCTGGCACAGTGCTTTTGACACTATTAAGGCATATTGCTAGATTGCTTTCCAAATAGTCACACTCCCATAAGCAGTGGATAAGAAAGCCCTTCTCACTACACTCTCATCAGTACCCAGCATTGTGTTTGTAAGTTTGGCCATTTGCACGGATCTTTAGGGAGGAGTGTTTTTTGCTATAGGACATGTGCACATGTTGGAGAGACAGAGAGATAGAAAGTGAGAAATCATCCCCTGGGGAGATGGCCATGCCACAGTCCCTTCTCCTCTTAGGGATTTTGGGCACGCACACACATGCGCCTGGTGAGTTTCAAGCTGCTGGGTCAGGGACTTGAACTGTGGTCCACCATGTAGGAGTTTAGTGCCTTAACCACTATGCCACCTGTTGGTCCTGGACATTTGCATGAATTAAGCCTAGTATCATATTGTGCAACTGAGCATCTATCCATGTATTTATTTATCTATATATTTAACAATTTGTCTATTTCTTTCATTCCTCACTTTTTTATGCTTATGAAATCATAACTGCTTGGGGATCCTGTGGAGATAATCCCCATGCTAGTTTCTTGGACCTCTGGGTTCCTCTGCTCTATTTGGGGATACCACTGTGGTCATGTTTCTTCACTCTCTAGGACATCCTTGTGGCCTCAGGGAGGCACAGACTGTTTGAGGATCTAAGTTTTCCTTAGGAACAAAAGGGAGTTTTGGCTGAGGGCATCTGCATTTGCATTGCTGTTCCAGTTTATGGTCATACCCCCAGTCTTGTGCACTGAGCAGACTTCAGGAAATACAGTAGGCATATCATCAAAAATAAAAATGTTCTATATTTACATCGTGCTTTTTTCTTTTAAAAGCACATTCTCATCCTCATCCCCTTAGTCTTTTGGCTAGAAATTGTCCCTTAGTATTTCTCTTAACAGGTCATTGATTAAATGGATATCCTTGAGTGTGGGATCTATGAAATTTATCTTTGCTCCCATAATACCCAATACTTGCACATACCAAATGCTAACAGCGTGATTGCCAGTGAATAAAAATACAAGCAAAAAAGGACCCTCCTTTAAGTACCAGTTTATGCCTCAATGAAATGTGTTATTGTGCAGGTTGGGGTTAGGTCTTGCCTTGTTCTGCCTGACCTATGCTGACCGTTTAGAGTCTAGGCTTGGGGCTGGCAGGTGGTGTGGTGGTTAAGGCGCTGGACTCCCACGTGATCAACCGTGGTTTGAGTCCCAGACCTGGTGACTTGCTATCTCACTTTCCCTTTCTCTCTCTCTCTCTCTCGTCAAATTAAAAAATAATAATAATAAACAAAATTAAATAATTAAAAAAAATAAAGTCCAGCTCGGAGATGCTGGGAGGGGTGAGAGATGCCTGAGCTGCTTTTCTGCTTTTTTACCGGCTGAGAGATGCACACCTGCTTGCAGGATCTGGAGCAAAGGGAGAAGGGAGAATCGTGGTGCTGGGTAGGATTAACTGGAGGAGGGCCGCAGCCAGGACCTCAGTAAGGACGAAACCCTGAATGGTACACGACTTGTTTAGATCTGCCACCTTCAGCTGTCCTCATCTGGCATTTCTGTGTTTTAAGCAGCATACTTTTTGTTTCTAGGGCAGCCCCCGCTTACATGCAGACGTTGGTCATCATTTGAGAAGGACACCGAGGGCTAGCGTCCCCTCTTCCCTGAGCTTTGAGAGTAAAGCTTGCTTTCTGGGTCCCACAGCATTTGGGGACATTTGTCTTTTCCCACCTTGGCTTTTTTTTTTGGAGAGGTTTTCGCTATAGGGCGCGTGCGCTCGCCAGACAGAGAGAGACATAGAGACAGAAAGCGAGAAATCACCCCCCAGGGGGGATGGTCACGCCGCAGTCCCTTCTCCTCCATTCTCCTCTCGGGATCTTGGGCACGCACGCACACGCGCCCAGCGTGAGTTTTAAGCCACCGGGTCCGGGACGCGAACCGCGGTCGACTACGTGGGAGTCCAGCGACATAGCCATTACGCTAACTGCTGGTTCCCCCCACCTTGGCTTCTGTGAGGGACTTCCTGTCTAGCCTCCCCTAGCCACAGATGGTAGCCACCTGACCAATCAGCAAGGAGTCCTTGGACATGGGATCGGTGGGAGCAGAGGTCGGCCCTCAGCTGAGCAGTCCTGCCCACTGCCATGCCATCTCCCCTCATCCTCTCCTGATGTACAGAGCATGCTCCTGGGGGGAAAACCCACTCTTGGTTATCTTTCACCTTTAAACACTATAGCCTCAAATTATGGGGAACAGTAAGGGACAAAAGTGATAACACGGAGCCTCTCGCATGTGTAACTAGAGGCACCATCACCTCCCCTCTCCCAGTGCTCCTGTCTCATATCTGAGGGACAGTCAAATCATCCTTAATGCTGTGGGGGCACCACAGGTAGGATCAGGGCTCAGAATACTTACTCAGCATCCCTGAGAATCCCTCTGCTGAAGATACAATAGGTTGGTCCTAGGCTGGGGCTTGTGGGTTTCACAGGAACTCTGCTGGTTCCAATCTGACTTATACCTTGAGATAGCATGAACTCAAGACTCAAAAGAAGAGCCACAAAGGAACAGATAATGAGGGATTGTGAGGATGTATTTTGGGGGAGAGGAGTGTCAACAGATGCTTATTACCATATTAATGAAAGAAAGGTACTTTACTACAGCCCTGGTATGATCTTACTCACCCCTGATCAGCTTAAAAGCAGCATGAATGGTTGGCAGTAACACGTGGAAAGTCAGTCCAGACAACTCAGTAATGTGAAGTGTGGGTTGGGTTACTGCAGGATTAATGACATCATGGGGAGGGGCTTCACTTCTGGCTGACTGGCAACTGTGAGGGTTTACTCTAATCCAAAGCTTTTCTGGTCCTGGATTAATTTTGTGTCCAGTGACTGGCTAGGACTCCCTGCAGAGCAGCCACTGTCTCTGCAGCCTCCAATTAGGTAATATCCCTTTGGCCACCCCGTCAGGAGGAGATGGACCTACAGAGAATACTAAGGGCTTGGGACCCACCTTCAGCCCCCAACTTCCCACTATTTACACATCCATTTCCCGAACCCAGAAGATACGAATTTTAGCCATACCAATTTGAGCACATGATAGGGAGCCGGTCACCAGTTGATTTATGCCTGAATTTGCATTATTGCAGGTATATTATTAAGCAGTTTTACCGTACCTTTTTCAAGGAAGAATATAGTCATAAAATTTGAAATACATTAAACATTGATAAAACAAAATAAAGAGCAGTCTCAATATCATCTAAAACTTTGAACATGTCCCTCAAGTCCCCTTCAAAATCTCTGCAAAAGTTGACTTTGGCCCAATCTTGCTCTAATTAACCTTTCTACTCCTCAAGCACTAGGCTTTTCAAGATAAATGAAAATCTATTCCTTGTCCTCACCTACCCTTGGTGGAGGACAAGTCATCGCCATCAGCAGGGGTTGTCCTCCTGGAGTGTGTGACTTTGACATGTTCCCCCTGAGAGCAGAGCAGGGGCAGCGATACGTGCCCAACCTGTCAGATTGGAGGCGTCCACCCTGCTCTGGCTGGGCAGCTGATGTCCCTACCAGAGGCCCCTCGTCTCTATTTCATACTCTGCTGGGAATCAACAATTAGGACTCAATCAATGGATGGCATTTTTGCTCAGTAGGTTTGATTGTTTTGTGGTGGGAAGTGCCACCAATTTCGAAAACAAGAAATGCATAAAGGCTGGTTACAATTCCCAGGTTAGCCTGCCCTTCCCCTAATCTTATTTAACCTATATAATATATTTAAAGGATCTCTGGTTCTTTGGCACCCAACTACTTGCCTTATAAGAGTTTTAGTGGGAAAATGTCTTTAGAAACTCAGCCTTGGTTTCCAGAAATAGAACTGCCATTGTTTGGTTTTAAAGAACTCATCCTTCTCTCATTATGGAGTCCCTGCCCCCATTCTTTTATTACTAAAACTATATGAGAGAGAAAATAGTTATGAAATAGTTTGGGAGATTTTCAGAGGGTTTCATTGCAGTGTTAAAATGAGAAGGAAAATGGTTCCATTCTTTGTACTATATTTCTGTTTATTCACATGGACGAGGAATAGCAAAATGATTTAATTGCACATACCAACCCTAAACAATAAGAGACTCTGTGGGGTGCCACGTTAAGAAAGGATTTTTGTAGTCACATTTGGAGATAGCAAAAGTATGCTGTGGTCAATTAGTAATGTCTGCCACAGGTGTAAAATGGAAAAGAGGCAAATATGATTGGGGTTCTGACTCTTGGTATGGGTAAAGATAAATGTTTGCAAAACCACTGCAGAGTCTGTGGGGCGCTGGCCATACAACAGAACTTTGACCTTCACATGGGATTTCTTCATGTTTTCTTGGATTCAGTAACCAATTGTCCTTACCATATTAGTGAGTACTTGACAACGTCACCTGGGACTGTCTATCGTACATCTCCTAATTGTGCCAATTAGTAGTTAAAGGCTTCTGTAAGTCTGCTGTGCTCTGAACCCTGGGCTGACTCCTCTTCTTCCAGAATTTCTGTCTTAGGATATTGCCATAGTTACATGATAACCAACTGAGTGCCTGAACTGATCCAGTGGAATCCCAAGGGTTGTCTGATCTAAATTGAACCTCGTAAACCTTCAGGTTCGAAGGGACTTGCAGTGGTGCTGTGGAGGTTGCCCAGGATTCCCACTGGTTAGGAGGGGAGCTCAAGACCTTCTGTGACATGGTCCCAGTCTTAATCTGTCCTTAGTTGCCATTGCTTCTCAACGTAACACCTCCATGAGGCCCTGACTAGACTGTCCCCTGGTCCGGGAAGATCTCTCCTGGCCCTCCCTCAAGTAGCTTCCTCACTCTCATTTTGTACACTCGTCCTGAGCCCCAGTTCCTTCATGTAGTGTGCTCTGACTTTCCAACGTGGTCTCTCTTCTAGGAACTCCTACCACACGTGCATCACTCTACATTCCAGGACTTGGCAAATAATGATAAGCTTTCTATAATATTTGTTCTTCAAATCTATCTTCTTTCCTTCCTTTGTTCCTTCCTCTCTCTGTCTTATTTCAGAGGGCATAGTGCTTGCCACAGAGAGACAGAGAAACAGGAGGTTGGGGAGAGAAAGCACCACTTCCAATGGGGTGTGGTCACACTGCAGTCCTTTCTCTTTTATTTTTTCACCCTGTCAGGATCTTAGGGGTGTGCATACACATGTACCTGGCATAGTTTCAAGGCACCATGGCTAGGACTGGAACCATATTTGGCTATATGGGATCAGGCTCCCTTTAGCATTAGAAGTACTAGGCCATGGCTGGCCCAGAAACTTTTACTTCTTAAAGGTAATTATACTCTCCTGAGGACAGAACCATGCCGTGCATGTCCCTAGACTCCTCGGGGCTTGGTTTGAATGCCCTTTGCCAGAGCTTAGTAAATCTAATATGATCCATTAAATCAAAATGTAGGTGCCCATTGATTCAGCATCAAAGTGTTTTAGCTATTCTTCTTTTCTGTGTTTTTCTGCATAAATGCTCACATTCAAAAATTGCTGAGGATATAATTATAATAAAATACAGATGGAACATACTCCAGTATTTGCTATTTGGCACGGTTTGGGGGTTCTGAGAATAAATTAATGCTAAACCCTAAACTGGTCACTTTTTATTTCTTAGTCTTCCATATGTACTTCGTTGGGTTGGATAATTAGTTGTGGGGCCTGGGAGTGGTGGTGGTGAAAGACTGTTAATTAGCACTGGAATGTATGTGTGGTCCTTAAAAAGGGTAGCATCTTTGGCTCCTGGGAACAGTGTTCAGACTGTAGTGACACAAGATGTCCTGCAACTCTGTTGAAAAATTGGTCCCAAAGTTACCCTGCTATTTTCAATTCTCATTTTAGATAACCACTGTCCCAACGATGGTTAGGGGGGAAGCCACTCAATTCAGTCAGGAACCTAGAGCTTCCCTGGTTCTCCAGGGGACAGCCTGGCACAGTGGGGACTCTCCAGCTAGAAACCAGGTGCCATCAGGCTGGACTGTGATCAGCTGTTGTCCAGCTCTGCACAAGCTTGGGCCTCTGTACACTCGTTTATAAAACAGCATATCTGAACTAGACAATGTCTAGGTTATTCTGTAACTGAGATTAAAAACAAAATAATTGAAAGTCTTTTAAGAGGGTAAGCTTTGGTGCCTTTCTAACTCCAACTGAGACACAGGCTCACTGACACATTTAATGACATGTGTTAGTATGTGTGTAGAACTTTACACTTAAACTTGCATTTCTTTCTTCTGTGTTTCTTTTTTTTTTTCTAGCCAAACATCATGTCAATGGCAACAGAACAGTTGAACCTTTCCCAGAGGGAACACAGATGGCTGTATTTGGTAAGATATCAACTCTGAAGAAAACCCAAATTGTGTGCAAAGACTAGTGCCAAATTTCTTAGTTTTAGCAAGTGTCCTCAGGGCTTCAAAATCTGGGCTCTTCTAGATATTTACAAGTAGTTACAGCCAAGAAAACTACTGAGTTTTTAGTAATTTGGGGGAGTCAGAAAATCATATTCTATACAATTTAATGTTTTTTTTTTCTTTTTTCACTTTGACAACCTAAATATCAAATTGTGTATTTGCTATTTCTTATGTCCACACTGTGAATACCTGCTAATATAGGATGAGTTTCTCTTTGCGAGGAGAGGGTGTTTTTTCCTCTCCTATGTGGATATATAACTTTGTCAAAGGCTGGGATTCAAGTAGTTTTGAGTTGTTATTCCACAAAAATCAATCAAATTGAATGATCTCTTTCTTCTCTGCCATGAATGGAGCATATTTCTTGGGAGAAAATATTAATTAAAAACATTTTAAGAAGAATAAAGTCTAATCCCTTAATATATGCCTGCAATATACAATTAAGTGGTTGAACAGAACTTCTCTGTCAAATTCCAAACCACCTGGTCCATTTTAATCCATGGTTTCTTAGCTCCATGTCTGTTGCCGCCTAAAATTTTTTCAAAATGTCTCTACATCTGGCATTTCCTGCCTGCCTTCTCTCCGCCTCCTTCTTTCCCCTTTCCCTTCCTTAGAACCCCTTCCTTCCCATCCCTCACTGCCATCCCCTTTCTTTTCCTCCCCAACGATACTCTGCAGGCCTGTCTGATATGATCACATCTTTCCTCTGGAGTTTCAACCGGAAATTCAAGTGTCTTCTCTTTAGCTAGGTCCTATGGCCCCTTCTATTCTGAAAACCTGAAGCCCCCTGACTTCATGCCTTGTCTATCTCCTTCCCAACTCTGGTCTTGGTGGTAGTTTCCTATCCTAACAGGAGTGCAAAACTATTTCAAAGCATTGAAGTGCGTTTGAACTAGAAATTAGCCTCGGAACAACCTGGTTCATAAATAGTACATCCAGGACAGACTTTTCCCTCAATCCCAGTGGTGGAAGCAGAGTTAGTAATTAATGAGGATTAACCGCTGGACTCTTACGAAACAGGGGCCTAATACTAAACTAACTTTTGGTAAGTATTTCTCTGTGCGGGCTATTATCTTTGAAAATAAACTCATCAGTGCTATTAGAAATAATTATGTTCAGATTTAAGAGATAATTTTATGTCAGACAAGTAGGCATGATGGACACCCTAAAATGTGCTAAAGTACTTGATTTGTTAACTTCCCTGTCCTAGTCTAGCATCTGTTACCGTGGGAAGCAAATGTCATATATAACAATGTTCAAGTGTTCTTTAGATGATACGTTTTTTTCAGTCAACCGCTAGACATGTTGGAAATGAGGTTCTGTGTCATGTTGGGAAGTGTAAAATGACACTGCCCTATCTTAGTGAGTTTCCCTCTGTTGTGATATTACAGGAAAACTACCTTCCTAAAGAGCAGACTCAGTACCAGACAGGCTAATGATGTTTGAATTGGAAATACCAGGGGATACACCTTTGTGGCAAGATTTTGTTATTGTTGCTGTTGTTGTTGTTCCCAGTTTGATTTATTTGCTTGCTTGCTTGCTTGTTCATTTATTTGTTTATTGTATCTGCTTATTAATAAGCAGATAACCCCAGGCCTTCACTGTCTGACTTTGGGCAAGTTACTTCCCCTCTCCAAGCCTCGGTTTTTCAGTGAGAAGACTGATGAGATAAGTTAGTTAAGGCTGATGAGCTTATCCCATCAGCTCTGAGAACTTTCCAGGCCTGGGCCGTCTCCGGCCTCTTCTGTGTTCAGGACAAAAGACTGACCTGGTAGCACACAGTCCCTGGGAAGCCCCCATGAGTGGCCAACTTGTGTGGATTTAAAAGAGATGTTTCATGTGCGTAATTTCTACAAGTTAACAATATAAAAAGGGCAGAATTATACAGGCCATTAAATAGAGTGCATTTGACATTTTAGAATTCTTCACTTTATGATTTTTTTTTTTTTGCCAGTGGGGACGTGAGAGAGAGAGAGACAGAGAGCATGAGCACATCTCCTCAATGGGTCACGGTCATGCCAAACTGCTTTTTCCTCCTTCCCATAATAATTTTGGGCATCCATACACAGGTGCCTGGCATGTTTTTAAAGCTGTGGGCCTGGGACTGGTACCACAGCAGGTTATGTGGGATCTGGCCCTTCCATGCGTAGAACTTGAACATTGCACTATAGGACCAGCCCAGAACTACAGTTTGGCTCTTTCAAAGTAGGGGCTTAAATTAAGGCACCTAATTTGCTTAACTATATACAGGCCTTTCATAGTACTGTTTTCTAAACTGTTCTTACTTTATATCACTTGCCCACGTGACCTACAGTGAAGCGAGCAGCTGGATAGTTTTGGTCTGGGCATCATTCTGGGTTGTTTATACCTCCACCAAAAAGGTAAAAAAAAAAAAAAGCAGTGTTTGCCGCTTTTAGATATACTGGGCATTTCAAACTGCCAGCACCTTGCAAGGCTAGTCTAGGGTGTATGTAATCAATCTTTTCTTTTCTTTTCTTTTCTTTTCTTTTCTTTCTTTTTCTCTTCTCTTTTCTTTCTTTCTTTCTCTCTTTCTTTCTTTCTTTTTCTATTTCTTTTTATTTGAGAGAGATTTTTTTCTATAGGATGCGTGCACTCCTGGAGGGACAGACAGAAAGGAAGAAATCACCCCCCCCCCCCGGGGGGGGGGGTGTCCACGCCATAATCCCTTCTCCATTCTCCTCTCAGGATTTTGGGCACACAGGCACATGTGCCCCGTGTAAGTTTTAAGCTGCCAGGTCTCGGACTCAAACCATGGCCATCTATGTGGGAGTCCAGTGACATGACCATTATGCCATCTGCTGGACCCTGTAATCCTCTTCTCTGAAAGGTTAGGTGATTTACCCAGAGTCCCTTGACTGGTGACATGTCAGAGCTGAAATTTGAGCCTAAGTCTCATTGAACTTGAATCCAAAATCAATCTCCCTGACCCTGCACTGGTTGAAGGAGCCCTGGGAGGGCCTGGTGGATTCAGAGATGCCTTTCATCCAGATCCACCCATAGGAGCATGATAGCCAGCCAAGCTGATTTGGCCAGTTGATTTATAAACATTTATGCATCCCCACAGTGCTCTGAAGGACTCTTGAGATATAGCTTTTGCTGCGAAAATACTGTTCGGAGCAACGTCTTCTATTACCATTTTTCCCTATTTGATTTTTAGTAGCATTTACTAATGTGCAAGAGGACGTCTTACATCTGCTTGACTGTGAGCTAACCAAAGCAACAGTGGCATTTTGTACAGGTCCACACCCATTCTTCAGCCTTGGAAGTCTTACTATTGTATGCCAAAATAGTATCACCAATTACAGTTTCATTATCTATCAGTTAATCTTTTGGATGTACCTTATAGGATGCTGTCTGTATGGAAGTTTTAATCCACTCTGAGAGTGACCTTTGAACTGCCACTAGGCTTTTAGATTAGAATGTAAATAAAAAAGAATAGAGTCAGAGATAAAGGCACATTCCAGTGTGAAAAATATATGAATGTGTTATATCAAGTGATCAGATGGCTCCTTGAAAACTGGCCCTGGCACACAACCGTCACAGATTATTTTTAAATCAAGATGATCATCTCTCCCGTCCCTCCCCTTCTCCCCATTTCCTTTTGTAGTCCATTGGTTGGTTTTTCCCCTGGTCTTGTTTTTGGGCCACCCCAGTTCTCTGACTCCTTTGTTGCTTTCTTTTCTCTGCACTTTTGGACAATGATAATGAAGGTAATAGGCTCCTTCCTCCTGGTGGGCCTCTCCTATCTGTGTGATGCTCTCTTTCAAGTCAGTGGGAGCCCTTTTCTTACAAGCAGGAAAGGCAGAAGGAACATTCTGCAATTACTTAATGTCTTTGTTCCTGGTAGCTGAGAGTGCCCTATGGCTGTCATCTCTTTAATCCTTACCGCAGCTCTGTGAAGTGGGTATTATTGTGCTCTTTTATAGGCAGAGAAACTGAGGCACCCAGAGATTAAAGAAATATGGTCAAGTAGAGAGAATGTGATCTCAGGTATGAGAACATCTTATACCAGCATGCTGTGTCTGTCTGAGAAGGATTCTTTGTGGCTCTCAATATCTTAATGAAAGTGACATCCTTTGGCAGGAAGCCACCCTGTTCTCTAGCTTTTGTGGAGGTGGTCCTTCAGCCTGAAGCAGCTATCTGTTGTATTCAAATTACTCCTTAGTCAAGGAGATCAATCATTTCTAAATAAAATAAAGTATGTTAGTTGAAGAGGGGAGGGAATTTCAATTTTACTTTGTAGGTATTTTTGTACAATTAAAAAAATAAAAAAATGTTAGGGTATAATTCTTGAATATCAATTTGTCACCTATGGTAGAACACTTCTGAGAGTGAAAGGGTGCTGTTAAAATTATGCTGGGGGATGGGACCAGCAGATGGCGTAATGGTTACATTGCTGGACTCATATATAGTCCACCATCGGAATTTGAGTCCTGGACCTGGTGGCTTAAAACTCACACCGGGCACATGTGCATGTGTGTCCAAAATCCCGAGAGAAGAATGGAGGAGAAGGGATTGCAATGTGGCAGCCCTCTTCAGGGGTGATTTTGTGTTTTCTGTCTCCCTGTCTCTCCAGTGAGTACATGTGTCCTATAGCAAAAATCTCTAAAAAAAAAAAAAAAAAAAAAATTATGCTGGGGGCTAGTCAATAGCACAATTTAAAATATGATGCTCTGTGAGGCTGATCCACATGGGAAGATTCGGATTCAAACTTGGAGATCTACTGAGTGTGCTGAGCTTGAGCCTGATCTGTACTGACTGAGGCTGGGGTGGATCATAGCATCAAGACCTTATTGGGGATGCCATCTCTTGCCCTTTCCCTTGTCATTCTCTCTCCCTTGTTTATGTAATAAATAAACTTTAAAAGTTATGTTGAAAGAATGAGGTATAAACTTGGAGGATTTGGGGCACCCTATAATGAGCATGTATACTATAAAATATTGTGCTAAGAATAATAAATACACGTTAAGAGGAAACAAAAAGTTATTGAACTTAGATATATAAAGTTAAATAAACAAATGAAAAAATGCAATTCAGTAAATTTAGGTTATATGTAATAAAGCATCAACACTAGTAGTTATGCTAACTTGGAAGATATTACTCAATAAATAGTGTTATATTCTTTCTCAGTGGCTTCAAATTAAAAGTTAATATTTACAAATCTGGTTCATGACTCTTCAGTAAGAGCTAGGGAACTGATTTGTTCATACTTTTGCAACTTTAGTATTTAATGCTGTTGAATAATATAAGATAATGAACTCTCTCTCACTCACAGTATTCAAATGATAAAAGTGATCGTTCCTAATCAGTTAGGAGATGGGACTACCAGTCTTCAAGATTCTTTCTTCTCAATTAATGAAAATTTACTTTGTTTTAGAATGTTAAACTAAATATAAAATAAAAAAATAAACAAAAACTTCCCACTTAAAATTGTTTGATTCTATCATTTGGAAATGCACAACCTCACTGTTTGGTGAAAAGTAAGATTAAGTAAGAAATGGTAATCTTTAGAAATTAATACCAGACAACAATAGCAGAAGTTCCATTCTGAATTCATTGGCTTGTTTTGGGTTCTGGGGCTCCTGATAGCCTGACGGTAATGACCCCATGACCTCAAAATCTCTGAAAAACATTTTTACGGGACCAGCAGTTAGTGTAATAGCTATGGTCTCTGGACTCCCATGTAGTCGACCGCAGTTCACGTCCTGGACCCGGTGGTTTAAAACTCACGCCGGGCGCGTGTGCGTGCTTGCCCAAGATCCCGAGAGGAGAATGGAGGAGAAGGGATTGGGGCGTGGCCATCCCCCCTGGGGGGTGATTTCTCGCTTTCTGTCTCTCTGTCTCTCTCTGTCTGGCGAGCTCACTCGCCCTATAGCAAAAAATCCTCTCAAAAAAAAAAAAAAAAAAAAACACAACATTTTTTATGTCAGCTTCTCTTAGGGCCCTTCAAATAAGGAAGAGCAAACGCCAATCCAAAACCTCAGGAAAATGTGCCCATGAGCTTGTTACACATCTCTGTTGACAGTCAAGGTCAACAGCCTTGGCTGAACCTTTTCTTCAATAGCTTTGTGCAGGGACTGACCCCAGAGCAGGGCCAGTGGGGTCAGAGTGTTAGAGGCACACCCCACTCTGTGAGGCTCACCTTCAGCACCTCAAAGGAGAATGAGATCAATGTCTATAAGATGAACCAATCACAAGACTTTTCTTTTTTTCTCTGAGTTGAGTTGGAGGTGATTTTTGAAACAGCCCCAGTTATTTGTCTGCCAGCCAAGAAAACAGCATTGGAAGCAGCAGGCAATATGTCAGACTTCAAAGGGAAATATATTGGTGTCTCATTGGCCCACATCCAACATTATGTTGGTAAATAATCGAATCCCGGTGTGGCATATTTCTCCCTGAACCTTGACTGAAAACTATTGAAGCCCATTCTGTGAGCCGTGGAGTGCTAGTCACTCATTCTAGGAAAGAGGCCAGAAAGAATGACTTTGAAATGTGTTTATAATTAACCAAACAATCTAAATTCACAAGACTGTTCGAACAGCAGGCTGCTAACTGGTGCAAACTTCTTAATGGTGAAACACTTGGGGAAACAAAAATAAGCCTTACTCCCAGGGTAATTTGAAGCACTTTTAAGGGACAGAAACTGGTGACTATATATATATATATAGTCATTCTGAGGTCATCGATAAATCTTGGCATGTGGCACTAGAGAAGATTCTCATCACCTTTATGCCTCATTTCTCATCTGTAAAATGAGAGGAAGACCATGTACCTCATAGGATTGTCATCCGAATGTTATAAGATGATGCATCAAGGCACTTTGTAACAAGGTGACAAGAAGCATGCTATGAGATCCCAGCTTCTGCTGCTCACAGGGCTATCTGAATAGGGGCTCCTTGATGGATCACTTGGCCTTACCCAGCCAGAGTGAGCTGGACCTTTTCTTGAATTGCTGTGTGCAGGGACTGATTCCAGAGCAGGGTCAGTGGCTGTCAGAGTGTCAGAGGCACAGGCTGCTCTGCGGGGCTCACCTTCAGCACCTCAAAGGAGAATGAGCTAAATGTCTGTAAGATGCGTGAGCTGGTCACGGCTCTGGAAGAGTGACCCTAACATTAGTCAGTGCCATTGAGTCCTCATCTCTCCTTTATAATACCAGATGACTCCTTCAACTACAGGGTGAGTTGAAAATGAATCTAATATTGGCTGGGTACTGAGTAGCCCTTGTTATTAGACTTTCTGTTGGACCCACTGTCACCACTGACTTAAACTAGTCTGGTTGCTTCCTTCTGTATCAGTACAATGCTCCCAGAAAATACTGTTATTTATCTCTTGACCTCGACTATAAAGTTGATTGGTCATGGGTAATTTTTTACTATTATTATTAGTGTATAGTGACCATGCACTTGACTCACTTTTTTCCTTAAAGTTTATTTATTGAGAGAGAGACAGACAGACAGACAGACTTAGTTAGGGATCCACCATGGATCTTGCCATACTTGATCCTTCCCCTAGCCTTCCAGCCAGCCAGGATCTTGGGCAAACCCGGGCATGTGCCAACCATGTTGAGATCAAGCTGGGATCCAAAACTGGGCCTTCCTGTATGGATCTGGTATGGCACAGTGACACCCTACTGCCTGCACCATCACCCCCAGTTTTAAAGATTTGAATATGAGAAAGATTTAATTTATTTTTCAAATGTAGTAGAAATTACTTAAATTTTTACAGAGAAAATATCAATAGGATATTTGGGGAAAATGATCTATTATATTTCTACTATTTTTCATTTTTTTTTAAGAAGAGAATGATGGATATGGAGAACAGCAAAAATTTAAAAATCTACTCATTATTCGGTTTGACCCACCTAACATTTTTAGGAAAAAAACTGAGCAGTTGTGGATCAAATGCAGATAATATGAAATAGAATATTCTGTCTCTTGTCCTTAACTCTCCCTCTTTATCATGTGCCTTATAAATTGGATTAAAAGAAAATTAAAGTATATACATGACACAGTAGGATAAAATACACTAGAATTAGACCCTGAAAATAAATAAATGGAATATACCAAGAGCATATGCCATAGTTCTATGTGACTTATAAAACTTGGCCCCAAATTTGGCCCTATATTTTCTAGCAGTAACAGGAAGAAAGATCAGTTGGTTGTATGACTGATGTATCATTTTTGAATTGTGATAAAGTATACGTACCATCAAATTTACCACTTTAAGCATACAATCCAGTGGCATTAAGTACATTTACACTGTTGTGCATCCATTACGATTATCCATCTCCAGCATTTTTTATCTTCCCAATTTGAAAATCTTTTCTGTTAAACACTAGCTTTCCATTCTCTCTCTCTCTCTTTTTTTGAGAGGTTTTTGCTATAGGGCGCGTGTACTCGCCAGACAGACAGAGACAAAAGATAGAAAGCGAGAAACCACCCCCCCAGGGGGGATGGCCACACCGCAATCCCTTCTCCTCCATTCTCCTCTCGGGATCTTGGGCACGCATGCACATGCGCCTGGCGTGAGTTTAAGCCACCGACCAGGTCCGGGACTCAAACCGCGGTCGACTACGTGGGAGTCCAGCAACATAGCCATTATGCTTACTGCTGGTCCCCCATTCTCTCTTTTTTTAGTCCCTGATGACCACCATTCTCCTTTCTGTGTCTATGAATCTGATTACTGTAGGTACCTACTGTAGGTGGAATCATTCAATATTTACCTTAATGTGGCTGGCTTAGCATAATGTCTTCAGGGTTCATCTACACTGTAGCGTGCATCAGAGGTTCCTTCGTTTTTAAGGCTGAGTAATATTCCATTGTATATATAAACTACATTTTGCTTATTCATTCATCATTGGACACTTGGGCTGCTTTTACCTTTTAACTGTTGTGAATAATACTGTTATGAATGTGAGTATGCAGATGTCTCTTCAACTTCTTACTTTCAGTTCTTCTGGTGAATATAACCAGAAGTAAAATTACTGGAGCATTTGGTAATTCTATTTAATTTCTTGAGGAACTGCCATACCATCTTCCAAAATGACTGCACTTCTAATTTCCCACCAGCAAAGCACATGCGTTACAATTTCTCCATATCCTTGCCAACACTTATTATTATTATTATTATTATAGCTACCCCAAGGGGTGTGAAGGGGTAATTGGTTTCAGCTTTGCTTAATAATATTGTTAACTTACATGCTTGGGGGAGAAGTAGAAACCCCCTGATTCTAGAGCCAGAAAGAAGTTTCTTTCAAGGATACTTAGAAGGAGGACTTATAAGGAGCACTGAAGACCCCACCCTTCAAGTGAGCATCATGAGAGTCTTGTGAACTAATTTTCCCACTGCTCTTCTCTTTGACCGCATGACACCCACCAGAGATGATCCATTCCTGCACCCCTGCAGGTGTCAGTGTGCTTCTCCGCTGAGCATACTGGCTTAACTCAGATCTTGGTTTCACTGGATTTAAAACAGTTGATGGACTATATATCTTTTACAGAATATTCTTCCATATTATTTCTCCCTGTTGATTTTTTGAAAATATATTTTTAAACTATTTATTATGAAAAATGTCAAACATGAATAAAAATAGACTAGGGTAGTGAAGCCTCTCACTCAATTGCCACTGTTAACTGTTTTGGCTCCATGTATGTCATCTGTGTTGCCACCTGCTCTTTCTACTCCACCATGGATTATTTAAAAGCATATCTTAACTTTCATATCAATTCATTCATGAATATTTTGCTATGTATCTCTAAAAGAAATCTCTAAGAGATAAGAATGATTTTTTGATTATACCTAAGGAAAACATTTTTAACATCATCGAATAGCCAGTGAGTATAGAGTTTCTCTGTTGTTCCACAAGTGGTTTTGAAATCATTTGTTTAAGCATGATCTGCACAGAACCCACCCTTTGCAATTAGTTGATATAAATATTTAGTCTTGTTCGATCTAAACTTTCACCTGTCTTTTTCATTGCAATATTTTTGTTCAAGAAACTGAATCATTTGTACTACATTATTTCCCTCAGTCTGGATTGAATGATCATTTCATTGGTCCTCTGTATTTTCCACAAATTGGGAGTTAGAGGCCTTATCAGAAGCCATAAATGATGATGTATAAGTCATTTGGGAGACATTTAATGACTAGCGCTTTCATTTTGGTGAAGTTGGCAGCCCTTATGGTCATTGCCTTGACTCATTATTTTCTTAGACACTGTATTGTCTAATTTTAGCATTTTCCTTTATTGATGAGTTGGAATATTTTTATATAAAAAAATTCTCCTCTTGAACAACTATTTGGTTCCTAAAAGACCCAGTTTAATAGGGAAACAAGATGAATGCTTAATTTTTCCCTGCGTCTATCATTTGGATCTGAGTATGGGTTAAATGTGTTTTCATGAGTCAGAAATATAATAGATAGATAGATAGATAGATAGATAGATAAACTGTTAAACCAAAAGTCACTCAACAAGTGTTGGTAATCTCTTTAGATTGACCATTTTTACTTGGCATTTAACCAGATTACTGAAGTTTCTGACCATTTGGTCAAATGCTTGGAAATATAATCACAATAGACAGATATTTCTCAACAGATTTGAGTAAAGCAAAGTAACAGGCATATAAGAAAATGACAGAAGATAGATTCTCAGGCAAAACTAGATCTAAGGAGCAGTGATGGCCCTTGTTCTTGCTCCAGATCTTGTGTCTTGACCCCCAGCAGCCCAGGATTAAAAACCAACTCCAGTGAAGGCTTGAGGGCTGGAGGAGGTCCTGTTTCTAGGCATGGGATGCATTCAAAAATTAAAAAGATGAAACTGGTTAAGTAGCAAAGGAATTATAAAGCCTCCTCAGGAATGCTGCCTTCAGCAAAGATTAACAACGGGGCTGTTTTACCTGGAGTACTTTTTCACACTTTGGCTTAATATCGTGAATGAGTTTGAAGGTAGCGGGAGACATATATCAGAGCACATGTGCCACACTTCCAGTTTTCAGGCAGAGTAACTAAAACTACCCATGGTTATTAACAAGTATTTGGAAAATACTTATATTTTAATCTCGTATATATCTTATATATGCATTTTTGCAGGTTGTCTCCCATTCTTCTTTCAGAATGATACTATGTACAAATAAATGAATATAAATAAAATAATTCCTGTGAATGAAATTTCTTAGGTCCAGTACAAAGTACAGTTTTTACTCTTTAGGTCATCGAAATTTAAATAGTGCCAATTCTACTTTTTTTAGGAATAGCTAGAAGTATTCCCATCAAAACTCTAGAAATGGGATTCAGCTGTAGCAGCATGTTTGATCTGTGTTGAGAGAGGATCGTCTAGCTCAGCATAACTTTTCACACTCAAGTAGTGTGAACAATAAATGAAAGAGCCTGTGAACTTTTACTGCATTTTTGTCTATAGAGTGTCAACAAAATCCTGTAATCACTGTGGTATTGTGTGTCCATAATCACTAGGTGTTATTGCACAAATAACTTTTATCATCCTGTGTCATTCGTGACTCAGGGCTTAGACAAAGGATTCTAGTTGAGTAAGAGTAAGTTTCTATATTGAGTCCACCGACATAGGGAGCAACAATGATGCTTTCAGGTGGTATCTTCTTGGTGTAGGTCCCACCATATATGGTTCTAGATCTCAGCAAGGATTCTAAGACTCATGATAATATAGAAAGAATCAGTGATAGTTCATGGTAGACCTTATCATAAATAAGGTAAAAATTTGTTTTCAAAAATATGCTAAGCATAAGATGAGTGAAAACATTCTCAGATGTGGCCTGCCAGAACCAAAATTACTCAGGGACCACTATTATTGCTTTTGTGGGAAAAAAACTTTTTTTTTTTTTTTTTTTTGGTAATTTTTTAGTCTCTCCTAAAAACTCCTTTATAGTCTTTGGAATCTCAGGTGTCTCCTTTTCTAAAGTTTATTCATTTATTTCTTCCACAGGAGAGTAAGAGAGAGATGCATACCCCCAATAGGGTCTCCATGTTGTAATCCATCCCCAGCCTCAGCCAGCCCAGACCACAGGTATGAGTTGGTGTGCTTAAGAGAGGTCCCAGGGCCTAGGTTGTGTTGATCTGGTTGCTTTAACATTGTGCCACCACCTGTCCCCTATTTGTCTTTTTATGTGAAGACCCTTTTCCAGTTTCTTAGCCTTCATAATTTTGTCACTTGGCAGGTCAAGATGAAAAAGTTTCCAGTGGAAGCCGGTATCCATCTTGCTTCTAACCCCACATATGATTGAGTACTCGGCAGAAATTCTGACTACCCTCTTTTCTACTGGAATTCTGTTTCCTTGGCATATGATCTTTGTCCAGGTGCCAGTGACATTTGTATTGGGAAGTCTGGAGGAGTTCATATTAGTGTCATAAGGAATATTAAGAGTGGAAGAGTTTTTTGGGATAATTTCAGGAATATGGTGACACTGGGAGCATGGAACAAGTGAGCTGCCAGGAATGCCTGGCAACCACTTCCTAGCATGCTTTTCTCTTGGCTAAGTAACTTGTGATTGGTGAGTATGTCCTCTGGCCAGACCTCACTGTAATAGACTTGCCGTCGAGATGTACAGGGTGACCACAAGATGGAAAAGGCTCAGTGGCATGGATTTGGTGTATGGTTCTGCTTTCCCACGTGCAAAATAAGGGATGCATTTCCAAGCAAATACCCTGTGTTAGGATGTTTAGGATGATGAGACAAATAGTAGGAATACCATTTGGGATATTGTTACTTTCTAGTCTAAAGCTTGTGACTTGAACTCACACTGCCATTAATTTAACAAAAACAAACAAACAAAAACCAAAAAAAACAACTTTAACTATGCCTATGGACCTTTCTCAAGTGCTATGTCATCATAGGTTTAGAAAGTTTTCTGGCCCTCCGTTTTAAGATTTTAAATGGCCATTGAAATGATGACATGTTAGCTTGGCTGTTACCAAAAAGTCAAACCATCATGAGAGTTGGTGAAGATTCCCACTGTGGGTGAAATTGTAAAGTTTAGCCATTATGAAAAACAGTGTAGAAGTTCCTCAAGAGATTAAAAATGGAACTACTATACAATCCAGCAATTCTACTTCTGGGTAATATGCAAAGGAAATGAAATAATTATTTAGAAGCAATATTAGCACATGTTGATTATTGTACTTTCACAATAGCTAAGACATTGAATCAACCTAAATATCTATCAGTGGGTGAATGGATAAAGAAAATGTGTTATATACACACAATGGAATATCATTCAGCATAAAAAAGAAGGAAATCTTCTTTTCCTATAACAGGATGTACCTGGAGGACATTATGCTAAATGAAGTAAGCTAGGCACAGAGAAAGACAAGTACTGTGTGATCTCACTTACATGTATAATCTAAAAACAGTCAAATTTGCAGAAGCAGAGAGTAGAATGGTGGTTTACCCGGAGATGGGGGAAAAGGAGATGGGAAGATGATATTCAAAGGATATAAAGTTACAGTTAGATGTGAGAAATACATTCTGGAGATCTACTTTACAGCATGGTGATTTGAGTTAATAATATTATATATCTGAAACTTGCTCAGGGTAGATTTTAAATGTTCTCAGCACAAAAAAAATATATGAGGTGATGAATATGGTAATTAACTTTCTTTAATAATTCTATAATGTATAAATATATCAAAACATCCTGTTGTACACAATAAGTATGTACAATTTTATGTCAATTAAAAATAAATAAAAATGATGCATTAGTATTTAGAGTATTTAGGTATTATTATTGCTCTATATTGATCAAGGTTACTTGCATTTTCAGATTGAACTAAACTACTTAGAGTCATATTGAATGAGTGCACTGGATCTCTTACATTGAACAGTTCAGAAGTACTTCAAATGTACTTCTGGTATACTCAAAATATAGAATGGAGCACAGGTTAAAGGAAGGTTGTGATATGACTTAAAATATGAAATCTGTGCTTAAAATAAGATAAAAATTTATCTATGAAATGATAATCAGCATTTGCATATATATATTTTTAACTCTTCCACCACTACAGGCAGTTGGAATAGAATATTAGGTATTTGTTATTAGTCATATTTGGATTTTAACCCACTCAGCTGAGTTCCAGATTGAATGGGTTTCTGAATCTCCAGCTGATAGTAATTTTACCTCTGGACAAAATATTAAAACATTTTTTTTCCTGTTATATGAAGGGGCTGGAAAGTAGCTGAATGTTGCTCTCCGGGCAGAACCTAGGAGAACATAATCCTGGAGAGAGGGAGGGAAGTTGGTAAGCATCATATTAAGCAGTTTGTTCCTTGAGGGCACTTCCCAGTTCATAGTTGCTTATAAAAAAAAAGTAGTGCAAATAGAATGTGACTATCTTATTAGGCTGAAGAGATAGAAATTGAATCTGGGGGCTGCTAAGTAGCTAGGAAGAAATCAATGAGATTGGGGCTGGCAGGTGGCTTGGTGGTTAAGGGTGTTGGACTCCCACGTGGCTGACTATGGTTCAAGTCCCAGACCTGGCAGCTTGCTCTCTCTGTCTCTCTCTCTCTCTCTCCCTCTCTGGTCAAATTGAAATAAATAAATGAATGAATAAATAAAGTTAAATAAAATAATTTAAAAAAATCAATGAGAAGCATTCTTTTTTTTTTTTTTTTTTTTTTTTGAGAGTTTTTTGCTATAGGGCGCATGCACTTGCCAGAAAGACAGAGAGAGACAGAGAGACAGAAAGTGAGAAATCACCCCCCGGGGGGATGGCCACTCTGCAATCCCTTCTCCTCCATTCTCCTCTTGGGATCTTGGGCACACACACACACGCGCCTGGCATGAGTTTAAGCCACTGGGTCCGGGACTCAAACAGCGGTCGACTACATGGGAGTCCAGTGACATAGCCATTATGCTAACTGCTGGTCCCAATGAGAAACATTCTTAAAGGAATAGCTATAGAGGGAAGAGCCCTAAAATCTCCGTACAAATTTTCCTTCAGTTTTATGGCTAATTCTTTTTTTTTTTTTTTTTATATGGCTAATTCTTTATCTGTGCATGTGCAGAGTGAGAAACCTGCAGAAAGTCTCAGTCTTCTAACAGAAACCTTCAGATTTTAGCAGCTACTTGGCTCTGAGAGACAGTTGGAATTCAAGTCCTGCTAAGTTACAGAGACTTGTAAAATCTTTAGACTTTTCCTTGAAACTCTAAGAGGGCCATATCTTAGTAGTAAACCCAAGTATAAAGGACTCCATCCTATGGCTAAGGGAAGAAGCAAAATAAACCCAATTTTATAAAATATAAAACTAAGTGTGTAGTTTGGATATACCTCTGAAATTCATGTGTTGGGACTTGTTTTGTAAAGATGTAAAGTGAAAACTTAATCCTTTCATAGAATCTCAGGGTTGGACCTTTGGGTGTGATAAGGTCTTTTGAGCAAGGCCCCTGTGATTGATTTCATTTGTTCCCTAAAATTTTATGCATCTCCTACCCACTCTAGAAGGGAAACTCAAATTGCAAGTAGCTTAGAGAAGGCAGTGTTCGTGAGGGGACACATCTGGGAATAAGCAAATAACCAAAAGATACTATTAAACAATAGATACTTTTTTTTCTTCTTAAGGCTTTTTTAATTGTTTGTCCCAGGGAAGCTGTTGAAGGTATTTGGCAGGCCCTGTTAAAGTCACACAACTTACTTCTCAGCCTCACACTCACATCCTCAGCAGGAGTTTGGTTCTCTTGAATTGAGAGGTTACTGGCAATTTAGTGCTCCATTTTCCTCCAGTCCAGCTAGCAACCACTCGCTTGCCATGTCCAGTAAGCTAGTTCTGAGAAGCCCAGGCTTCCATGTACAGTGAAATTTTTTTTGAAATTTATTTTTATTTCTTTCTTTCAAGAGTAAGAAAGACAGAGATAGAGAGGGACAGCACTCTCAACAGAGTGTTGATGTAGCTATCTACCCCCAGCCTCAGCTAGCCCCCGATTATGGACATTCACTTACCTGGCTTACTTGAGGAGGTCTCTGGATTCCAACCAGCAACCTTCTCGTGTGGGATTGCCTCACAGAGGATTGTGTTTACCGCCAAACCACGGCCACCTGGCCCCCCACAGTGGTAATTCTGTTAAGGGAATCACAGCCCCATTGGCCCATTCCCAAGGAGCAGTTGTGGCTCCACAATCTTTAAGGGATACAGACACACTGGGACACATTCTGAGGAGGGCAGAGAATGAGAAGACACAAAAATATGAAGAATGAGGAGCAGATGAAGGAACTGATATTCAGCCTGGAGAAGAAAAGGTCCATGTATAATAGTTACCAGGGCTGTCTTCAAATGGTCAGAGGGTTGACAGGTTGTCATGAGGAAGGACAGCTAAATTTGTCTTTTGTGACCTCAAGGAAAAGGATTAGAGTGAAGGCAGGATCATTCCAGGGTCTTGATTTAATGTCAGAATATCTTTTTAGCTGTCATTGGATCTGCAGGAAAGAGAGGACGGGGCTCTTTTAAGGGGTAGAGGGTAATTCGAGCTTTGACTAGACAATGTTTGCTGTGATGTGAAAGGAGTTTTGAATATTAGCAGGGCATTGAAACCAAATGAGAGGTAAGGTGCCTTGAATCTTGTTGGTGTAAAGGCTGTGATGTGAAAGGAGTTTTGAATATTAGCAGGGCATTGAAACCAAATGAGAGGTAAGGTGCCTTGAATCTTGTTGGTGTAAAGGCCCAGTGCTCTTTAGAGATTATCCCCAGGGTTAAGGCTGACATACAGCAATGTGGCAAAAGCTGACATACAGCAATGTGGCTAAGGCCTGGAGCTGCCTTAATCACAGTATATGGAGTATATATGTGGATATGTGGCATATTTTAAATTTAGGAAGAGACTGAAAAGAATAAGGAATCAAATTAAATCAGCACTAGAAATTGATGTGGGCAGAAGGTAATTAATCGTCATCAAATACTGAAAATAGCAATCAGAATAGCAATCAGGTCATAATAGCTGTAGGGTTTCATTAGCAGAGGCATTTTAAATATTGTAGTTTTTAAGGAAGAGAAGTGATAAGGAAGTTATCTTGTTGGATTATTTTATATGATGGAGGTTTGTAAAAAAGTAAAGTTAGCACAGAAGACAAAGTGGAAACATTTACTTTTTAACCACATGTTCATCTCTATTAGGAGCAAGTCCTAAGCATTTTAGAGCTGAAATCCGCATTCAACTCTCCCTTCGCCTGCCTTTTGCTTTGCTGGATGGCTGACCAGCGGTGACTTGCCCTTCATCACAGTCAGTGTCTGTGACAAGGGCCTGGCCATCTCTTGTCTCAAATCTACTGAGTTGCCTACCTAGAGTTTAGCTTGGAACAGTCCCCATCTCTGCCTTCTGATTAAGGGACCACTCCTGTCCACTTATGGCTGAATTTGGGTGTCAGTTTGTTGCCCTGTTCAGAGCTCTCATCTGGGTGTCCCTCCTGGATGCTTTTTAAGAGGACATTGTGCCATGAAAAGAAACACCTTACAAAGGGACTGACATGTGCTATTGACTTAGTAAATACTTTATTTACCCCAGTAAAATCCTATTACAGAAAATGCAATTCCAAATCATGCTTTCTGCCCGAGATCCACATGACCTGCATTTTATTTATCAAGTGCCATTTAATTCTTTATAATGAATTATGTATATACATATATACCTATAGTACCATCCTTTACAGTCTGGTCTGGGGGATTGGGCAGTGGTGCAGGTATAAAATGCAATATATTACTAGACTGACCCACAGAAGAAGTTCCTGAGTTTGTATCCTAAGACCTCTCTGTGTATGCCAGGTGCATGTGCCCAAGATCTGGCTAAAACTGGAGGATGATCATGGTGTCAACACCCTGCTTTGGATTGAAGTTCCAGGCAGGCATGAGTTGGAATCCTGGGTCTGCCTGGATCTATGTCTTTGGGCAAGTGATCTAACCTCTCTGAATCTGTGCGTTCTCATCCTGAAAATAGGGCCAATAATGTCATCCTTGTAGGGTTGTCAGGGAATCCACGTGTATAAAGAACTAGTGCAATGTGTGACTCACAGTAGTCATCTGATAAGTATAAACCCCTTTATTCCTTTCCCTTAACACCCTTTCTCTTCCTGAAATATAAAAAAAAAGGATACGAAGTTACTCACTGTTTGGAGGAAAAGAAATGATTTTTATCACTGATCACAATTATAAAATCACAATTGAGAAGAAAAGAGAAAAATTCATTCAACTTGATTCACTCCATAGAGCCATCAGATCATTAAGCGACCAAGTTGAATGTTAGAAATAATTTAGTTCTACTCGTTTTTAAGATGACAAGTTTAGGTTTCAAACATCCTAGTGTATGACCCAAAGGCACACAACTCACGGTGCCCTTGCTGAGACTAGCATTCTTTGCAGGATTAAGGTGACAAAGATTTAGCTGGTGACATTGGGCAGGAGGCAATGAGAAGGCAGATCTGTGAAGAAATACTAAGCTTTTAAAATGCAGTGGGTTCAGATGTCTCCATTAAAGAAAGGACATAGGAGTTGGGTGGTAACCAAGAGTTACGTGGTCAAGAGGAGGAGCTGACTCGGAGAATTCAGTAGGCAGAATCCAGAGAGGCTGCTATGAGGCCACAACTCAGTCTGTTTTATTTGTGGACTGAGAGGGACAGCTCCCACAGGACATTGTGACATCTCAGAAATCAAGGGTGATCAGAGAAGCAGCTCTGAACTTGGCTAAACTGAGAGTTTGGAAGGCATGTATGTGTTTGCTGGGAGGGTGTAGGTGACACAGGCAGGGAAAATGAGAGAAGAGAATGGAAATTAATATTTATCGAATACCTATTATATGCTTGACACTCTTTATGTGTTTTCCATGAAATCCCTTCAATGACTTTGAATAAAATGTCTATCCCTAGTTTGTAGATGAGTAAAGTAAGGCTTAGAGAGTAGAGGAACTTGCCTGGGGACATGCAGGTACTGTTTCAGCACATAAATCTGATTGAAATATACCACATGTGACGCTTCTGAATCTGTGTCTGTAGTCATCCAGGAACCAGGAAGAGGAAAGGGAGAGGTGAAATGAGAAGTATTTTCTTTTCTATGTTCAGCAGTATATATACTTTCCCATATAATTATTGAGATTCCACTTTAAAAAGTTTCCTTTTTGATTCATGGTAGAGCTTGTAAACTGTGTGTGTGTGTGTGTGTGTGTGTGTGTGTGTGTGTGTGTGTGAGAGAGAGAGAGAGAGAGAGAGAGAGAGAGAGAGAGAAGCACCTTCACAGGTCCTGATCATGGAGTGATCTTCTGCCTCCAGTTCTCCAGCCAATTGGATCTTGGTACTTGCGTGCATAGCTGGTGTGTTTTAGGCCGACTGGGCCTGAAATCATGGTCATCACGAGGACTCCAGCTTCTCTTGAGCAGCATGTTACTGCTGAGCCAAGGAGCCAGCCCTGTATCCTCTTTTTAAGTTTGTTTATTTATTCCATAAGTGAGAGAGACAGAGATAACAACACCTTGTACTGGGTCTTGATGCTATGGTATACCCCCAGTTTTAGTTGTCCTAGATCGTAGGCACTAGCCTGCCCGGTATACTCAGGGAGGACTCCAAACGTGAACCTAGAACCTTCCCATGCAGGCCAGCCATGCAGTGATGTGTTTTACCTCTGCACCCACATCTGCCCTGTGGGTTTGTGTTTTTGAAGCCTCAAAGGAAGGGCTATCTTTCTATAAACTGGCATTATGATTTCTAGGAATTTCTTCATTTCATGATGAAGAAGGACTTTAAATTTTCGTAGAATTCTAGTTCATTCCAACAGGATGAACTTCTTCCCCACTTCCCCACTTCTTCCACTCCTTCCCCAGGATCATATAAGCAAGGTCTTATGCAGGGTGACAGAAGACAAACTCCATGGAAGCAGTTTCCCTGTTTGGAGCTGACTGTGTAGAGATGGGGTTACAAAGAACCTAGTGATCTCTCCATAGGGTAGACTATATAAATGCCTGAGTTAAGAGGAAGTTAAGATCCTTGTATATTAACGGTAATTGTGTTTTTTAGGAAGAAAAATGACATATTTGAAATGTATGTGACAGACATACTTTGGGGTTCTAGGAAGAGAAGTTTGTATCTAACTGGCATTCTGGAAGGACCTAAGGGAGAAAGTGATGTCTGAAATTATTCTGGGTGATGGGCAGGGCTGCCACAGGTGGAGGTGGGGATGGAGAATGCAGGGTAAAGTGTGAGTGGTTGTGATGGTTGTGGACAGAGATCCAGTTCAGCAGAGAATATGGTGTGGATATTAGCACTATAACAACTACCTTAATTTTTTTTTTGTTTATGAAAGCAACATACGCGGTGGCCAGCAGGAGGCATGGTGGTTAAGGTGCTGGACTCCCACATGGCCAACTGTGGTTCAAGTCCTGTAACTGGTGGCTTGAAAATCATTCCAGGCACACATACATGCTTGTCTAAAATCGCAGGAGGAGAATGAAGGAAAAAGTTTTGCAGCATGGCCATTCTTGCTGGAGGATGATTTTTCACTTTCCTTCTCACTGTCTTTCTCTGTCTATCTTCAGTAAGTACATGCACCCTGTGGAAAAAACCTTAAAAAAAATTGACACATGCTCATTAGAGAAAATTTGGAAAATACAGTATCTATAAACACAAGAGTGAACAACCAGAAGCAACTATTATTTTAACATTTTCTTGTATTTCCTTCCAGACCATCGATCAATCTACATAAAAACATTTTTCATAATCTTCCTTTGATTATGACAGTTAGAATGCACATTTCTTGTAGAAATTTGGAAAATACTGAAGAGTATAAAAAAAAATAAAAACCGCCTGTAAGTCTCATCACAAATAATAACCACTAACATTTTGTTTTATTCCTCTTGAGATTATTTTTTTAACATACCAAGGGTACTTCAGAAGGTTCATGGAAAAATATAATTAAAGTGCAAGTTTATTTTGGTGGAAAAATTTTAAAATCTATGTATAGTTTCTTCATAATACACATATTTCATGGGCTTTTGAAGATCCCTTTTATATACATTAAGTCAAATACGAAAAAATGCATACTCTTTTATATTCTGCTTTTTTAAATGAGTATTTTAGTTTGACTATTTTTTCATACAGTTTAATAATTTTAGAAAAATGGATGCATAGGGAACCAGCAGTTAGCGTAATGGCTATGTCGCTGGACTCCCACGTAGTCGACCGTGGTTCGCGTCCCGGACCCGGTGGCTTAAAACTCAGGCCGGGCGCTTGTGCGTGCGTGCCCAAGATCCCGAGAGGAGAATGGAGGAGAAGGGATTGCGGCGTGACCATCCCCTCTGGGGGGTGATTTCTCGCTTTCTGTCTCTAATGTCTCTCTCTGTCTGTCTGGTGAGCACACGCCCTATAGCGAAAAAAACTCTCAAAAAAAAAAAAAAAGAAAAATGGATGCATAGTACTATACTCCATATTATGAGTGGACCATTATTTATTTATTAAATACTTTCTCTACTACTGAGTATTTAGGTTGTTTCAAATTTATTATTATTATAAATATGCCATTAGAAAGATTTCTAAAAGATTTCTAAAAGAAAAATTTCTAAAAGAACAATTTATTAGAAGTGGAATCGTAGAATCCAAAGTATTATTCCTTTTCAGTGATGTGGTGGTTGGGACATCTGGATCCATATGACCACATTTGTGGTTTGAGTCCCAGACCCAGATGCCCAGCATATGTACATGTGTGCCCCAAATCCTGAGAGGAGAAGGGAGGAGGGAGTGCATTGCAGCATGACCTGGGAGGTGCTTTCTCACTCTCTCTGTTTCTGGTGAGCACATGTGCCCTGTAGCAACTAAAAACAAAACAATAACAAAAATGTTATTGCACATTAACTGTCCATGGTTTTAAAGAAGAAAATTGACATGTTTGAAAGTGTATGTGATGGATATGAGCCTGGATGAAATATGACAGTTGGCGGCGAGAGAGCAAGCTGAGGTGAGAAGGCTGATGCTGTTGTCAGCTGGGGAAAGGAGAGGAGAGAGAATGTGGGAGATGAAGAAACTGTTTAGGTTGAAACAAGTAAAAGAGAAGACACAAAGACTCCCAGCTTTCCTGTTAGAGGTCTAGGAAATGGTGATAAAATGAAAACAAGTGAAGATATCAGAAGAAGATGCTGGCTTGGCTGTCCATTTGATCTTGGATGTATAAGGGAACTTCAAGAAGTTTATGGGATGATAGATTCAAAGTATGAATTTCTTTTGGTGCACAACAGTTTTGAAATCAATGAATAGTTTTTTTCATAATCTGCATTTCTGTGAACTTTTTGAAGACACCCCTCCACCCTGCCCATTACATTTTAGGTGTTAGGGAGCTTCCAAGTGGAGTCCCCAGTGGGGAATTGGAACTGTATGTTTTTCTGCAGTTTTCTTATGTGAATGGTTGAGGGTTAAGCTTCTCGATTTAAGAACTATTTTCAAATAGATGTCATGTACTTTGAACTACATAGAAAAAAGACTGCTTTAAAAATTTAAGAAGGAATGTGTAAAGGGTATACTTTACAGCAAGCTAAAACAGGCAGTGTTTTACCTTGAGCTGTCGGAAGCTCTAAGGAGTTGGGAGAAGTGTACAATCTTAGAGGTGGGGTGGCTGTGTCATTCTTGGCATCTATTTAACTTTCTAGGATCCTAGTAGTGCAGGTGGCCCTGGAAATTACTGTGAACATGGCTGTGTCCTATACAGTGATTTCTACAAAAATAAAAGGTCCCATAAAAATAAGTATCCATGAGAAATAACAAAGATTTTTTGATGGGAAATGCTAGATTCTAAAGGTAATTCTAAATTTAAAAAAGTCCAGTAGAACTTTTGGAATCTTATCAAGTAATGATTTTTAGTAATTGTGCCAAAAATGTAAATCCAATACAGTGATACAGTTGTAATTTTGATATATTCTGCTTAAATCATGATATAAGTTGGAATATTTTTTTCCCTTAACTAAAAACTTTATTCTTATAGAATGTAGACACCTTTTAGTAGTTCCTGGGAAAGGAAGTACTAGTAATGATGGGTAGTTCATTGACTGGTTTATTTTCATGTGCTTCGGAACTTGGCTTTGCAGACTAATTTTAGCAGTTGCACACATGGTTGTGTGGTAAATTCATGAGCAGAAAAATGACTTCCAAAGGCTAGTCCTCATTCTACTGTCGTCAGTATAACCATGGGATAAAATGTTCTCTAAAGGAGAATGGAAGAGAAGGGATTGTGGTGTGGCCATCTCCCCATGGGGTGATTTCTCATTTTCTATTTCTCTGTCTCTGTCTTTCCAGAAAGCACATGAGCCCTATGGCAAAAATCTCTCTTAAAAAAAAAAAAAAGTTATCTAAAGAGCAATTTAGATAGATTTTGTAAAAGTCATCTCCTGTGCTCCAATTCAGGTCCCCTAGGGTTCACATGTCTCTTGTTGCAGCAACTAACCCTGGGAGCTCTGACTGCCTTTATACAGATACTGCTTGAAAGTGCTTCTTGCCTTTTACCCAAGTTAACACAAGTGTGTGTGTGCAACTGCTAAAAGCAAGTCTGCAAAGACAAGTTCCAAAGCACATGAAAATAAACCCGTGTTAAGAAACAAGCCAACAATATTAATGCATGAAATATAAACTCACTCATGAAATTAATTTTTTGAGACAAACGGAAAAAAATTTTAAACCTATATATTTAGGATGCTCAGAAAGAAAGAAATAACAAGAAGCTGTGACAGAAGGTAGGGAAAATAGAACATAAGTATTAATTATAAAATTTAGAATGAAAAACCTAGCTTTGATAATCCCATAAATGGAATTTTTAGATTGAACCCATCTGATGAGAAACTTAGTGTATAATTATAGTGAGTGGTTCTGATGCAACTATAGCAGAGAAAAGAGGAATCAATCAGTCAGTTAAGACAAGGATAAATCAAAATACCCCAACTGACATGTAAAAGGAGTTCCAGAGAAGTAGAATGGCAAGAATGGTGGAGAAGCAATTTAAAAATATAATAGCTGAGAATTTTCTAGAACTGAAGGAAGATAATAAAAAAAAGTACATTTTAAGCCCTAGGCAAAATAAGTTATTATTATTGACACCTAGGCATATTGTTATTAATTCCCAGAATATCAATACTAATGAAAAAAATCTTTAAAAAATTACATAAAGAAGAGACACATTGCCTACAAAGAAATGACTACTAGACAGATAGTAGAGTGACAGCTCCAGGCAACAAAGGAAAATGATGGAGTAACATCTTCAAAGTACTGATGAAATCCTGAATTTATACCCAGCTAAACTTTCATTCAGTAGTAAGGACAAATTATAAACATTTTAGACATAAAGAGACTTAAGAGATTTATGACTCTTAGACACTTACTAGAACAGTTTTTCGAAGATATACCTCAGGGCTGTCTCTATGGAGAAGTGGTTAAGAGAGCTGGCTACCACACAGCCTTCTGCACAGTTTTAATCCTGAATCTAGTGGCACAAAAAACATGCTAGGCCTGTGTGGGTGCATGCCCATGGGATGGTGAAATGGGGAAGAAGGGATTTCAGCATGTCCACTTCCTGTTAGAGGTTACCTTCCCTCTAACCTGTCTTTTTGTTTCTCATTGGTGAGTGTGCATGCCTTCTGACAAATTAAAAAAATGATAATAATAAAGATATACTTCAGCAATTTGAAGAATTAATGTAAAGGTAAGGCATGAGGCATAAGAAACAATAATGTGTTTAAAATGATTAAAAATGTTGATTATTGAATCACCATGAAAAGAAAAATAACCATTTTTTGTGTGTGTTAGAAAAAAATCAAAACTAAAACTTATTAGACAATAGTAATGAGATAAGAATTATTTAGTGTGAGGGGCCTTGAATTTGGGAGAAGGAAAGAAATACTGAATATCTTTAGACTTGGTTAGTAAAGTATGCACTCAACAATGGGGACATGTTCTGAGAAATGTGTCCTTAAGTGATTTCATTGTTTTGCAAACAGTAGAGTTTACTCACACATACCTACATGGTATAGCCTACTGTATACCTAGTCTAAATGGTATAGCATATATGCTCCTTATGGGACTGCTGTTGCTTATGTGATACCTTGTTGACCAAAATATCACTATGTGGTGCATATTGTATATATGTAAAAATTGTAAGGGTAGCTCCTAAAAGAACAAATACATTTCTTTTTTCTTTTAAATTAGCAGATAGAAAAGTTAGAAAATAAAAGAAACCAGCAGGTGGTGCAGTTGGATCTCACATGCCTGACTTTGTAGTTGAAAATTACGCCAGGTGCATGTGCATATGTGCCCAAAATCCTGAGAGGAGAAAAGAGGAGAAGGAATTGTGGCATGGCCATCCCCCTGGAGGGTGATTTCTTGCTTTCTTTCTCTTTCTCTCTCAGGTGAATGTATGTGCCCTATAGCAAACAAAAACAAGCAAAGAGAAAAAGAAAAAACTAATAGAAGACAGAAAATGAAGGGGAAAAAATCCAAGCAAGGGACCAGCAGTTAGCGTAATGGTTATGTCGCTGGACTCCCATGTAGTCGACCACAGTTCGCGTCCCAGACCCAGTGGCTTAAAACTCACGCCGAGCGCGTGTGCGTGCGTCCCCAAGATCCGGAGAGGAGAACAGAGGAGAAGGGATTGCGGCGTGGCCATCCTCCCTGGGGGGTGATTTCTCACTTTCTGTCTCTCTATCTCTCTCTGTCTGGCGAGCACATGCGCCCTATAGCAAAAACCTCTCCAAAAAAAAAAAAAAAAAAAAAAAATCTAAGCAAGAGGATAATAAGTAGAAAAAACAAGGTGAGGTTGTGGAAATAAGTTCAAATATATAAATAATCAGAGTAACTGTATTAAAATGACTAATAAAAGGTAGAGATTATCAAATTTTCTAAAACCAAAATCTGATTATATGCTGTTTCTGAGAAATCACTTCAAACAAAACAAACAAAACCATATTGTGTGCTATAGATATGTATGACAATTAAATGTAAATTAAAAAATCATAAAATAAAAAGAAGAAAGACATATGGAAAGGTTAAAAACAAAAAATGGGAAGCATATGCTATATATATGTGTGTGTGTGTATAATCACACACAGACATACACATATATATGAATAAAGTTAATATGGGGATATTAGAATAAATCATTTTAAGACTAAAAGGCCTTAGTAGTATTAGAAGTAGATAGTAAGCAATAACAAAAGGAACGATACCAAGAAGAAAAAGCAATAACAGATTTGTATATGCTAATATCAAAGTCTAGGACTATATAAAACAAAAACTGACAGAGAAATTGAAAAATTCACAATAGTAGGAAATTTGAATTAAATCTCTAAGAATCAGAGAGCTCAGTCTACGAAATTAAGTTTATATAGATAATTTAAATAATGAAACAGCAAGCTTGTATATGAATATTAGTGAAATACTATTCCAAAGAAATATATAGAAAATTATTTATTTTTTTTGTTTTTAAGAGGCTTTTGCCTTGGGGTGTGTGTGCTTACTGGAGAGAGAGAGGGAGACAGAGATAATGAGAGGGAAAGTGAGAAATCATCCCCCCAGGGGGGAATGGCCATGCCTCTATCCCTTCTTCTCCATTCTTCTCCTGGGATCTTGGGCATACTAGTTTCAGGACTCAAACCACAGTTGGTCATGTGAGAGTTCAGTGATGTAACAGCTCCACCATCTGTTGGCCCCCAAAGAACATTTTTTAAAGAATTATTTATTTAATTGTATTTATTATTATTATAATTTGTTATAGGGCATGTGTACTCAACAGAGATAGTGAGAGAGAGAGAGAGAGAGAGAGAGAGAGAGAGAGAGAGAGAGAGAGAGAGAGAGAATGTGAAAAAGCAAACCACCAAGTCTGAGAACTCAAACCTTGGTCAGCCATGTGGGAGCCAGCACCTTAACTACCACAATAACTGCTGGCCCCTAGAAAGAACTTTTATACTTTTCAAATTGGCCATCTTATAGCTTAGAAAATGTCTCAACAAATTTCAAAAACAATAATGAAACCATGCTCATTAACACAATATCGTAACATTGGAAATCAATATGAAAAGATAGTATAACAAACAGGTCATATGTTTGGTAACAAAAATGTGTACTCCATGGGTTTATACAAAAGAAATAAAATGGAACTTATATAGAAAAAAAAATGCGAGTGAAAGCACTACACATATAGGACCTAGATGCAGTGTATTAGTGAAATTTGATGCATTGCAAGGGAATCCCATATGAGAAGGTTCCTGGTTCAAGTCCAGAGATGTTAGTATGTTAGGCATGGGCTTGACCATGATTGGCTGAAGGCTGGGGGAGAATAGTGGCATCAAGACTCTGTTTGAGGCTCTCTCTGTCTCTTTTCACTGATGGAGGAAATAAACAAACTTAAAGAAAAGTTCTACATATTGAAACAAATGTGATGTACTTAAAGCAAATCTTAGAGGTAAATGTACAGCCTTAACTACATGTATAGAAAAGAAGAGCACTTGGGAATAAATGCTTGAAAATAAGTAAACTAATTTATATCAAGAAGGTAGGAAATGCACAGACTAAAAGTAAACTGGAAAGCAAGATAATAATAAAGAATATAAATAGAAAACAAAAAGATAATAAAGAGGATCAATGAAACCTAAGGTTTGCTCTACATTAAAAACCTCTAGGCTTTTAAATTTTTATTTACTTTTTTTGTTATAGGTAACATGTACTTAATAGGAGACACAGAATGAGACAGGCAGAGAGAGAGAGAGAGAGAGAGAGAGAGCAAGAAAGTACTGATCCCCAGGGGGCCCATGCTGCAATGCCTTCTCCTTTTTTCTCTTGAGTTTTGTGCATGCACACACACACACCTGGCATGATTTTTAGGTCATCAGGCCCAGGACTTGAACCATGCATTTGGCCATGTGAAATCCAGCCACCTTAACCACCATACCACTGACTGGCCCATGTGATGAAAACCTCTAAAAACAGAAGAGAAGTAGAAAATTACAAATAAATAACAATGTAACAAAGCCTCTGCTAATCCCTTTTTTCTTCCTCCCCAAAGATATAATGTCCAGGTGTTTCAGAAAATTTTATTGTAATGTCAGGGAACAAATACTCCATTTCTAGTGCAATGTGAAATGAAGTAGGGGAGAAGAAGAAGGCTAGTCAAATCCATTTTATGAGGCCAAGGTAACTTTGATACCAATTCTGGCCAAGGACAGTACAAGAAAATAAAATTATGATAAATCTTCCTCGTGAACATAAATGAAAAATTTGAACTCAAATAGCAAAAGTAATTAAATGTTCAATGCATTATGAATAGGTAAGATTTATTGAAGGATAGTTCAGAAAAATCTATTAATATAATATACTACCTTAAGTTAATAAAGGAGGGAGACCATATGATCATCTCAAAAGAATACAGGCACTGTTAATATTTGAAACTTATGCATGATAAAACGTTCTTCAAACTACAAATGGAAGGAAACTTTTTCAACTTGGGAAAGGGTGTCTTCTAATAACCTACAATAAACCTCATACTTACTGGCGTATTCTCACTAATGTTAGGATGAGACAGGATTTCCACCATCACGCTATTATTCAGCATTGTATAGCAGGGCTAGCCAATGTAATAAAATGAGATAAAGGAAGGAGAATAATTGGATAGGGAGATATAAGACTGTCTCTCTGTATTTTAATAAAACATGATTTTCTATATAAGAAATCAAAGAGAACCTGAAGACAAAGTAATAGAACTAATAAGAGAATTCTCAAAATTTTCTGACTACATAGAAAACATACTAAAATCAATGGTATTTTATATATCCACAGTAAGCAATAAAAAAGTACAATAGATAAAATTGTATTTATAACAGCAACACAAACCAGAGGGTACATAGAACTATAATAAACATGTATAAGACCTTTATGGGGAAAATTAAACAGGTATTGAAGGACATCCAAGAATAACTGAATAAATGGAGACCTATATTATGTTCACTGACAGAAAGACTCAATATTATTAGTATGACAAAATATTTTCAAAATAATCTATAGATTTAATATAATTCTAATCAACATTTTGTTTGATCCTAGAGTAAGCTGCATGTGTGAGAGAGAGGGAAAAAAAAGAGGGGGGGGAGGAGAGACAGAAAACCCCCCAATGGTGCCTGTTCACATCACAACCTTTTTCCTTCAATTCTCTATCCTGTCAGGATCCTAGGCATGCACATGTGTGCCTGGCATGTTTTCTCAAGCCGCCAGGGCTGGGACTTGAACGCTGATCAGCTGTGTGGAATTTGGCTTCCTCTGTGCAGTGATTTAATTATTGTGCTATGTGGCTCGCCCGTTTAATCACATCTTTAAAGGATATTTTATGGAACTTGACAAGCTGATATTAAACTAAATTTGGAATAATAATGGGTCAAGAATAGCAAAGAAAATTTTGAAGTGTATGGTAAGAAGATTTACTCTACTAGATATTACGACTCATTAAAAATAGATTATAACCTCTGATCTCTCTCTACAGCTATGCTTCATCCACAATGTTCTCACTCAAGCCAATAGTCTTAGAGTCAACCTTAGCCCCTCTTTGTCTCTCAAATCCTGCTTCCAATCTGTCAGGAAATCTTTTGACTCTGTTTTCAAACTATACTCAGAATCTGGTCATGACTCGTGACTTCCCTTGCTACCACCTGTCTAAACCACATTATCTCTGTCCTGGAAATGTGACTGTAGTTCCCTAACCATTCCCTACTTCTGTGCTTGGGACACTCCAGTCTAGTCTCAGCAGAGGACAGGCAGAGAGAGGACACCCTCTCCTGCTCCAAACTCAACAAGGGCTGTTTATTTCACTCAGGTGAAACTCCCAGTGTTTACGATCCCACAAGGCCCTGCACATTTACATTCTTGCTTACCCCCTCTGTGTCCTACTGCTTCGCTCTTGTTCATGCCAGTCTAGCCCTGCTGGCCTTCTTCCAGTCCAACATAGAAAGCACATTCTTGGTGTCTTTTCAGTTCTATTTCTTCTGCCCTTTACTTGGATTTCTGAATGGGTGGGATATCTTCACTGCCTTCAGAACTTTCTTTGAATGCACCTTCTCCTTGAAACCTACCCTGAATGCCTTATTTAAAACTGTGTCCTCCCAGCACTCTTTCTCTCTCTGACCCTGGTCTACTTCACTTTCACAGCTCTTTGTACCTTCTAAAACATTACATTATCCCATTTATTGTTTTTGGTGTTTCTTATCTGTCTTTTCCTACTAGCATATATGCAGTTTAAGAGGGTGGAATCACATCTGTTTTATTCAGTCATGTATTCCAGGTGATTAGAGCACTTCCAGGTATTAGAGTGGCCATTGAATAAATACTTGTGGAATAAATGAATGAAAAACAGTGTAGTTTTGGTGAGGAACAGACAAATGATATAAAAGAGAGCCTGTAGAAACAGGGCTACTCATAGAGATGTGACTTTAGAAATGAGTGAAAAAAAAAGAATATTTAATAATTTATTTGAGATATTTGATTATCACATAGGAAAAAAAACCTGAATCCCCACTCACACCCTATGCAAAAAAGTATTTCCAAATGGATTAGCAATCTAAAATGAAGGGCAAAAGTTTAAAGCTTCTGAAAATGTAGGATACCACCTTTATAAGCTTTACATATGGAAAGAGTTCTTCTGTAAGATACAAAAACACATATTGTAAAAGGATATTTTATGGAACCTGGAAAAGACAGAAAAGTTGTATTTGTATTATTTTATATTTATATATGTATTATAAAGAAAAAGACAGAGACATTTAACCACATTAAAACATCTGTATGACAATAGGCATCATAAATGAAAGTAATAAAACCAAATCAGACATGAGATGATACCTGTAAACATTTAATTGGCCAAAAAAAAATCTGTATTCAAAATATCTAAGATTTGTAACAAATTAACAAGAAAAAAATGTAACAACCTAGTAGGAAAAATGGGCAAAAGCAGTTTTATTTATTTTTTTTCTTTTCTTTTTTTTTTTTTTTTTTTTTTTTTTTTTTTTTGAGAGAGATTTTTGCTATAGGGTGCATGCGCTTGCCCGAGAGACAGAGAGACTGAAAGACAGAAAGTGAGAAATCACCTTCTGGGGGGATGGCCATACCGCAATCCCGTCTCCTCATGTGCCTTCTTTGGGAAGAGACAGAGAGAGAAAGAGAGAGAGGGGGGGAGAGAGAGAGTGAGAGTGAGAGAGAGAGAGAGAGAATTACTCCCGGGAGAATGGCCATGCAACAATCCCTTCTCATCTATTCTCCTCTCGGGATTTTGGGCATGCATATGCACATGCACTCTTCACATTTTCCAAGCCAAAGGGTTTTTTTTTTTTTTTTTTTTTTTTTTTTTTGCCAAAGGGTCTTGAATGGTGCAGTCAACCATGTGGGATCCAGCCACCTCAATCACCATGCCACCTAACTGGCTCAGTGTGGCATGTAATTCAGTGGACTCTTGCTCTATTTCCTGATGAAAGTGTACTCTTGCAGGGGACTAGGACCGATAACCCTGCGGGACCAAGAGTTGTAGAGACAGGGAGTACAAAGCCCCCTGATGAGTCTTTGGGTGATGGAAAATGGGGTCAGTCCAGTTTCTAGCCCTTGCTTTCCAAACCATGTAGATTCTTTTGAGGGCCATGGTACACCGGTATCTCTGGAATCTTTGATTCAGTGCATATCCATGTCCTGAAGGATGGCACCACTCTCCCAGAGTATTGTCTCTAAATTGGCCCTGCAACCCAGGGCCATTCCAAGGCTTTTGCAGGATGGCAGCTTCTGGCTAATGTGCATTATAGGAAAGAGGTAGAAGTGGTGGTCATGGGTCTGCTGCTGCATCTTCTGTGCTGTAATTGAGTCACTGATCTGAAGCAATGTCACACTGAGCAGTAGCTCTCTGAGACCCTGAAGACTGGAAATTCAAACCCATCTCAGGAATACCTGTCTGTTACTGTGGGAACATACCACTGGCCATCTCAGCACAGAAGGGGCCCAGTGATACTTTCTGGCCACCTCGAAGCTGGTTGGTGTCCTTGAGAAATGTTGCTATGTAAGGCTGTGGTGACAGTCCCTGTTAGTAGCAAGTTGGGCGTTTGGTGGTAGCCATGACTAGATAAGACTTGGTGAGTGGGAGTCCAAGCTGTTGGGCCTGTGCGGCCACTTTGTTCCTGTGTCCCTCATGCCAATGCTGGGGTAGCCAATGGAAGAGACTGGCTGAGGTCCATCGGCCAAGTCATTGTCTTTAATTTGTTGATTAGTGCCTTTCATGGTAGATGCCCTCTAGTGGGTGCCAAGATTGTCGCACTTGGCATCAGCAGGTGACGAAGTGCTGGATTCCTACATGACCGACTACAATTCAAGTCCCTGGTGTGGTGGCTTGAAAATCACGCTGGGTGTGTGTGTGTGCATGCCAAAAATCCCAGAAGGTGGCTGGAGAAAGGACTGTGGTGTGGCCATCCCCCTTTATGTGTGGGGGGAGTGATTTCTCACTTTCTCTCTCACTGTCTCTCTATCTCTCTCCAGAGAGTGTACATGCCCTGTGGAAAAAACCTTAAACAACAACAACAAAAAGATCTTTGCATTACATACTCTCTCTTGTGTGTGCATCCATGTGACTGTAACTCAGATTTCCTTATTTTTGCTCTTGTAGTCTTTCGTTTCTGCCCCTGGGGCGCAAACCACTTGCCTCTGCCTGTGAGTCCACGTATGAACTAAGTTTGGGCAACCTATTCCACACGGGTTGAGCACTGAGCTACTACCGTCTTTCCTGGCCACCCCCAAGTGACGGCTGCTATGCCTTTTTATCTTGCAATCATATAATGAACTAAATATCCATAAACTGCCAAGGTTGGCCTTTTTGTTGTCCTTCAATGGGTCATACAGAGTCCTCGTGCAGTCACGGGTATGAAGTGAAGGAGGGGTGTCGTGTAGTCCTGGTGAGTGCTGTGTGGGTCTGGCTACCTCTTCATGCAGCTCGCATATGCCCTCTGGTCCTGCTCACGTATGATCACAGATGCACAGCTTCTATTTTAGGCAGATTATGGCTACACCTACTTGACCTTATGATTTGCCGTGTCTGGCAGGACTGGCTAAGGCTATAGGTGGATCGTGACATTAGGACCCTGTTGCGGGTTCTCTGTCTTTCATTATCTATCTCTCATGGAACAAATAACCTTTTTTTTTTTTTTTTTTTTGAGAGAGAGATATTTTTGCTATAGGGTGTGTGTACTCAATGGAGAGACAGAGAGATGAGATACAAAGAGACAGAAAGTGAGAAATCACCCCTGGGAGTATGGCCATGCCAGAACCCCTTCTCCATTCTCCTCTCAGGATTTTGGGCATGCACGCACATCGGCTTGGTGTGAGTTTCAAGCCTCTGAGTCTGGGACTTGAACCATGGTCAACCAAGTGGGAGTCCAGTGCCTTAACCACTGTGCCACTTGCTGGCCCCAATAAACTTCTTAAGAAGTAATAGGAATCTAGCGCAGAAAAAATTGAAAACTAAAATAATATTCCTACACTCTCATCGCTGCAATGCAATCATGGTTATAACTTCAGTGTATTTGCTTCCAGTCTATTTTGGTGTGAATAGTTGTAATAAAAACATGCACATAAAAATTTCCTTTTTAATTGAGCCTTAGATAATTAAGATACAATCATATACATATTTCCATGTTGCAATATTATCACAACAGCAACGTTTTTTAATGCATTGAATTTCATTATCTGGCTCTATTGTATTTTCTAACTGTTAACCTATTTTTGGTTGGCAGATTTCCTCTCAAATTTTAGCACATAGAATATTTTTGTATAATATAAAACTTTATGCACATTGCTTTTTTGGTTTTTGTTGTTGCTTTTGAAAGTAGAATATTAACTAGTGTCAAAAATTTCAGTGAACTTCTAGCTTTTCTTTCAGCTCTGTCATCTAATCTAGCAAATCTAGTGAATATAGCAGTAGGAGGTATATATTAATTTACCAACTGTTCTTCCACCCAAGATTTTAGTTATATATGTCTTAATAAAGCCATATAAACCCTGAGTGAAGCAGTAATTTTACATCCAAAAGAAATGGACCCTATAACAGCAGTTGTCCTGGACAGTTTAGAAACTTATGATAGAAAGTGGGGATTCTTTATTTGGAGCCCAAAGAAATGCAGTCCACCATTTTTGATATATGTGAATAGGTACATTCTTAGGGGTTGTATCTTGGTTTTCATAAGACTTTCAAAAAGATCCAGTGACTACTGCTGTAAATACAGTGTTTACTATTAGAATGGGTGATATTTTTTGTGAGTTTGTTGTTCCCTCCTTCCTTGCCACCCCTCCACATTCCCCTTCTCCTTATTTATTATGTTCAGTAATAGAACTTAGAAAAATATATGTTTGAGGACCAGCTCTATGGCCCAGTGGTTAAGGGAACTGGATTCCATATGGTTGACCACATGGTTAAAATCCCTGCCCCAGCAGCTTGAGAGAAAACATGCTGGATGCATGTGCATGCCCAAAATCTTGACAGGTTGGAGAAGAGGAGAAGGGATGGTGGCATGACCATGCCCCATTGAGGGGGGTGGTTTCTCCCTTTCCCCCTCCCTCTCTGTTTCTCTGTTTCTCTCTGATAAACCCACATATTCTCTGTCTTATAAACAAAAAAAGGAAAAATCTGTTTTCAATAATCAGTGATTTATCACCTAAGTTTATGGTGATTTAAAAAAAATCTAAATAGCTGAGCATGTGTGGAATTGTTCATTGAAAATACTGTATCAATTGATGTTGATTTTGGAAATTTTCTCATTAAAATCAGTAATTTAGTGCTACTCTTCTTTGTTCAAATATTTTTAAAAAGCATGACCTGGAAGCTGATCATTAAATAAATTCTATTACAAGTTTTGAATTGAATATGGCAATTAGTCATAGAATACAGTTATCCTTTTAGTGTGTTATTTGGAAAAGCATAGATTTACTAACTCCATTAAAATGTGATGTTCCTAAGGTTTTGTGCAGCTAAAGCAAAAAGACATTCTATGCAAATAATCTTAAATAAAATGATTTTTAATAAAATTATTTTTAAATGTTAAAAACTCTCCTTTAAAAGATAAAATCGTAATCATTTTTTATTACCAAATAACAGAAGATCTTCTGTCTAATGTAACAGATATTGTAATGTGCAATGACCACCTTGTTTTGAAGAAAAATTACACAGCATTTTATGTTTTTCTTAGGAATGGGCTGCTTCTGGGGAGCTGAAAGGAAATTCTGGACCTTAAAGCACGTATATTCAACTCAAGTTGGCTATGCAGGAGGCTATACTCCAAATCCTACTTATAAAGAAGTCTGCTCAGGTAGGAACAATTGACTCTGCTGTATTACTGCAAGAAGCAATGGGGTAGGTTACAGGATTTTCCCAGTGACAATAATTTCTTTGTGTGTTTTCTTCATCTTCTCTTTACATTTTTGGTAAATGTACCTTTGGGACTCTCACTTAATATTTTTAGAGGATAATAAACTTCCTATGAAATGTATCACTTATCTTTTGCTGTGGAACAACCACTGTAAAACTTAGTGGCTTTAAACAATCACTTTATGGGAGCCAGCAGGTGGCATGGTGGTTAAGGCACTAGATTCCCACATTGGCTGACTGCCACCACCGGACCTGGTGACTTTCTTTTCAATTTCCCTCTTTCTTTGCCTCTCTCTGGTCAAATAAATAATAATAATAATAATAATAATAATGAATAAAATTAAATAATTCTTTTAAAAATCATATTTTTAAATTAATTTTTAGATGATTTTGCTATAGAGCGTGTGTGCTCACCAGTAATTCAGAGAGAGACAGAGAGACAGAAAGCAAGAAATCACCCCCCAGGGGAGATGGCCACACCGCAATCCCTTCTCCTGTATTCTTCTCTTGGGATCTTGGGCATGCACGCACACGTGCCTGGCATGAGTTTAAGCCACTGGATCTGGGACTCAAACTACGGCTGACTACGTGAGAGTTCAACGACATAGCCATTACGCCAACTGCTGGTCCCTAAAAATAATTTTATTAGCTTATGATTTTGTCAATCAGCAATTTAGGCTGGATTTAGCTTGGTGGTTCTTCTGCTCATCTACCTGGACTCACTCAGGTGGTTGCCATCAGATGGTGGGCTAGGTGGGGCTAGTTGATCCGAGACAGCTTCAGTCATATGTCTGGCAGTTGCTGGCTGCTGATTAGTACTGCGGTCTGCTGAGATAATAAGGATAATGGACAACGTGTCTCTGGTACATTGGTCTGGGCTAATTCACTTGGTGGTGGCTATAGGAGACCCAGATGTCAGAGCAGACAAGCCCCATTCTTGGTTTGTGTCATATTTATTATTGTCCCAGTGGTCAAAACAAGTCACATGATTTTCCCTAGAGTATCTATGGGAGGGGCTCCCCAAAGGCAGGAATATAGGGATGCATGAAGAAATCAGGACAGTTGTAACAATCTACCACGTGGGAAAAACACATCATGTGCCAGACATGTGTTCTGGAGGGAGAAGCATGAAGAGCCATGCTATAATGCAGGGATCAGCAAATGATGGCCCAAGTGGCAAATTCTGCTTGCCATCTGTTTATATAAATAAAGTGTTGTTAGAACACAACCATGCATTTCCCCCCCTGTTTTTGCTATAGGATGTATGTGCTTGCCAGAGAGAGACAGAAAGAGAGAGAGTGAGAAGTCACACACCCCTGAGGATGGCCATGCCTCAATCTCTTCTCCTCCATTCTCCTCTTGGGATTTTGGGCATGTACACACACGTGCCTGGTGTAGTTTTTCAAGCCACCGTGTCTGAGACTTGAATCACTCAGTTGGCCATGTGGGATTCAGCCACCTTAATCTCCATGCCACCTGCTGACCCACATGCCTATTTTTGAAAAAAGTCTTAGCGTCTATGAATACTTTCATGCCATACTGGCAGAGCTGAGTAGTTGTGACAGAGACTATATGGTCTGCAAAGTCTAGAATATTCACCATTTGACACCGACTTCTACTTGAGGCCAACAGGATAGGCAGATGCCTTTGTGGCAAATTTTGGCTTGAATAGCAGGTGACCACCTTGGAGTTCTTTCAGGCCTTCCAGGCTTACCTTTATTTACTTTCCCACCAGTGCATATAGTTCTTAAAGCACTGTTCTTAGAAAGAAGAGCTTTTTCACCATCTTAAGAGAGCATGATAGGGAGTTTATCTAAGTCTACAGTCTTCCATATTGAATCCCATTGAAATGGGGTTTAAATAATATGTATGGGACCAGCAGTTAGCGTAATGGCTATGTCGCTGGACTCCCACGTAGTCCACTGCGGTTCGAGTCCCAGACCCAGTGGCTTAAACTCATGCCGGGCGTGTGTGTGTGCATGCCCAAGATGCCGAGAGGAGAATGGAGGAGAAGGGATTGCAGTGTGGCCATCCCCCCTGGGGGGTGATTTCTCGCTTTCTATCTCTCTATCTCTCTCTGTCTTTCTGGAGAGCGCATGCGCCCCATAGCAAAAATAAATAAATAAATAAATAAATAAATAAAGTGTAAATTTTCTGTTTTTTTTTTTTTTTTTTTTTTTTTTTATTTTAAATAAAGGCTTGGGCCCAGCTTATGACCTGGTGGTTAAGGCAGCTGGATTCCATATGACTGACTGTGTGGTTCAATTTCGACTCCATAGCTTAAAAAACATGCTGGGTGTGTATGTGTGCATACCCAAAATCCCAAAAGGAGAAAAAGGGATTGTGGTGTGACCAGGCCCCATAGGGAGTGCTTTTTTGCTTTCTCTCTCTCTTTCTCTCTCTAGTGAGCACATGAACCCTTGGACAGATTTAAAAAAAAAAAAACAATAACAAAATAAGGGCTTGAATTGGTGTTACTGGTGGAGGAATCTCTCAGTCTCTGAGGACACCATGAATGGTGGTAGGGAGGCATTGGAATAGGAAAGGTGGTTGAATAATGAGCATGTTGACTGCTGCAATATGAATTCTGATTTTGAAATGCAATTTAAGCTGCACAACAATGAAAATATTGTAAAAATATGCATATACTTACTTTCTTGCTTTTAGAGAAGAATCAAATTATTCTGATGGTATTGAGAATGTGGAATATCTGACAAATATTTTAATCGTTAATTTTTTTTTGCTTCTATTTCAAAATTTCACAAATGCTTATGCAGAGCTATAAATAGATTCAGATGAACTCAGGAGATTGCCCAGGTGTATCCTCTCAAGTCTTAGGAATGGAAATTAATAGATTCCTTCCTGTAATTCTAGACATGACTTAATAGCCTAAGAGAAAAAGGTTGCTAAGAAAACCTCCAAATATCTCCTGCTTACATTATTATCCTCAGCCAGCAAAATGTTAACAATTTATTAGAATATTGTAATTGCATGTTTGCTCAGACTCTTTCTGGTTCAGCTCTTTACCTTAACAATGGCAACATGATAATTACCATATGTTGAACCCCTACTATGTGCCAGATATTGTAATATTGCAATACCTGGCATATAGATATTGATATCTTTGTTTTGTACCAAACAGTTCTATGAGGTATCTCAGTTTCTGTCTTTTACAGAGAGTGATGAGCCTCAGAAAGGATAAGTAACTCACCCAAGGTCATACATAGCAGGATTCCCTCCCTAATTAGCTCTCAGCTCAAAGTTGGTGCCATTGACCGTGGTGTAAGTCACCCAATTATCATTACATCCCAGGTATTCTCCATTTTATCTGTTCTCACTTCCTTCCACTAAATGGTAAATTCGCTTTCAAGTCTATTTTTCTGCTGTACTTTTTAATATATTGGTATGTGTCGCAATGATTTTTATATGGAAAGTAGCAAGGATTTTTTTTTTTTTTTTTTTTTTTTTTTGGTCTTTCTGATGTTTAGAAGGGAAAAGGACAAAACCCTTTTAAGATATAGTTCATGCAAACAGCTGGTGTGTTAGAAGCCCACAGCAATGGTAAAGTACAGAAACCACAGAGGTTGGTAAAGAACTCTATTTGATACAAACACTACCTGCTAAGTTAACGCTAGTGTGGGGAAGCATTGTTGTCATGGAAACTTGCTCCTGATTGGAAAGAGATAGTTATAGGGTCTTACCCAGACACAGAAGGAGAGATGATTTCTTTCCCTAGGCTTTTTTTGTTCTGATCATAAAAGGAAAAAACAAAAAGGCAGAGAGAAGCTGTGATAGAAAGATCCCTCTGGCACAGAAGTGGTAGAGCCCTCAGATCCTTGGGAATAGCAGGGAATGAGAACAAATAAGGTCCCTAGCTAGAGTAATTATGGTAACCAGCTAATTAAAGGTTTTTGACTGGGGAAGGGGTGAGGGAGGCAGAAAGCAGGTTAGACTGGCAGGCCTCCCTCTGAAGCCTCTGTTGCTCAGAGGCATGCTGAACAAGTCAGCCCTGAAGGGGTCTGACTTGAAAGAAAAAAAAATAATAAAAACCAAAAAACTGGTAAGTTGCATAATAATTGCTGAGGTTCAGTATGAGAGAAATATAGCCTATAGTATTTGCATAAATTTTAAAATAGCTTATTCTCATATTTGTAATGAAAACTTGTAAAAGTTGATCGCAACCAATTTTGTAAAGCTGTGTGTGTGTGTGCGTGCGTGTGTGTGTGTGTGTGTGTGTGTGTGAGTGTATGCATTTATTATCACCAGAGGACAGGTGTGCTGGCCAGAGAGAAACAGAGAGAGGGAAAAAGCACCCTCCAATGGGCAGTGGTCACACCACAATCCCTTCTCTCCTGTTGGGATTTGGGACATGCACACACATGTGCCTGGCATGTTTTCCAAGCCACTTGGGCCAGGATTTCAACCACAGTTGGCTATATGGATCTGGCTTCCTTACCCACTATGGAGTTGGTCTGGTTTGTTTGTATGTATGTATGTATGTATGTATGTATGTATGTATTTATTTATTATATTTTACTCAAGAAAAGAAGCCTAAGGACTTGGGTTGTGAATTGTGTGCAGATTCCTTCTCTCATATAGCAATGTGCTTGATCCTAAGGTACCATTTGGCTTCTTGGGGCATATATCAGGATTCTAGGGGGGGGGTTACCAAAATCCACAGGGCTGGAGCCAGTAGGTGGCATGGTCAGTGAGCCACCGGACTCCCACATGGCCAGCCACAGTTTGAGCCTTGGATCCAATGGCTTGAGAGTTGTGCTGAGAGCGTGTGCATGCATGCCCAAAATCCCAAGGGGAGAGTAGAGGAGAAGGGGTTGCAGAATGACTTCCCTCTGGGGGATGATCGTTCACTTTCCTTCTCTCTCTCTGTGTCTCTCTAGCAAGTGCACACGTCCTATGGCAAAAACCTAAAAAAGAAACAAAAACTCCACAGGGCTAGCTTTATCATCTCTCCCCTCAACCCTTTGATTGAGCTATCATATGGTGACAAATGTCAGCTTCCACAAGCTTTGTCTTGGCACACAGATGGGCGATCATAAGTGAAGGAATTATTGGTACAAGCTTGCTACACCTGCTCTGCTAGTGAGTACACACATTCTCAACGTGATGCGAGTGAGAGAGTGAATGTGCATGTTGGTATAGAAGCAGTGTGTGTCCAGGGAGGATGCATTTTCATGCCTGAATGGTATTTCTGTGAGGAGATTGATGGGTTAGAGATTCTGAAACCTGAACTAGAGTCACGATTAGGCATGTAGAAAAGATATATGACTTCAAGTAATAGCCGAGAGAGGAGGTGACCCCAGAGGTGACATGTGGGTAGAGCTGATTGTGACATCTAAGCAGAAGATTCACGAATGGGCTAAGGGGTCTGTTACATGGATGATCTCCATGTTCTTTGTGTGATTTGAGCATATGTACAAGATACAAGGGACAATAGTTCCTTCAGGATTTGGAATAACGTTGCCCACCGGAAATGCCAGTGTGTAGTATGTATAAAATAAGCCTGTAATGAATTGGAGACAGGCAGTCACTTAGAAGAGAGATTGGTTTTCCAGTCTCTCTGTAGGACTTCAGAGTAACCTGATGGAACATCCTGACTGTGTAAAAGTTTTGTCAGCTAGGACAGTCCAGGAGAGGGAAGGTCCTAGAGGCACCCTCTGGAGTACTTTGGGCAGACTACAGAGCCTGATACCATGGCACTTTAAGTTGTATCACTTCCCTCTTACCTTATCCATAGTTTGTAGTACCTTCTAACTTTTTTGTTCTCTTGTAGAGATTATTTACAGAAAGCAAATGCAGTAAGATCAGATCAGTCAGGCAGCCAGTGTTAATTCTCTTTTCAAATTCAAGTTAGTGTCACTCTGGACTGTCTCAGTCTATTGTGAATTTAGTCTACAGGAGTCATTCTTGCCGTATTGAATTAATTAACTTTGGATTGACATAAGTGATGAAAATAGAATTTTGGCCTTCAAAGCTGAGAGCCCAAAGCAGACCTCTGTGATTTTCCAAAGGCTTTGCTTCCTTGAATTTCTCAGGAGTCCCTTTTCCTGATGTGTGTTCATAATTCCATTTAAACCTATGGTAAAAGTGGCCATCTGTAAAAGGTGCTTAAGTTTCCCCGTACGCAGGTTCATGGATTCACAATGACCCTGCAGCTCACAGGTGAAAATGATTTTGACTTGACTTTGACCCCTCTGAGAGTGCCTGCCACCAGCTTGCACCAGGCCCTAGTTCCTGCAGGAATGTAGGGTAACACCTCACATAACCTGCAGACCTCTCTTGAGCCACTGATTCCGTTTCCGATTGGTCAAAGAGATGTGCTAAGAAGTCATTTAAGTTTTAGTGGCCACCATTCTATTCCTAAAATGATCCCTAAGGATTTACCTATTCATTTATTTTCCTTCAAAGCTTTCCAGCAAAGAGCCCAAACCCTGAGATCACATAGCCTTGAGGAGCCTAACTTTCATGTAGGCTGTCTTGAATCAAGTAACTGCACAATTTACTGAGCTTACACAGCATGCAAAACACTGTACCCAGTACTAAGGAAAGGCTGTTTATGATGTGCAGTTGAATAACACTAATACCTGTCTTCCAAAATTCTTTTCTCCATGGTCAAATGTAAGCTTGATCTTTCATATGTGTTCTAAAGAGTTGGGCTGACCCTGGCTTTCTCTTCACATACAAACGCGTGCATGTGCGCATGCATGCATGTGCGTGCCTCCTCCCTCGAACAGTTGTTATGCAAACCAACTGATTAACTGGCATGCTGTTGCTTTACTACATTGCTTTTAGAAGTAATTGAGCTATTCAGATTCCTGAATACCCTGATAGAGAATTATTCTTACATTTTATAATAACGACTGTACAGATGAAAATATGAAAAGACATTCTTGCAATGGATAAGCATTCTGGGTTAATTTCAGTGCATTAGCCTAATATACAAATACCCCATTTCTGGCAAGAAAACCCAGGATGTTCATTCACTGGGTAATATCTTTTCGTATTTTGCTTACAGATGTTCAGAACAATTCTGTGTTTATTAGTCTATTCAAAAGCTTTTAGAAATCTGCACAGCCAAGTGGCACTGAAACCAGAACATGAAAGGGACTGCACAACTTTTTCTCAGCCGTGAGATGTATACAATCACCGCTGAAAAGCTGAGGCCCAGACATCTTCTTTATCGACAGAATGCTCTGGTAGATTGTCAGGCAAATTGTTCAGCAGAAGAGCCTCGGTCAGGGAGGAGCTGAGAGAGTCCTCGTGTGACCTTCTAGTGGCGTGGCTAGCCAGGGCATTTCACTCCTTGAGCCTCAGTTTCTTCTTTTGTAAAAGGGGACAGTGCTGATTTTTTGAAGCTAATAGAGTTGTGGGTGGATTCTGATTTGAAAGTAAAACTGTTTCCAATCAGGAATGTTCTAGAAAATCTATGACATTCACTTCCTACCACGTTAGCTCTTTAGGCACATTAAAAGGGACTGGGATCAGCCCAAAGCATGTGGACACAGCATAACATGTGGATCCCCTTTTCTTCTCTTTCTCTTCTGTGTTCTTAGTAGGTCAGACCCTTTCCCAAATGCATGCTGTTGATGCTGAAGAGCTCTAACTAAGCAACGAATAGTAATTTTCCAAGCAATATGAAGCAACTCAGTAGACTTTTTTTTTTTTTCTATTTTGACTTAATTTCTGAAGTGTTTGGGTGGAAGTACATGTCTATGCATCTCACATGAGATTAATGATCCCATTTTTTCTTCAAAGTAGAAATGAGTTCTGTTATTAGCAGATTTTATCAAGCAATGTAAAACTCTTTGTAAATTCCTTGCAGACTACATTAAGTCTCTTTTTAGTGCATAGTCAGTCTTATGGTACTCATTTCCATGTCAGTCAAGCTAAATTGCTAAGTTATTGACATACGCCTGAAAAATGCAAGAATTCTGGTGTTCAGCTCTTACTGTAAGCAATTTGATCACTTTTTGTTCCTCTTACTTTAAACATAGAATTGGACCTTGAACTTGCAGCAGGCAGATAAAAATGCATGTCTCTCTCAACCCAATAGGCAGGAAGCAAACTTTAGGAACAGAGACTCTACGCCTTGTAGTTATAACCTCTAGGATCAGATACAGCTTCCTTACCTGACACCTGCTCTATGCTGCTCAAGATAGATTAGTTCAATCAATTGACTCGGCATCTGGATGGACAAAATATAGGCAGTGGGAAAGCTGTTGGTTTTGTTTTCCTAAACCTCAATTACCAGAAACAACGAACTTGGCTTCTAGACAAGCGGCAGCCTCCTGAAGGGACGACATCACGAATCCTGGGCGCAGGCCATAGCATTTCGGATCTGGAGAGACCTTTACTGTCTTCTAGTCCAGTGGCTTTCAAACTGGGTAGCCATGAAATCCTTGGCCTCCAGAAAGGTGCTGTAGAGGTTCTGCCAATAATGATGTGTTTGAACCAAATAACAAAGATTTAAGCTGCTTCGAGAACCCATTCACAGCTTTAGCTGTATTATATTAGGGTCTTGATTACTATTTTATTTTTAAAAGTTCTTTAAAATGTTTGAAAACCACCAGGACTAGTTTGTGAGTTAAGGAAACTGAGGCTGAGAAAGATTAAGTGATGGGAGAGATAGATTTGAATAGAGGAACTGAAAATGTGTTTGAATTCCCAGATCATGGTATTCCAAAAGGAAGTTAAAATCTTTGTGCCTTTGTCCTTTGAGATGAGGTTCACAGTCAAGGATTCAGAGCACAGTAGCTTTTGAGTTTGATGTGTTAAGATTTCTAAAGATGAAATAAGAGAGAGAAGCACCCCCAACAGGATCTTCACGCCATGATCTACCCATAGCCTTGGCCAGTCTGGATCATGGGAATGCCCAAGGGGCATAGGAAGGTCCTAGCATGAGAACCCCGGGCCTTACTGTGTGCGTCTTGCAGCGTTCTGTGTTACAGTTGAGTCACTGGCCCCAGGAGATCAGGATTTTTGTCAGTTCCAGCTCATCATTTCCGTTAGGCTGGATTTTCTCTTCCCAAAAGAAGTACTGGGGTTTCCTAACAGTCAGTTCCTGTGTCTACTCGATGCTTTAAATGCTGTCTGCTCCAGCCAGAAGCAGAGCTGAGGGTGTGATGATAAAGAGAGCCAACAGGAGCTTCTAGACTTAGGAATGAAAAAGGAAACCATTGAACAGGAGAGTGATTTCCTTCTTCCTCTCCTCGCTCTTTTTCAAAGCTTCTGCAAATTGGCTTCCCAGTCTGGGCTGCGGACCCCCAGAGCCTGCAGAGTTCGGGCAAACAGTGCAAATTGATTTGTTGAGCAAGCATGGCATGCAGACCTTACATGTAATAATCTCACTCACATCGACTCCACTTTTCAATACAGAAGGAAGATGACGTTGTGATGAGTAAAGTACACGTTTGCTCAGTGGTACTGAATTCAGAGTAATTTTTGTCATCACCTAGGTCCTTCATCCATGGGTTTTAAGATTAGAGTGACTTTACTGGGCCTCTCGTGCAGCATCTGGACATGATCACTGGTCTCTCATACACCTACAGGTATGCTAAATAGAAGCTCAGAATTCCCCAAGTTGCAACCAAACAGCCGTACATCTAGCTAGAGGTAGTTCCAATTTGCCCAGATGTTTAAATCCAGCATTAGACATCAGAGGGGAAGAGGATTCATACTAACTTTGGCAAACATCAAAAGATAAGGCACCATGAGACTGTCATTCTCAGATGGTTAAAAAAAAAAAGAAAGAAAAAACTTTCAGTGCCTTTTCTTCTTTGTTGGACTCATTGACCAAAGACTCCACTTATGTGAGTGTCTTTTCTTTGTCACTTAAGGGCAAGGGGTGAATGAATTTTGACAGTTTATGGTTTCTCTGAAGACAATTGTGTGTGCTCTGTGTTCTTCATGTGACCTTGATATTTTAATATTCTCTAGCTTGCTTGGCTGTTTAATCCACTTCTCTCCTTGAACAGCTTCAATCACTGCTGGGAAACAGGTGCAGTGGTCAAAGGTCAACAGATTGACAGACTTGAAGTAGTTAAATATGTCAATATTTCAGCATATCTGATGGGAAAATTCAAATAGGCCATTTAAATGAAAAATAAATTAAATGGAAAGGAACAATAATAAAAGCATCATTTATACCCATCCCATACTAGGAATAGGTTATTCTTTCATTGTTTTAGGATTATATTCTCAAAGATTTAGGAGGGAGATTAAGAGGAATTTGCTCTAGCAAGCAGTTCTTAAAACATAATTGCAAAAGCAATTGATGAATGTGCCTACTCTGATATTTTCAAATCACATACAATGGAACCATAATGTAATATGAGAAAATAACCTTACAGGGGGTTGAGCTTTTCTAGGAATTTTATGTGATATGCTGGGTCTTAATTACTTCATAATGACTGACAATTTCTAAAGCCGCAGAATAAGGCTCTCCCCCCAAGTGATATTGCAAATAAATATCTGGGTCAATTACCGTCTCATCTACCAAGTGAAAATATCAACAAGAGGGACTCACAAAAACGCAGTCACCCATTGTATGAGGGAGCCATCCCGACAGGAGCGGGCTGCTCCAGGAGAGGTTGTGGGTGTTTGCCCGGCCCTACCTCCGACTTGCCTGGGCCTCCTCAGTCTGGGCGTCATTTATAAACCACCAAGGCCCGTCAGCTGCGGGATGAGTTTTGTCTAATAAATCCTGGCCTCTGATGCATGGAATTGCAAGGTCTCTCAGGGACTGCCAGGAGACAGAACAATTCCAGCATCTCCAGATTTGGATAATGGGAGCGAGCATCGTATCTGCCTGGTGGAAGCAGCCTGCTGAGGACTGCTTCGCCATACCATGTTTCCAAACTTTTCATCTGTAGTTATTGTGTCCCTCTTCTCTCTTGACATTTTCTATCTCCTCCCCGCTTCTTCCCTTTTTCCCTTCTTCTTTCCTCTAGTTGAGAATAAATTGGGGGGACTGCCAGTGGTGTGGAGGCTTAAGGAGGCTGTATCCACATGATCAGCCACATGCTTCGCGCCCCAGACTTGGCAGCTTACTGTTTCACTTTCTCTCTTGTCATATTTAAATAATAATAATAAATAAAATTAAGGGAAAAAAAGAAAGAAAGAAAAGAAAAACATACAGGGCATTCTGAGAAGAGAATTGGAAGAGAAGGGGTTGTTGTGTGGCCATCCCCTATAGAGATGCTTTCTCATTTTCCCTCTCTTTCTCTTCTCTGTTTCTCTCTACAAGTGCACATGCCCTATAGTGAAACTTAAAAAAAAATGTAAAAAGTTGGTTTTTCCACCATGGTTTATTATTACAGTATTAAAAAAATACACATCATAAGAACTGGTGACTTCATACACAGTATACATTGTAGGTTTAGAACTAAATGCTATCACTAGATATTAAGAAGTTGTTTATATTAATTGCTAGTTTGTAATTTATAAAGTACTTTGATATCCCGACCTTTGTCACATGCTGGTGAGGTAGGTATAGCGACATTACCGCTCTCACTTACAGATGTGCCAAGAGTTCAGAGACATTCAGAAATTTGCTCAGTGAGTCACCCAGCCAATCAGAGGGAGTGAAAGTCTCTGCTGGTGGTGTTTCTTTTGCAAATAAAATAGGTTTGTATTTTAGACTGTCTTCTTCTAAGCTTTTTTTTTTTTTATGGTTTCCAATAAATGCATTCTCTCATGCCTTTCTTGAGCATTGTGGGGTACTTTAAAAATGGTAAATAAGGCTGTTAAATTTCTCTACGAATAAACCAAAATTTTGACAATTATTTTTTTAGAGACTTTTGCCTTAGGGCAGGTACGCCTGCCAGAGAGAGAGAGGGACAGAGATGGTGAGAGGGAAAGTGAGAAATCACCTCCCCCCAGGCCAGGCTGCAATCCTTTCCTCTCCATTCTCGTCCTGGGATCTTGGGCACACACACATATATACCTGGTGTGATTTTTAAACCCCCACATCTGGGACTCGAACTGCAGTTGGTCATGTAGGAGTCCTGCTATATACCTGCTATGCTGTCTGCAGGCCCCCTTGACAATGTGTTTTTTTGTTCGTTTTTTTTTTTTTGTTTGTTTGTTAATATAGAGGTTTTTGTTATAGGGTGTGTGTGCTCTCCTAAGAGACAGAGATACAGAAAGTGAGAAATCACTGCCGGGGGGATGGCCCCACTACAGTCCCTTCTCCTGCATTCTCCTCTTGGGATTTTAGGCACGGACGCACACCACCCAGCATGAGTGTGAAGCCGCTGAGTCCAGAACTCAAGCTGTGGTCAACTTCATGGGAGTTGAGCAATATTACACCATCTACTGGTTCCAACAATGATTTAAAAACAAACAAACAAACAAAAAAACAAAAAATAACTGGTCTGAGGGCCATGGCATAGTAGTTACGTTGCTGAACTTCCACACAGACAATTGCAGTTCAAGTCCCAGACCTGATGGCTTGAAACTCACACCAGGCATGTGTGTGTGTGTGTGTGTGCCCAAGATCCCAGAAGGAGTGGAGGAGAAGGGACTGTGATGTGACCACCCCCCCCAGGGGGTGATTTCTCACTTTCCCTCTCACTGTCTCTGTCTCTCTCTCTTTCCCTGGCAAGCACATGCATCCTAAGGCAAAAACCTTTCAAAGAAATTAAAAATAAGTAAAAAATAAAAACCATCTAGTGGTCTGGAACTGTTTAGAAGAACCTGATCTATAGAAACATGGGATTTCTGGGACCAGCAGGTGATGTGGTGGTTAAGGCGCTGGACACTCCCACATGGCTGACCAGGGTTCAAGTCCTGAATCTGGTGGCTTGCTTTCTCACTTCCTCTCTCTCTCACTCTCACCCTCTGTCTCTCTCTGGTCAAACTAAAAAATAAATGAATGAATAAATAAAATAAAATAAATAATTATAAAAAAAAAAAAGAAACATGGGATTTCTGTTTCTTTAGTTGGGTGGACTTTGGAAGTCTTCTACGGATTTTTTGAAACATTTATTAAGCATTAGAATCTTTTATTCAGGGATGAGGCGGAGTTTTGGGGAAGGATGGGAACCAGCCGGAAGTGACTAGGAGAAAAGCGATCACAACAGAACGGCAAGCAGATTCTAGAACACCTCTGTCTGCTTGTTCCTGTACATTGAGGCTTAACTTCAAGAATTTGAAAGAAACACGCCATTCATCAGATGTCAAGAAATCACCGCCGGATCACGAGAAATATGGGAAAACGAGAAAATACCTCTCCTCCACGGGAAAAGAGTAACTCTCCTTTATCCACAAGCAGTTCGGTGAAAGTCATGGAAATGTCTGATAAGGAATTTAGAGCATTCGTAATGTCGAAGCTAACAGAGATGGAAGAAAAGAGAGATAATGAACTGCTAAAGAGAAAGGAGAAAGAAGTTGCCGAGTTCCAGGAGATGAGGAAATTCTTGCAAGATCTAAAAGAGGAATTACACACTTTACAAAAGACTCAAACGGAACTGCTAGAGATGAAGGCTATAATACAAGAAGTCAAAATCTCCCTAGAAAGTATTAAAAGCAGACTAGATCATTCAGAAAATAGAATCTCTAATGTAGAAGAGAAAATGGCTGGCTTAGAAAAATCCACCACGAAGACTGAGAAAATGGCTCAAAAATTTGAGAATGATATGCGAGAAGTACTGGATACCATCAAACGTCCAAATATCCGGATAATTGGCATTCCAGAAGGTGAAGAGACCCATAAGGGCATTGATAATCTATTCCATGAAATCCTGCAAGAAAACTTTCCAAACCTAGAGAGGCATTCAAAGATCCAGTCCCAGGAAATACAAAGGACTCCAAATAGAATCAACCCAAGAAGATCTTCTCCAAGACACATTATAGCCAGGTTGACCAAAACCGCAGACAAAGACAAGATACTAAGATTGGCAAGAGAGAAACATCAAGTTACCTACAAAGGACATCCCATCAGGCTAACAGCAGATCTCTCATCGGAAACAATGCGAGCAAGGAGAGAATGGGAAAATATATTCAAAGTGTTACGAGAGAAGCAATTGCAGCCAAGAATACTGTACCCGGCAAGATTATCTTTCAGGTGGGAAGAAAAGACAAGAACATTCTCAGATAAACAAAACCTGAAAGAATTTACCAACACCAGACCAGATCTCCAAGAAGTTCTCAAGGGTGTGTTGTATCAAGAAAATTAAACACAGACACATGGAAATAAGAGTCCAAAAACTATGAAAGTGGCCAACTTAATCATAGGGACAAGTATGGAGTTGAATATTATATCCTAGAATTTAATCAGGAAAATTGAACCAGAACAGACGATAAAAGTACATGAGACTGATAGGTTCATACACCTACCATTTGAACAGAATCCTAACTTGTTTCCTGGCTTAAAGCAAAGTTCCTTGGCACTTCTTTGAGTTAAGTTAAAACTGGTTTTCTTAGTAGTAATGAGTGAACTCAACACTGAAAGTAGTTAGATTATGTAGGAAATTGTGTGATCAATGCAATGTGGGTGGGAAGGGAATGAAGGACAATTGTAGACACCGGAGGTGGTGTGAGAGGAGGGTGGGAAGGGACAGAAGGTCAGAAAGAGGGGTGGAAGTAATTCTAGGAACTAGTAATGGAAAATTTTTTGTAATGTGCATGATTGTATCACTATACAATGTGTACTGGATGGGAGATTGCATTTTGTATGCTGTGATGAAGCTTAGGGAAGGAATGTAAATTGAGTTACAAAAAGAAAAAAAGTTTCAGAAAAAAAAAAATATATATATATACCTAATGACTGCAGTAGGATATGTAGCCATAGCTAGGTGCTACTTTATAGGATGCGTAAAGTAAGACTTGTGTTCATGGAAATGTGGGTATCACCTGTGTTTGCTATGAGGGTATTTCGATTGATTAGGGTCTTTGGCGATACAATAATTGTGAGGAGAAAACAGTATAGCATGCAAACATAGATACCAGAGACTGTGGGAGGAGAGTGGGAGATGGCAGAGGGTAAGAGATAGAGAATCAAGGATGGGGGAAAAAAGCAAAACATACAGAAGACAAGAAATGTAAGCTCATTTACTGACAATAACATGTTTGTTGATGTGCTTGATTGAGACAATATATAGTGTACTTTGGATGGAAAATAAATTAAAAAAAAATAAAGTTAATTAAATAAAATAAAAAAAAAAAAAAAAAAAAAAAGAATCTTTTATTCATGTTCTGGCTCTGTGGTGCATTGGTAATGTGCTGCTCAAGACAAGCTGGATTCCTATGGTGAGCATCGTTCAAATCCCTGGCCCAGTCCTTCAGAGACATACCAGTCACCTGCATGAATGCCTAAGATCTGACTAACTGCCGACTAACTGGAGGGCTGGAGGAAATGGATCATGGTGGGACCAGACGCTGTGGAGAGTTTTCCTCTGTTTGTGTGTGTGTGTGTGTGTGTGTACATTCTCTGCCATGAATAAAGGGGGAACAATGGAATTTTTTCATAGACAAAATTTTTTTTGAGAGGTTTTTGCTATAGGGTGCGTGCGCTCACCAGAAAGACAGAGAGAGACAGAGACAGAAAATGAGAAACCACCTCCCTGGGGGGGATGGCCACGCCACAGTCCCTTCTCCTCCATTCTCCTTTTGGGATCTTGGGCACGCACGCACATGCGCCCAGAGTGAGTTTAAGTCACTGGGTCCAGGACCCGAACCGCGGTCGACTGCATGGGAGTCCAGCGACACAGCCATTACACCAACTGCTGGTCTTGCTCAGACAAAAATTTTGCATGGAAGTCTAATATTAAAGGCTAGGGGCCAGCAGGTGGCATGGTGGTTAAGGTGCTGGAATCCCGCATGGTGAACTGCAGTTCGAGTACTAGACCTGGTGTCTTGCTTTCTCACTTTTTCTCTCTGTCTGGTGAGTGCATCTTTGTGCACAAGAAAAAAAAAATCTGTCATCTTATTTAAGGCTTGTTCAGTTGTGCTTAATAGTTTGAAAAATGCTCTGAGGAAAATTATCTGTCCACTTTGGAGAGCCGAGTGTAAAGTAACAAAACCACGTCCTGGGGGATGGTGGGTGTCTGGACAAAGGTGTCCATACTTTTCTTTTTTTAATTAATAAACTTTATTTTTAAAGCAGCTTTATGTTCACAGCAAAATTGAGCAGAGAGTATATGGGGTTCCCATCTACCTGCCGCCCCCACTCACCCACAACCCCTATGAGCAATATCCCGACTGGAGTGCTTCGTGTGCTATAGCTGACGAACCTCCCTGGACACATCATCGTCACCCAGAGGCCATGGTTCCCACCAGGATCACTCCTGCTGTTGTACATTCTGTGGGCTTGGACAGATGTATAATGACATGTAGCCTCTGGTACAGCATCATACAGAACAGTTCCAGCACCCTAAAAAACTTCTGTTTTCCACCTGTTCATCCCTCCCTCCTCCTAACCACTGGTAACCACTGATCTTGATCTTTAATAAAAAAAATAAATAAATAAAAAAAGGGACCAGCAGATGTCATACTGGTTACATTGCTGGACTCCTATGTAGTCAACCTTGGTTTGAATCCCAGACCCTGTGGCTTAAAATACACCAGATGTGGTGTGTGTGTGTGTGTGTGTGTCTCCAGAATCCTAAGAGGAGAAGAGAAGCGAAGGGATTGTGGCATGGCCATCCCCCTGGGGGATGAGTTCTCGGTTTTTGTCTCTCTGTCTCTCTTTGTGGCGAGTGCACAAACCCTGTACAAAAATATCTCTTAAAAAAAACATTGCCAGATGGTATGCATACTTACTGGGGGGGGGGGGGGGGGAGTAGGAGAGAGAAGGAAAGTGAGAAAGCATGCCTCATGGAGGATAGTCATGACACAATTCTTTTTCCTTACCTCTCCTTTTGGGATTTTGGGCATGTACATACATGCACCAAGCATGTTTTCCAAGCTGTCGGTTCTGGGACTTGAACCTCACAGTCAGCCATGTGGGATCCAGCCGCTTTAACCACCTTGTTACCAGGTGGCCCAGTAAACACTGATCTTCCATCATCTTCATAGTTTTGTCTTTTCCAGAAGGTAGTATACAGTATATAGCCTTTTCAGACCGTCTTCTCTCACTTAGTAATAAGTATTTTCATCCCCTCCATGTCTCTTCATGACTCGATAGCTCATTTCTTTTTAGTGCTGACTAATATGCCATTGTCTGGGTGCACTATAGTTTATCCAAGCACCTATTGAAGGGCATTGCGTTTGCTTCTAAGTTTTGGCTATTATGAATAAAGCTACTATAAACATAGGAAACTGGATTATTTTATAAGGAATTATTTGTTTCATTTTATTAATTATTTTTTCAATTCACTATAGGGCACATGTGCTTACCAGAGAGAGAAAGACAAAGAGAGAGAGGGAGAGAAAATGAGAAGCAAGCTACCAGGTCTGGGACTTGAACTGCCATCAGGCGAGTGGGAGTCCAGACCTCAACCATCACACCACCTACTGACCCGGGGAACTGGATTTAACCGCAGAGCAGATATTAATGCAGAACTCTGAGGTGGGGGAATCTTGGAAGCCTAGTTAAAGTGAACTTCTGTGAGAGAGGGTTTTTGTTAACTAATGCCAAGCCCGTGGGGATTTAGTGACCAAAAGCACTTTAAGTTAAGTTTTCCATTTGAATTTTTCAGGGAAGAGGGGGAGTATGGTGAGTCACATAGATGACAGGAATTTGGATAGCATGCCTGTGTGTAAGTGGCCAGTAGTTACTAATTCTCAGGGGATGGTATCTTGTCTTTTCTCTCTCCGCAAAGTACCAGGGTTCAGACAGGAAAGTCTCCAATGCAGACCTTCCTGTGGGGCAGCTGCCTTTCTCTGTCCACCCTCAAGCTGAGGCTGCAGCTCCTTGGAGTTTCAGCTCAGTGGGGGGACTTTATATCAGATGTCTCACTTTGAGGGAGCTTTGAGCTTCATCTCTTTCCTCCCGACCCCAAACAGCTACCAAAGTAGGTTCAGAAGAAACTCCTGGAGCTTTGGAGCTTGCTTACCTTCTAGGGTTCGATTTTCACCTCGCTGTGGTCTTCTGCATGTTGCTCTCTTTCATACTTGCTCGGTGAAGAATTTTAAAGAGAGCGAGTGCATGTTTACTCGACAGTTTAGTTCTACCCGACAAGAAGATTGATGTGCCAGGGCATTCTGAGATGCAGTTAGTGCTCACAGACGTCAAAGGGTTTTGGGGGGTGGTGACACCATTTCCCTCTGGAGAAGCCAGGAACAGGCCTGAACAGATGGAAGCGAGTGACTCAGAAGGGTCCTTAGGCAGCCTGAAGTTAAGCGGAAGATAGGCCTTCTCCAGCTCTACCGAAACAGCGTAATCACACGTGGCATACCTTTGTGGCAGGAAAAATGGACTCCAGAGACCTTGGATCTCAATGCTTTAGACAGCTTGGATACTCCATCAGCCCATGTGTTCCGCTGTGTTTGCATATAAGACTTTTTGTTTATTTTTAAAATTTTATTTTATATATTTAATCACTGTGTGTCATTCCAGCATATCGAATAACTTTTCTCATCATGAATATACTGCATATCGTTCAGTCAAAGACATTGCCATAAACATTATAATCAACAGAAGACTTGCTTTTTTAAGATGCATTTCTTTATTCATGATAGAGTGCACGTGCACATAAGGGCGAATGAGAGAGGAACACCCTCGACAAGGTCTGGTCATACTGCAATCCCCTTCCTCCAGTCCTCCAGCCCTTTGGGTCCTGGGCACTCACACACATGCCTGGCATGTTTCAGGCTGACTAGGCTGGAATTCAGACCACAGTCACCATGTGAGAATCAGCTTCTCCTGATCAGCGCATTACCACTGCACCACTGCGCATAGCCCATAAGCCTTTTTCATTTATCTTAAATTTCCGGGACTCTGTGACCTCTCATTTGAGTATAGATGTTTCTTTTGTCCTTTCCTGGACCTTATTTATCTTCTATGTCTATGACTTTGCCTTTGCGAAATGCAGCTGCTGTTCTCCTAGGCTTTTCCTTCTGGATTTGTAGCATCACTCTGTTCTCTGGTGTCCCTGCCTTCTCCCCACCTATGGGCCCTCATTGATGGGTGGTTCTGTTGCTCACAATCCTGGTCCCTCTGATAACCTCAACACACATAAATCAGAGAAGAGGTCTGGGCCTGTAACAGAGAAGAAAACACAACCATGTTTTGTAGTTTTGTTTCCCAGTTTGGGCTTGAAATAAACATTGCTAAGGCAAAATGGATGCACAATAACTATATGATCTGTCAGAATAAATGGCAAAGAGATGGGAGAAATGAGCAGCTGTGTGTCAGTGAAACTCTTTATGAATGAGACCCACCCTGCAATTTGGACCAGTTGCAGCCAAAGAAAAGCTCCACTGCTAGATGAGGAATCACGTATGACAAGTAAGCAAGAGCGATTTAATGCCACCATGTCTGGCCAGTGATCACGAGCTGAAATCTGGTTAGTATTGAAAGTGGAGTGAAAAAACGACAGTAGCCCAGGATCAATGGAACAGAGAGGAGCAATGATTCCATAGATAACAAAGAGAAAGAGAAAGAGAGAGAAGGAGAGAACACCCTACAGCCCTACAGACTCACACACAAGTGAGGCAGCCCACAGTGTCAGCAGCACAGATGGGCTGGTCACGTAGCCTGGAGTTAGGGCAACAGATGGACAATTCATTGCATAAATTGACTACCCAGGGACCACAAATGCCTGCTAGGAAATCAAGGACGTATGAAGTTGACCCAGTGACAACATACCTGGGCAGAGGTAGAAACAGGATGCTTGAGACCTGAAAGGGGAGAGAACAGCAATTTGCAAATGAAGTTCAATAAGGGAATAAGGGCCATTTTAGTGTGTGTGTGTGTGTGTGTGAGAATATATTTTACAAAATGTTTTTAGAAAAGGGACTTAGCATCTTTAATTTATATTGGTGAGAACTGACTGTAATTATATCACTTCGGAATGTTGTAATCATATGACATTCAGAGCACTGGGAGAGGAAGTAACATTTGGATATTTGATTTACATGCAAAATACATTTTCTTAACACTGAATTTTTACTCCAAGCACAAAGTGCAAAACAATAACTTTCTTGGGAATTGTTCATTATAGAATATGGTTCAGTTTTCAAAAATAAAGTATAAAATACAAGAGAGAGACATCATTGGGAACCAGCAGTTAGTGTAATGGCTATGTTGCTGGACTCCCACGTAGTCAACCACGGTTCACGTCCTGGACCCGGTGGCTTAAAACTCACGCCGGGCGCGTGTGCGTGCGTGCCCAAGATCCCGAGAGGAGAATGGAGGAGAAAGGATTGCGGCGTGACCATCCCCCCTGGGGGGTGATTTCTCGCTTTCTATCTCTATGTCTCTCTCTGTCTGTCTGGCGAGCGCACGCGCCCTATAGCGAAAACCTCTCCAAAAAAAAAAAAAAAGAGGAAGACATCATTAAAAAATCCAAATAGTATTAAACTAAAACAAAAATTAGCGCTGGCTTCGTGGTCTGTTGAAGACAGTTGGATCCTTTATGGGTGAATCCCCAGGGTGAGCTCTGAACCTGGCAGCTTGAGAAACACATCGGAGGTGTGTGTGTGTATGCCCAAGGTCCTGACAGGATCGAGGAATGGAGAAGGGGTTGCAGCATGACCATTCTCCATAGGGGGTGCTTTCTCCTCTCCCTTTCTCTGTTTCTCTGTCTCTTTCTGGTGAGTGCACATGTCCTCAGGCAAAAATTTGACAAAATATATAAAAAACAAAAGAATTATTCTCTATAGCTATACGGTCACTGTGATAGTGTACCATGAAAACGTAGTCAGTCAGTTCTGAGGGCATCGATAACCTTTTCATTCCATGGTAAACCAGACGTGTCAGCATGTCTTTACGTTGCCACCCACTCAATATTTTTATAACATTTAGTGTATGGATGCATTCATGTTAGGAATTAGAAATAGAGACAGAGGGGCCAGCAGTTAGCGTAATGGCTATGTTGCTGAACTCCCATGTAGCTGACCGTGGTTCATGTCCCGGACCCGGTGGCTTAAACTCACGTTGGGCGCATGTGCATGCGTGCCCAAGATCCCGAGAGGAGAATGGAGGAGAAGGGATTGCGGTTTGGCCATCCCCCCTTGGGGGTGATTTCTTGCCTTCTGTCTCTCTGTCTCTCTCTGCCTTTCTGGCCAGCACACGCACCCTGTAGCAAAAAACTCTCCAAAAAAAAAAAAAAAAAAGAAGAAGAAGAAGAAGAAAAAGAAATAGAGATGGAGATAGGAACCCTTAACAGGGTTTTCATTCTGCAATCCACTCCTAGACTCACTTGGCCTGGATCAGGGTTACACACATACCTTGTGTTTCAGGGAGGTCCTGGGACATGAACTTGCAACCTACCTTTTCCAGGTAAGGTCCAATTGCATTACCACTATACCACCACCTGGCCCTGAGAGGTTGTTTTTAATGAAAGTTCATAGTTATATTAGATTTTTCTCTTGGTGTTGCACATTCTATGGATTTTGACAGATGTATAATAACCTGTATCTGTCACTGTAGTTTCACAGAGTATCTCACTGCCCTGAAAATTCCCTATGTGCCACCTAATTATTTCATCATCATCCCTACATATTCTTGTGACCACTGACTTCTTAATGTGGATAGTTTTGCCTTTTCCAGAGGCCACCTAGTTGTATAATTGCAGAATGTAGTTGGAGTTTTGTTGTTGTTGTTGTTGTTTTTCTTTTTTTTCTTTTTTCTTTTTTGCTAGAGGGTACATGCACTAACCTGAGGATAGAAACAGTTAGGGATCATGAGACAGCACTTCCTATGGGGGATAGTCATGCCACAATATCTTCTCCATTTTTCCTTTCAGGATATCTTGAGCATGGGTGCCCAGCATGGTTTTCAGGCCACCAGATCTGGGACTTGAGTCAACCCTGTGGGATCTAGCTTCCTTAACCATCATGCTACCAACTGGCCTAATGGACTTTCTGTTCACTTAGAAATATGCCTGTAAGCTTGACCCATGTCCTTTTATGACTTGATAAATTTTTATTACTGTATAATATTCTATTTTATTGATGTACCACAGACTGCTTTTCTGTTCATGTATTGAAAGACATTGCAGTTACTTACACTTTTGGAGAGTCATAAAAAAGCTGCTATAAACATTGTGTACAGGTTTTTGTGTACATTTAGATTTTTAACCTACTTCAATAGATACCTAAAAATGTGAATGTTGTATTATATGGTACGACTGTGTTTAGTTTCGTAAGAAACTGCCAAACTTCCTTCCAAAGTGGCTGTATCATTTTGCCACCAGCAATGAATGAGAGTTCCTGTTGCTCTACATCCTCGTCAGCATTTGGTCTTGTCGGTGTTCTGGATTTTGGCCATTCTAATAGGTGGGTAGTGGTATCTTACTATTTTAATTTGTAATTCTTTAATGACATAGGATGTGAGACATCAGCTTAGGTGGTTATTCGCCATTTGAATATCTTTTCTGTTAAGGTATCTATTTAGATTTTTCACCCATTTTTATTTGGGTTGGTTGTGTTCTTAGTTTTGTATTGTCCCTTATCAGATATGTGACTTGAAAATATGAACATCTCCCAATCTGTGACTTTTCTCTTTATTCTCTTAACAGTTTCTTTCACTAAGCATCCCATTGAGGCTTAGTGTTCGACTCTTGCTTTGGCTCTTTCTAAAGGGAACCTGCCCAGGGTAGGAACGGGGAAGGAACTGAGTAGGAGAGTAAGACAGAAAAAATCAGGTAACTCTTCAACCCATGGTAGAGTCAGACCTTTGCAGCACGATTTTGTTAGCTTATTTGAAGTGAATTCTTAGACTAGCTGATGCTTTTAGAAATCAAATTCAGATTCAAAACAGCAAAACTAAGCTTTAGTCATTTTAAAAGCTTTCTCATTTGCTTATTCATACCCTTGTTTCTTCCTTCTCACTCAGGTAAATAATGACTTGACTATATATATATATATATATATATATATATACTTTTTTTTTTTTTGCTTCAAAAAATATTTCTTTATACATTTCAGGTCTGTGTGTCCCCTTGTCATGAAAAGTATATTTTACTTTTATAAGCCAAGGGTTTATTATAATAGAGGAAACAAAATCCTCCAAATTTATACTATGAGAAAACTTCAAAGCTTTGACTTAAGAGCTGCTTTAGTCAGTCTTTTGTGAAGCCTGGATGGATTTTAGATCGCTTTTTTTTATGTTTTCTTTCTTTCTTTCTTTTTAAATTTATGTTATCCATGAGAAAGGCACACACACACACACACACACACACACAGTGTGATAGGCACTCCCAATAGGGTCCTGACACTGTGATCCATCCCCAGTCTCAGCCAGCCTAGATTATGAGCATCTGCATACCCAGCACACTCAGGGAGGTCCCAGGATGCAAACTGAGGACCTTTCTCATGTGGGGCCAGTTGCATTATCATCCATCAACTGGCCCATAGAATGCCTTCTTAAACTGTACCTGTGTGCCATTAAGCTGTTAAAATAGTCCTCCCCTCACTTCTAGGAGTTGATGAGAGCTCTCACTATTAGCATGTGGCATTTCACCTCGTATAATACTATGCCATTTCCTTACTGTCCAAAATAGTCTTACCGTTGACTATAACTATCATAAATCACATGGATATAGTTGAAAACAATCATAAGAAATATTTGATTCTAAGCTTTTTCTCAGAAGCTCTGCATCAAAACTTTTTCCATTTAGCAACTGTGCAAAACAACTTGTTTCCTCTTGTTTGTTGCAACTATGGCTGCCTGGACTAAGGGTGGAGTTTCCAGGCAAAGCTGCTGCAGGTGGATGCAGCAGGGAGCTGCCTATGGGGCTGGGGCTGGGGCTGGGGCAGGGGCTGGGCCTGAGCTGCTTGGATAAGCAGGAGTGACCAGGTGGGAGTGACTAAGGGCACAGCTGCAGTGTCCAAAGTGGAGAAGAAAAAGGTCAAATGGGACGAGGGTTGCTTTCTGGTGCGTGTGGTTGTTAAAGTTAGATGACTAATTAATGAGAAACCTTTAGTCTTGGTGATAGACTGGGACGCAATCCTGGATATCAAGTCCCAGGAACTAACCTGGGAATAACCTGAGAGACCAGTGTAAAGAATACTGAGAAGCCAGTTAAATAGATAGGTCTCTATTGAGGTGAGAGCCCAACGAGGGGACGGGGGATCGGATTGGCCCACAGAGGGATAGGAAGCCTCAAACCATGTCTCAGTATATGCTGCCACTAGAGCTGGAGCGAGGCTGGGATTTTGATGAATCACAGTGGCCCCTTGGATTAGGTCATGACAGACCGAGGTCTTCGTTATTGAATCAGGAAAGCAAGAGGGCTTTTGTTCACCTTTCACCTGCAGCTAACTTGATGCCTCTTCTGAACAGCCTTTTGGTGTTTTACCCAATTAAGTCTTGGGTATAGAAGAGGCTATTCTATATTCCAGAAATCAAACCAGATACAAAGGTGTCATGTGGTTGGCTGGTAGACATCATCATGCACCAAGTGGTGAGGAGAGAAGAGAGAGGCCAAGGGCACAAGGGTCTGGAGCAGCCCAATAGAGGCAGAGGCCTCTCTTGGCTCCTGGAAGGCATATGGTGCACACAGGGCACCGACCACCCGATGGCTATCCAGGAAGGGCAGATGTGTTTCTGGGGCTTCTAGACTGCAGTCAGCACTGGAGCACTTAGAAAATGTGAGGACTGTTGGAAATAGGGACCCATGCCACATTATTAGAACTGGAAGGGCCTTTGTAATTGTCTTGTTTTGTAGGGTAAGACATGGAAACTAAAGAAGGCTGACTTACCATTGTCAGGCAGCTAGCTTATATCAGGGACTAGATAGGAACCCTGGCCTTCTTTGTCTAAGATTAATTTTAAGCAGTATCTCTATGTTATAATTGACATATACGACAATACACATTTTAGCGTGTACACGCTTAAGTTTTGACAAATGTAGACATTGCCTTGATTATGATGATACTTCAAGGTAATCACCTCAGAGCTTCCTTATGTGCCTTTCTGATCCTCCCTAGTGCCTTTCTCATCTCCCAGTTCCTGCGCCCAGGCAGCCTCTGGTCTACTTACTGTCACTATAGATAATTTACATTTTGTAGAGCATTATATGGAATCATACAGTATATACACTTTCGTGCCTGTCTTCTTTTATTCAATTCAATTGTTTTGAGATTCACCCATGTTCTTGTGTATATCAGTAGTTCACCCCTTTTTGTTACTCAAAGCTATTTCAAGGTATAGATATACCATACATTCACCTGTCAATGAGCATTTGGGTTACATTTTTGGCTTTTACAAATCATGTCCTAAACATTCATTCATAGATGTTTATGTGGATATGTACTTCCATTTCTGTTAAATAAATATCTGGAAGTGGAATGACCAGGTCATGTGGTAGGTGTATGTTTAACTTTTTACAAAGTTGCCAAACTATTTTTCAAAGTGGTTGTACCATTTTACCTTCCCATCAGCAGTATATGAGAGCTCCAGTTTCTTCACGTCTTCACTGATGCTTGGTATAGCTAGTCATTTTACTCTTAGCAATTCTAATATATGTGCAGTGTTATTTTGTGATTTTCACTTGTGTTTTTTAAATAACTAAATGATTTTGAGTATTTTATATACTTATTTGCCAATAAAGTATCTGTTTAATTTGTACCTTTTTATTGGGCGGCTTATTCTCTTATTCTATGAGTCTTAAAGCTCTTTGTATATGCTAAATTCAAGCCTTTTATCAGATATGTGATTTACAGGTATTTTCTCCAAGTCTATGGCTTTTCTTTGTATTTTTTTTAACAGTGTGTTTTTAGAAGTAGAAGTTTTAAATCTTGATGAGGTCCAATATGTCTATTTAGTCTTTTATAGATTGTACTTTTTGTCATATTAAATAATCTTTGCCTAACCTAACCTATATTCACAGATATTTTTCTAGAAATTTTGTAGTTTAAGAAGTATATTTAGATCTGTGATCCATTTCAAATTATATATATTACATATTATTTTATAATAAATTATATAGTAATATGTATATATTATACATAATATATATTATTTATAATAAAATATTAATTTATATGTAATATATAATATAGATGTGTTTGTATATATACATATATTGTATGTATATAATATAGTAAAACTCTTTTGACACATGCACAATATAATAAAAAGCATGTGGTCTGTTCATCCAGATGGAGATAAGAATCTTCTATTGATACTGTCATATTCTAATACGAAGGTCAGCCATACATTATATGTGTATATCGTTCAAAAAAACCCCATTAAACTATATTGCCCAGTTTTCATAATACATTTAATGAAAAAATAATAAGGTCATTAAGGGCAATCAGTGTTTTGTTATATTCTTGATTATAGTTTGTTGTATTTCTTGATATGAACATGAATGGATTAAGAAGTATAGTTCTTCCCCCCTTCAGTGGGAACCTACATAGTCCTAGACTCCAGTTTCAAACCTCGTCAACAGCAGTGATTGCATATTGTTTATCCCCTCCCCCTTCTGGTTGTGGTAATTATGGTACTTTAGATTTCCTGGAGAGTATGCAGTGCTTAATTGTGTAATTATGTCTCTGGACGGCTGTCCCAAATGATGTGGATGACTCTCCCTGCCATTCACAGGAAAAGCCAAAAGAGAAGTTTGTTTGGGTTCTTATTGTGAAGACCCAGTGGGAGGGAAGGCTACAATGGCTGAGGGGAGCAGCGCACAGACAAGAGAGAGTTGATTTTGGAAAGACTGGGCAGGGCAATGCAGGGATAGCTGGGTTGGTTTGTTTTTCTGTGCTTGTCCCTGTTGCTAATGGAGAAGGAGTTCTTCACGCTAGCCCACTGACCATTGTATGCAACTCAGGTTCCATGTCACACTTATCCAGCATTGCGGCGGGGCAGTTCATCCCTGGGAATTCTTTATGGGTCCTAGCACTCAGCTTCCATGGTGCTTCTGAGCCCGGACAGGAACTTGCTTTCCAACAAGCAGTAGAGGTCTAAAGAAGGAGCACTGAACTTGGAGTCAGCAGATGAAAGTGTGCATTCTGGCAATCTTTGACATCTGCTGGGGGCCAGGAAGGAGTCCTTTAGCTTCTCTTATCTGCCGAGCAAGACGAGTATCTTTTTAGTATGCTCCAGAAGAATGTGCTCTGCACACGTTCCCTATTCCTAATAGGGACTGAGGGCCATGTGTTCTTTCACACACTCACTCACTCACACACGTGCCTTGGAAGACTGTCGCTCCTCCAGGGTCCTTCCCCCTCCTCACCCCTGGACCATGAGGGGTTCCGTTCCCCTTACACCCCATTCCCCTTGCTTGTTCCTCTCATTGCTCTTCCCTCCCTGCCTAGAGTAGGAGTTTCTTCAGGGGCAAGACCTCTAATTTATCTTTACAATCCTAGTGCCATTGAATAAACATTTGATGCATAAACAACGAAATGAATGCACATGGAGATGAGTGGGAACATCCTGTGTTAAAGGGATCCCTAGCCTAATGGAGGAGATGGACATGAATATGAATAACTGCAGCACACCGTTCTGACTATAATGAGCAATTCATTTATTCATTTTTAAATAAAATAGGAACACTTCATTCTCATGTAATAAAATCACTTTTATTGGCACTCAAGACATTTGGGTGGAAAGTATGTTGCTGAAAAATGATTGCTAAAAAGAGTAGAAGAAATAAGGAAAGACGTTCTCCCTTTGTTCCGGCTATTCCTCATCTGTCAGTCTTTCATATCCATGGCATTTCACCTCTACTCCCTAGTTTAGGGTTGAGCCCTCATAATACATTCTCATAGCAAAATCCTTCTGTTTTCTTTCCTTTTTTAAAAAAGTATTTATTTAATTTTATTTATTTATTCATTTATTTTAATTTGGCCAGAGAAAGACAGACACACAGAGAGAAGGAAAGTGAGAAAGCAAGCCACCAGATCCAGGAATAGAACCATGGTCGGCCATGTGGGAGTGTCCAGTACCTTAACCACCACACCACCTGCTGGCCCTCTTCTGTTTCCTTACTGAAACTATTTGTTTAACATCTCTCTTCTTTTCTCCCCATCATCTATTGATAGAAAAGTACCTGGCATATAGTAAGTGCTCAGAGAATTGTTGCCAAACGACTAAGTACATGCTCTAACAAGTTTTGTACCATAAAGACCTTAAAAAATAATAATAATGCTGGCTTCAAAATGTTTAAGGTCAGGAGTTCTCCTTTCAGCCACTTTAATGTGGCTCTGTTTCCCAGTATTCCTTTTGAGCAAGACTACAGGCTGGTTTTCTCAGGCGGCTACATTAAGCCATTAAATGGATCTCCATCTACTTGGTACAGCTAACCTATTGAAGAGAATTTCTTTGTGTCATCTTCTGGAATTTAAATATGATTTCACTTTTTGCCATCAAAACACAACTTTATAGCAGTCACCTTTCTTAACCTTCTGGGACCTTTATTTTTAGGTTTCTGGAAAAGATGCAGATTCAGACACAATGGCTACAAATAGATAAGGCATACCCTACAAACCCATTTGCAGGTGCTCTCTGTATTGCCTCGCTCAGTCATTTGTCTCCAGGTTTGAATGCTTCTCCAACGCCTTTATTGGCAGTTGAAAATCGAGTTGTAGCCAATGTAGACGCTTTGTTACCACAAAATGCAGTGTGCTGCCGCACGCTGGGTTCAGATAATGGGCAAGAGTAGAATTCATCCAAACAATTGTGCTCAAACAATTGTGCTCAAAGAAATGACACCACAGAGTGAACCGTTCGGTTTTCTGAATCATTTAAATGGTTTCATTGTAAGATATCCCTTTGTCAACCATTTTTTTTTCCAGAGGGAAAATAAAGGCTTAAAGGAATTTCTTTCCTTAAAGACACAGAACTTATAAGAATCACAAATATATAATGACATGGGCCTGTTTATAAAAAAAAAAAAATGACCATTGATCATTTACTGGATCACTTTTGTAGAGCTGGGACACTATTAATTCTTTGAGTTTTCTGATGGCCAATGGAATAGATGGAGACAACAGTGCAGTGATACCTGTGGGGAGTCGGGAGGGCACAGTGACAAAAGCATAGGATTTGGAGGCACAAAAGTTGGGTAGCAGCCTTGCCGCCAGCACAGGCTCTCTTCCAATTTGTGGGAAATTGTCTTCTCAGCTGCCTTGTGGGTTTGTTATAAGTGTCAAAGGAAAAAAAAAAAAAAAAAAAAAAAAAAAAAGACGATGCAGATGTATAGCGTTTTTGAACAAAGAAGGAAAGAAGTGTTTTAGTTACTATAGAATTAATGTATTCTTGTGTGAGCTGTAAAACTTCTTCAAGTTGTACATCAGGAGTTTGGTTTTAAGGCAATATTGTCAGAAAATTGTATTTCGTTATGTATTTATTTTTTAAAGTTTTATTTACCTATCAGATAGTCTTGTACAAGTAATAAAATAAAGTTCCGCCTATCCAAAGCTATTTTTGTTTCAAAATAATACACACAGCTACAAAATTCTGTGTAAAAGAAAGACACGTGATATCTTTTAGTAGAGGGCCAGATTTCTATTCCTGTTACATGGAAATAATAAGTGTGTCTTCTTTTTCTAAAGCTATTTATTTTATTCATGATAGAAAATGCACGTGAATGCAAGAGAGAGAGGGGAAGAGAGAGAGAGAGAGGGAAAAAGCACTCTCCATAGGCCCTTATCATGCTGCTGTCCCCTTTCTCCAGCCGTCCAGCTCACTGAGATCTTGAGCACGTGAACATGCACCCGATTTGTTTTCAGGCTGACCCGAGAATTTGAACTCGTGGTCAGCCATGTGACGTCCAGCACTGCAGTTCAGTTTGCCACCAACTGTACCCTCAAGCTGAGCCAAGTGGTCTTCTTTTGAAAAAACAAATAGAAGGGGAAAAAAAAAAAAAAACATAATCTGCTGGTTTCTTTATTCATATGATAGAAATACCAATCCAAGATTATTGATAAAAACTGAAGAGAATTTTGCAGATTAAAAACTGGCAGCTTGAGGTCCATCATACATAAGGTTCTCAGATTGACTGCTAGAGAAGCAAGGGGACAGTCACCAGAAGCTAGGCATAGGGTCATTAAAACCATGCTAAAGCTGCTTTAGTTCCAGGTGTTTATGAGGGAGGCTGGAAAGGAGAATCCGGCTTCGTATGGGTGGGTGGATTTGAGATTCCCTGATTTCATGAACATTTACATGAAGTATTCACACAGGGCACTACATCAATATCTCATTTCACAATGACCCTGTGAAGAATTTAGAGAAAGTTTGATTCCACAGTATTTAGGGTTTTTCTTTGAGAAGAAGAGGCTGAAGGTACTGCAGTGGGCGAATCTGTGCAGCAGGGGATGGGCATCTACACATAATAGCAAGCCAGGCATCTGTCCCCACAGCTTGGCTTTAACACCACAGACACATTGAGTTGGCAGAAATCTCATTTTATCTCTGGAAAAGGGTTTTATTTCAAACTCCCAGCTGCCTGGTGCACATTTTTATTCTCCCAGTAAATAACTTTAAGCTCATTTATGAGTTCTCTCTCTCTTTCTTTTTTCAAATATATCCCATAGAAGAATAAAAAAAATATATAAAGAACTCTCAACACTCAATAATAAGGAAACATATTCAGCTTTTAAAAAGTACACAAAAGAGGGACCATCAGTTAGCTTAATGGCTATGTCGCTGGACTCCCACATAGTCGACAGACTGGTTCAAGTCCCAGACCCGGTGGCTTAAACTCACGCTGGGCGTGTGTGCATGCATGCCCAAGATTCCGAGAGGAGAATGGAGGAGGAGGGATTGTGGCATGGCTATCCCCCCGGGGGCTGATTTCTCGCTTTCTGTCTCTCTTTCTCTCTGTCTTTCTGGTGAGCACACACACCCTATAGCAAAAACCTCTCAAAAAAAAAAAAAAAAGTACACAAAAGATTTGAATAGGTATGTTACTAAAGAAGATCTGCAGATGACATAAACCTTTAAAAAATGCACATCATTAGTCATCAGAGCAGTGTAAATCAAAACTACATTGAGATGCCACTACAGCCTATTAGAATGGCTAAATGAAAACATACTGTTAATGTCAAATGCTAGTGAGGGTGCAGAGCAATGAGAACTCTCACATGTTACTGATGATCATGCAATGTGGTACAGACACTTTAGAAAAACCATTTGGAAGTTGCTTGTAAAGTTTGGTATACATTTACCATATGACCCAGCAACCTGCCTCCTGGGCATTTACCCAAGAGAAATGAAAAGTTACATTTATACAGAAAAACCTATATATGAATGTTTATAACCACTTTATTTGTAATAGTCCCAAATTAGAAAGAACCCATGTGTCCATCAACTGATGAATGTGTAATTGTGGTACGTCCATTCAGTGAAACAGTACTCAGCAATATAAAGGAACAGAATATTAATACACACAATGAAATGGATGAATCTCAAAATAATTAGGAAGAGTGAAAGAAGCCAAACAAAAGAAAAACACATACTGTATGAGTTGACTAATATTAAATTCTAGAAAATGCAAACCAATTTGTAATGTCTATGTGGGTATGGGGCCATTGAGGTCTGAGTAGGAAGAATTACAAAGGAGGATGAGATAACTTTAGGGAATGATAGACAACTATTTTCATTATGCAGGTTGTGTGATGACTTCAAGGTGTGTACATATGTTAGAACTTCTTATGTTATGTATTTTAAATATATGCAATTTTTTGTATGTCAATTATATGTGACTCTTACTTCATTTATTTGGAAAATTTATTACCAAAAGTCATCTCTTTAGAAGAATTCTAGTTATTTGTAGCAATAATTGTAGAACTAGAAAAATCACCATTTGACAACCTCTAATAAAATAGTTTCTTCAGATAATGCTTATCCTGCTAAAATCATTAGGATCAGCATTGCTGGGAACACATTAGATGGCGGTCATCTGAATCTACTAATCAATCTTAGTATCACTGCAGTATATAATATAGCATGTGGTAAACACAGGGTCTTCAAAAAGTTTGTGTAAAATGCATATTATGATAAAACTATAGATGGATCTCAATATTTTTTGTACCAGAATAAACTTATACTTCAATTCCACTTTTTCCACAAACATTTTGAGTCTCTTCATATAAGATAACATCATTATGACATAGGGTACACATTATACATCTCCCTGATTTGTTGCAAGATAGACTATGTGGTGACATCAATCAGGAATTCTTACTAAAATAATTGAGCCTAAATAAAGTGAAAACATTAAATATAACATTCAGTTTACTGGAAATAAAAGGAATAGAAACATCTTACATGATACATGAAGCAGGCAGACGAATCTAGGATGTAGGACACACCGACAGCTGACCTGTTGTCCTTAAATATGTGACTGTTTTGGGACCAGCAGATGGTGTAACGGCTACGTTCCTGGACTCCTGTGTAGTTGACTGTGGTTTGAGTCCCGGACACAGTGGCTTAAACTCATGCTGGGTGCGTGTGTATGTATGCCCAAGATCCCAAGCGGAGAATGGAGGAGAAAGGATTGTGGCATGGCCATCCCCCCGGAGGGTGATTTCTTGCTTTCTGACTCTCTGTCTCTCTCTGTCTTTCTGGAGAGCACATGCACCCTATAACAAAAATCTCTCAAAAAAAAAAAAAAAAATATGTGAGTGTTTTTAAAAACAGTGGGTGAAGGAGGAGCATTCTCAATTACATGATATTTAAGGGACATAACAACCAAATACAGCATGTGGAACATAGAATGGAATCTTAGAAGAAAACAGCTCTATTTGGCAATATTTGGGGAAGGTTGAATGTGAACTGGAAATAGATGGTGCTAACAAGTAACTATTAATTTGTTAGTTGTGATAATGAGTATTAATAGTTATATATCAAAATATCCTTTTGTTAAGACAATTTTTTTTAACATTTATTTGTTTACATTTTTATTTGTTGTGACTTTCAAACTACCAGGTCCAAGACTCAAACCACAGTCAGTCATGGGGAATCCAGCACCTTGACCACCATGTCACCTGCTGGCCCCCAGGAATTTTTTATAGATATAGTAGAAGCATATTTCTTTCTTCTGAGAGACAGACAGGCAGACACCTCCCCACAGGGTCTGCACGGCTGCGAGTCTCAGCCAACCAAGATCATGGGCATGTGTGCGTCCACCTGGTATGTACAAGGAGGGCCCAGGATGTGAACCTGGTACCTCCCCATGTGGGTCAAGTTGTGTGTTGTCTATTTCTCTTTAGCAATTATATATGAAAATATTGACGGGTAAAGTGGTGTGAGATTTGCCTTAAAATAATACACAGTAAAAGAAAATGGAAGAAAGGAAAAAGGGACTGATGAAATATATATGTTTAAATAGTGATAATTGTTGCTTTTGGAGGATAGGTGGGTAAGTGGAGTGTAGTTACTTTTATTTTTGCTTTTGCGTATTTTTAAAAACTTTCGTAGTACAAATTCTTTATCTTTCTAGGAATTATGCAAGCTATAAATATAAATAAATAGACATAATTTCTCAGGCATAGATTACTGTGCAAGAAACACCTGCCCATAAATTCAATTAAAAATGGTTTTATCTCTATTAAAAATTTAGATTTATCAGACAGTCTATTTGCATTACAAAGGGGACTGTTTCTTTTATAAAAATAGTTTACTGTGGCATTCCATTAAATGATTTATTTAATTTCCATGCATATTCTTTTTCTAAATCCTTCAATTTAGTCCTGTTCTTTCTTCAGTCTCTTTTACCCTCCTACTGAGGATGCTGGATTCTTTCATGCCTCCAAAACTTTGTGAAAGCTTGTCTTCTCTATCTGGAAGTATTTTCTTCACTTTGTACTACACAAAGCTTATTGTATTAGTCAGTGGTCTCCAGAGAAACAGAACTAATAAAATGAGATTATCAATCTATCTATCTTTCATCTACCTACCTATCATCTATCTATCTAGCTGTCTGTCTCATCTGTCTATCTATCTCTATCTATCTCTACCTATCTCTATCTCTATCTATCTATCTATCTATCATCTATCTATCTATCTATCTATCTATCTATCTATCTATCTATCTATCTATCTAGAGATTATAGGGATTGGCTTAAAATTGGCTCACGTGATTACTGAGGCTGGCAGGCCCAAAACCTAAGCTCAAGGCCCAAGAGAGCTGATGATATAGTTCCAATCCAAATGCCAGCAGCCTCTAGATCCAGAAAGAGTTGCTTTTGAAGGTTTATTTATTTCTTTCCCAAAAGAAAGCCTGACAGGGTCCTCTTGTTGTGACCCTTCCTCCAGCCTTCCAGTCAGTCAGGGTCATGGGTGTGTCTGGTGTGTTCAAACGGAACGGGGAGGTGAACACAGAGCCCTTCCACAGGGTCTTCAGCCTCAGGCAGCATCTCCCGCCTCCTGCGCCACCACAGTTGACCCTAGGCTGATGTTTTAGAATTTAAAGGCAGGAAAACAAGCCTATATGCCAGCTCAATCAGTCAGGCAGGAGGAGTTTCACTTACCCAACCTTTTGTTATTTAGGCCTTCATCTTACTGGGTGAGGCCTACTCGCATTAAATAAACCATCTTACTTTACCCAAGTCTGCTGATTCCAATGCTAATCTTGCCCAGAACCACCCTCACAGACACACCCAGAATTATGTTTGACCAACCGTCTTGGCACCCTGTGGTCCAGTCAAGTTGGCACCTAAAATTAACTGTCAATCTTTATATACATATAGTTAAAAAACAATGAACATTTCAAGTGAAAACAATATTCATTTTCTTTATCCTATTTTAAAGCCTGCTACCCTAGAAGTCTACTTGATTTTAGCTGCTGCTTCTATTTGTAGCCTCCGTATCTTGAGATAATACATTTATACTACTATTTCTTAATTTACTCATTTAAAATATTAATTTCATTCCCTAATAGTTGTACACATTTTAACAAGTTATTTGATTTTGTTGTGCCTCTGTTTTATCTTTTGTAAAATGGGGAAAATAATATTATTCTGTCCTACCCCATTTTTATAAGAATGAAATGAGTTACTATATGTAAAATGGTTAGTATGTAGTAAGAGTCATATAAATTTTATAAGTATGATACTAACACTGGTAAATTAATATAATCTTCCATGATAGAAACTTAACTTTCTTATGCCACCTCTTTCCTTCTTATTTCTCTTTCTATATACAACTATATCCCAAATTTTCAAGAAATCAATAAACTATTTTTATACTGTTATGACTGTGTAAATATATTCTCAACTGAAGTAGTTAATATATATGTTAGGTTTGTTTGCAGATAGCACAAACTATTAAAATTACTTTAAACAGAACCTGAGAAAGGATTTGGGGCCAAAAGCATGATCTGAAGCCAACTCAATTTGGCAGCTTTCTGTCTGTAGACTAGATAGTCCTTACCTTAATAGGCCCACCTAAGCATAGGCAGTGGCAGCTGCTTTCCCAGAGATGAGGGCAAGAGAGACTGTATCCTACAGGGCTCTGGTGAGAGAAGTACAGGAGAGGGAAAGAACAAAACAAAACAAAACCCTCAGTGCCCTCTACTAACAAGGCTTAACAGCGAACTATCTGGGAAAGGAGAATATTTATGAAGCCCACCCCCATCATCCTAGAGCAAGGGAAGAAGGGTAGATTTGGAGCAAAAGGGCAATGAGTTAATGACCAGTGTGCTTATTAAAATCAGACCTTCTAATATGCTATGATAGTTAGGTTATTTTTTAAAAAGAATTATTTATTTAACTTTATTTATTATTATTACTATTTTTTAATTTGCTATAGGGCGTGCTCACCAGAGAGAACGAGAGAGAGAAAGAGTGAAAAAGCAAGCTACTAGGTCTGGGACTCATACCACCATTAACCATGTGGGAATCCAGCAACTTGACCACCATGCCACCTGCTGGTCCTATAGTTAGATTCTAAATACTGAGTCAAAGACCCAACAGTATATAGATACACTTTGTAATATATATGTATAACATATATTATAGACGTATAAAATATTGAGTGAAAAACTAAATCAAGAAGAATATTGTTTACTGCCATTAGAAACAACTAATATCAGGACCAGCAGTTAGCGTAATGGCTATGTCGCTGGACTCCCACGTAGTCAGCTGCGGTCCGCGTCCCGGACCCCATGGCTTAAAACTCACGCCGGGCATGTGTGCGTGCGTGCCCAAGATCCCGAGAGAAGAAAGGAGGAGAAGGGATTGTGGCGTGGCCATCCCCCCTAGGGGGTGATTTTTTGCTTTCTGTCTCTCTGTCTCTCTCTGTCTGCCTGGTGAGCACACGTGCCCTATAGCAAAAACCTCTTAAAAAAAAGAAATAACTAATATGAACAAAACTATACATAAAGTAAAACTTTAAACAAAAAATAGTCAAGATAAAAATAGACTAGTGGTTGCCTTAGATGGAGAAGAGAGAGATTTAAAAAAAAAAAAGGCTTGGATGTGCGTAGTGGGTGAGAGTTAGCATGTTAATTGTTTTCAGGTATTAGAAGAGCTGCCATGTACAGGATGAAGTCATTATTATGTGTTGCTTAGAGAGAATAAGACGAGGGAAAGTTGTAGGGAAACAGATGTTGGCATACCATGAGGAATTGAGATCTTTCTCTCCAAATGTCTCCATTATCCTGACACTAGGATTGATGAAGCAGAGACTGATTCTTTGTCAAGCTGTGGGAGTTCAACTGGCATAGGAGGATGATCTTATGGTCCATTCCGGTCTAGAGAAGTTAAGGACTTTTCAGACACACTTCTCTTACCTACAGTGAGTGTACCTGGATAGCTAAGGAACCAACCCACTCATTTATTTATCTATTCATGTATTAGGCATTCATCTGCTTGCCTATCCCTCTATCCATTTGTCTATTCTCTTTTGAGTAACTTTAAAAATCAGTGAAGTTGGGACCAGCAGATGGTATAATGGTTACGTTGCTAGACTCCAATGTAGTTGACCACAGTTTGAGTCCCAGACCCAGAGGCTTTAAATTCATGCTGGACGTGTGTGAATGTATGCCCAAAATCCCAAGAGGAGATTGGAGGAGAAGGGATTGTAGTGTGGCCATCCCCTCTGGGTGGTGGTTTATTGCTTTCTGTTTCTCTGTCTCTTTCTCTGTCTCTCCAAAGAGCACACATGCCCTATAAAAAAAAAATTCTCAAAACAAAACAAAAAACTCAGTGAAGTTATTTCACTCAACTGAAATTCATTATTTGGGACAGGATTTTATCTTTTGACTTCCAAGGACTAGGACATTAATACTGAAATAAATTAAATATATTACATACATATGCATTATTTTTATTCAGTTTAAACATTAAAATAATTTTTTATTTGCTGTCTTTTATATTCCAGATGCTTTTTCTCTAAAAAAATGTCCTATTTGGACCAGCAGATGGTGTAATGGTTACATTGCTGGGATTCCCTCGTAGTCGGCCAAGGTTGGAGTCCCAAACTCGGCATCTTAAACTTGCGCTGAGCATGTGTGCATGCCCAAAATCCTGAGAAGAGAATGGAGGAGAATGGAGGAGAAGGGAATGGCCATCCTCCCTGGGGGGATGATTTGATTTCTTACTTTCTGTCTCTTAGCCTCTCCAGTGAGCGAGTACATGTGCCCTATTAGCAAAAATCTTTTTAAAAAATAAGATAAAATAAATAAAAATATCCTATAATATGCTTAAAAAAAAAGAGAGAGAAAAAGATAGGAATATCAGCCAAGAGACTGCATAAAGTCACATGCGACCAAGGCACTAAAATAAGAAAACACAACATATTATATGATAAAACTAAGTGACTCAAAGGTCATTCTACATAGTCAGGTCTGAAGTTTCAGAAATGTAACCTGCCGTCGTCTAAGCGGAAGAGCTGAGATGAGTAGGTCTTCTACGTCTTCCTATGCCTTCTGTTCTTAGTTCAAGCCTTGTCTTGAGAGGGCTAATGACATCATTTTTCTGACTGGTGGACATTTTAAAGAATTAGAGTTCTAAAATAGAAATAAAATCAGGAAAAGCATTTCCTCTGTAGGGTCTCTTTACTGTTCAGTGGTGAAATAATAATAATGAGAATAGAAAGAGTGACTATTAATAGAGAACTCGTATTTGAACCCAGACCTTTGACTCTGGAGTCTGTGTCCTTTGCCGGTACACAATGGTGTCTCCCATTATGTAGAAAAGGTCTAAATATAAGGGGGCGCTCTAGAGATTTTAAAGCTGGTCACCTCTGTCATTTAGAAGCTGTGGAACCCAAAGCTGGAAATCTTGGTTCAGTTCATGAAGAAAGTAGGGCCCAGAAAATAAAATGAATTGCCCAACATCACACAAAGAGTTGCACATCTGTGACTAGATGTTAGATCTCTTGATTCACACGTACAAATTGTCTTTTTTTTTTTTTAACCTACTTTTTCAGTTTTGTTGCAGAGAAAATCATTAAGATAATTACTCATGAAAATTAAAATCCCACTACTGAAAACCCGTCCTCTGGTACTTGGGCTTTAAGTCCTTCCCATTGCTCAAAAGCTCACCGGTGTGCTGGTCGGTGCCTCTGTCCCTACCTGGGCTCAGACCTGCCTAGTGGTCCGTGCAGCCACCGTCTCTGCGGAGGAGACAGCCAACATGCCTAAGGAGACCTTCGCAGTGGTGGTTACTCCGTTTCTTTAGGGACAGGCCTTTTTTTAATCAGCAACCCAAAGCAGTGGCTTCCCGACCAGGCTTCCTGCAGCAGCTGTTTGGGGCTCCATAGCCGGGGGCACAGGCGCAGTAAGTGCATGCCACCCCATCCCGACAGCGAAAGTTGGTTAATCATATATAATCCACCCAACAGTGGGCCGCCTCGTAATTGTTACAGGGCCCTTTCAATTTCTTGCAGTTTCCTTTGTCTCAGCAGTTTTGGTTGCATCCTGAAAACTGTCAGGCTTCCTCGTTTCTGTAAGGACTTGACAATTCCGGCCTCACAATGCAGCTTAAATTGGACCAGCTGCTGCCTCAATGGAGCAGTCTGCCCATCTCCAGGGCATTAAGCCCAAAATTATTTTGAAAATTGAAGCCTTTGACTTGCTCTGGATTAATGTGATTAAGCAGGGCTTGCTTTAATTTGTAGCCATCTCTTCCTTTATTAATAACATCTCATCAGATGGAGCCGCACGAGTGTCTGGGAGACAACAGAAAGTTAGGTTGATTGCAATTTGTCTGTAAGAAAAGTCTTTAATGTTTCAGTAGCAACTGATACAAGGCTTCAGTTGTGGGCAGATTTAGGTCTGCTTGTTATTCTTAATTTTTTATGGAGACCTAATAAGCAAATGAGTCCTCCCTCCTCCCCCCCCCCCCCCCCACCTCCTGAGAGCTACATTTGATTTACAGCTCCCTTTAAGTAATAAAGAAAGGATCTCTTTTTCATCTGAATTGTATCAGCTGGTAAAATCTGGAAGAAATAACCTTCAGGGTTAAGGAAGGTAGAATTAAAAGGGATTTGATTTTTTTTTCCTCTGTATAATTGAAAGTGTATAACTATTATGATTATAAATAATCTGTTAGCTTTTCTAAATAAGAAAGTATATACCTCATTACTTGAGACCTAGATTTTTATAACAGTGGTGGATTATAGTGAAAGAAATTAGGGCAATGTTTTTAAAAATGTCTTTAATAATTTTTTAGGCTCAGTGAAATTATTCTTATAAAATTTATCCTGGCAGACCTAAGATGCTGACGATTCTAGGTCTCATTTCTTTTTCTTCTTAGTATGATTGAGCTGATGTGTCCAGATATTTTCCTGAGGTTAAGTTTGATCTTCCTTTTTATATTGTGAGAGCCCCAAATCACAGGTCTGGGCGTCAGTAATGAGAGTGAGAGTGACTGGGTTTTTTGTTTGTTTGTTTGTTTGTTTGTTTATTGGTTCCAAAGAGCTATGATGTTTTGGGGGGAAAGGTCATTCAACTTCTTTGTGCCTTAGTTTTCTTATCTCTTCAATTAGAAAACTAAGGAGGAAACTTCAGAATTTTTTCTATTAGTAGTTTATCATCATCATTCTATAGTTCCGACTCCCAAAGTGTCTCACCCCACTTAAAATGTATGATTCACTGGGGCTAATTCCAATTTAGTCTTATTGCTTTTTCCCCTCCTCTACAAAGTAATGCATAGTATATTTGCTGATTTACTGATATTTGGATCAAATCTGAAATTTGACCCAAATTTACTGCTGTTTGGGTCAAATCTGAAAGTTAAAGGGCCTCAAATAACTCAGTACCATTACATACACTTTTAATTGTTTATCATCGTTTTAAAAAAGATGGTCTTCTTACTTAAAGCCCTTTGGCTACTAATTGGCATAATTTTTTTGTACTAAGAACTGTTGATGTGGCTGGCATGTGGTGTAGTGGTTAAGGTGTTGGACTTCTAAATGGGAGACCATGGTTTGAGTCCCAGACCTGGTGCCTTGCTTTCTCACTTCTTCTCTCTCTCTGTCTATCTCTAGTCAAATTGAAGAAGAAGAAATAAAATTAAATAAAATAATTTTTAAAAAAGAACTGCTGATGATAAGTATATGAGGTAATATATTTGATAATTAGCTTGACTTTGCCTTTTCACCATGTATGCATATTTCAAAACATCATGTTGTACACCATAAATACACATATTTTAAAATTTGTCAATACAAATAAATTAAAAAGAAAAAAACTGTTTATATTGATAATAAAAATCTTATTAAGAAGTGATACCAGGGACAAGTTTTAAAAAATTTTTCCATGTCTTCTTCCCATTTTGCCTAATATTGTGGTATTTCTTAGAACTGTGGTGTTCAATGTCTCATTAGATACTTCACTGTCAGTTGTATCATTATTCTGTAGTTTTTTTTGTTTGTTGTTTGTTTGTTGCCATAGGACACATGCCCTCACCCAAGAGAAACAGAGAAAGGGAAAATGAGAAATCACCCACCCACTGGAGATGACCATGCCACAATCCCTTCTCCTCCAGTCTCCTCTCAGGATTTTGGGCGCACGTGCACACACACCCAGAATGATTTTCAAGTTGCTGGGTGCAGGACTCAGACTGCAGTCAGCCATGTGAGAATCCAGCGCCTTAACCACCCTACCACCTGCTGGCCCCTATTTATTCTTTAAATCTCACTTACAGAAATAACTTATGGCATCTCCCCAGGACTGGGAAAAATGTGGACCTAAGATCCAGGTACAGCAGTGGTAGCCACTAGGTCTGAGTCTGAAGCAGTATCACAGAGTTCCTCGGGGCTTCATCTGAGCCTTCTGTTTCTTAAATCACTTTACTACACCAGACACAGCATACCTGCTTCTCTGGCTAGTTATGCTTCTGTCTCCAGGCCTGGCCTGGCTGCCATAATGAGTAGAGCCTAAACAGGTACAGTGGCTCAGACACAATACAGGTTCACCAGTTATTGATGTAATGCGCAAAAGCACGCTTTCCTGATCAGTGGACAGCTTTGCTCACATGGTGATTAAGGGAGTCAGATGGCTGCCATTTTGTGGCTCTGCTAACCCTTATATGCCCCCACCACCCACGCTTGTAATCTACAATACATCCAGCCCATCAGCTGAGCAGAGAAAGCATTAGACAGGCACACCTGTGGCTCAAAGGCCTGTGTTCAGAAATGTCACATATCATTTCTGCTCCCGTTCGGGTAGAGCTCAATCACATAGCACATCGTGTGTGCATGGGAAGCCAGGAAGTGCTGTGAAGCTAGGCTTCTGAAGACGAGGAAGTAAATTTTGGGGAAAGACCTAGTAAACCCCCATCTGACTAGTTTGACTTCTGGCTTGGTCTTTTGGAAGTTTTTTTGGAGCTCGTCCTATCGTACTATTTGGGTAGTAATCAGACAAGGCAATTGTGGTAGTTTTGTTGAACATGATAGTAACTAGGATAGATTTTTGCCATGGAGTGGAATTATTATTATTATTATTATTAATATTATCATTTTTCCTTTGGTGGTTGAGCTATTTTTATGAAGGGCATTTAGGGAATTGATTATATGGAGGCCTTTCTATTGTTTTCTCATTTCCTGCCATGTTTTTTGCCAGGCTCTGCTACTAAATGACTACATGATCTTGGGTATTTGTTGGAGCTTCTGTCTCTTCATTAATAAAAGTCAGGATAATAATTCTTACTTTGATGGATAGGGTGATGATTAAAGCATGCATTACATGTCTTCTATGTAGCTACTCAACGTAACTCTGTTAAGCAAGTTAATTAATATAAAAGACCTAGCTCTCCAGACACTTGTAATGGGTGAAAACAGGGGGAAGTATGAATATCCATTTTAGAAATACACGTTCTCAGAGGTTTAAGAAATCAGTAATATCAGAGCTGATTTTCTCTGACAACTCAGTTGAAGCATCTCTTCTTTTGGGCAACCTTTTCTGACTCCTCCAGCTTGGGTTCAATGTGTCCCGTCCCTGAGTGCTCTTCTTCCCCCAACCTCTGTCCATGCACTTCCACGTGAGCACCCCTCCTCTCTGTATGGTTATGGCCAGCTTACGTCTGCAACCCTTTACTAAATCAGATATTTTCTTTTCCTGCTGCATCTCCAGGCCTAACAAGTTTGAAATACCCAAAATTACCATTTTTATAGTAAAAAATGGTTTACTATGAACAGTTTTATCTGGTTGTACCTAATATCTAGAAGGCACAAAATATTTGTTGGTCATTGAGTGACAAGCCAGCTGAACTTGGTTGCGTACTTCTCGTCTTTTGAGTTCCATGCTATGTTTGGCACCTTTTATGCCATCATTGACATCATATATGCCGACGTGTGATACAATCCTGAGTGTTTCTTTAGCTATCTCAAGTAGGTATGACTCAGATTCTCAGGTGAACAAATTCCTTAAGAACAAGCTGTCATGTATTTCCCACAATACCGAAAGTGCTAGGTAATTGATAGTTTAAGATCTATGTCTTGAATTCTCTTGCTTTAAGTTATAATGAAGACTATGAATCTCATAATTGAGAAATGCTGTGGTTCAACTATAATCACAGAGTCTTTTTTTTTTTTGTTGTTTATTCATTTCTTTCACGAGAGAGAGAAACAGAGAGGCAGAGAGACAGGAACCCCCAAGAGGGTCTTCACCCTGTGATCTACTCCCAGTCTCAGCTGGCCTGGATCACTGACACGTATGTGCTTGGCTTGCTCAGGGGGGGTCCTGGAGCATGAACTCAGTACCTTTCCAATGTGGGTCCTATTGTATTGCTGCTATGCCACCATCTAGCCCCATAATCACAGAGTCTTTGATAGAAGTAGCACTTGGACTCAGTAGCTAGTCTGTTTCTATGATGGTAGACCTGCCTTTGACTTGTTAAGGATGTCAGTATGATTTGACAGCACATCTTGCTCTAGGCTTTTCTGTGTGTGTCATCAGTTTTCATTGGAAGAAACACCAAATTTGGAATCAGACCTGGTTTCAGATCCAGCTATTTATAAGCATATGACCTTGGCATGGCCATTTAACTTTTTGCTATTTCATTTGCTTCACTAAAAAAAAAAAAAAAAAAAAAAAAAAAAAAAGCCTGTTTTACACCAGTGATGTGAGATCCAATATGTAGATTACTTCAAATACTTTTGGCTACAAGTAACAGAAATTTCAACTAACATTGACTTAAAAATAGGAATGTATACTTTTTACATATCAGAAGTCAAGAAGTTCCAGGGTAGTTCATTCAGCAGCTTAAAAAAAAATCACCATTTTCCTATCTTTTTCCTCTGCCATTCTCGGCTTCAGCATCTCTCATTGTCCCAGGATGGCTATTATAGCCTCAGACATCAGGTGCTCAACCTCAGTATTGGTTGTCAAGAAGCGTTAATGCTCCATTTTTGTGGCTTTTTTTGTAAGAAGAAGAGTTTTCTAGAAGCCCCCCAGAAGGCATTCCCTTATATCTCATTACCCAGAATTGTCTCACATACCTGCACCTAAAGTAATCACTAGAAAGGGGGATGAAATGGTCACATGGTGTTATAACAGTCAAGATTTCCCCTAGTACATCGGAGGGAACCAGCCATCCCCAAACTACCAGCTACTAGACTCCTGAACCAAACTGGTGTTCTGTAACCAAGGAAACTGTGTGTGTATGTGTGGGGAGGAGATGGCTGCTGAGTGGACAGCCAATGTAGTATGCCAAACCTTACATGACAGTACGTGGCTGACCCTGACATGTGATGGTGTTTAGGATGATCATATTTAAATAGGTGGTTATTGGTGTGCATCTAAAACCTCAGATATGTTTCTTCCCTGTGGTTTTCATTTCATATAAACATAAACCAAGGTTCTTATTTCTTAATTCTGTTTCATATGAATGCATATGTCCAAAAAACACATAAAAAGTTAAAAATTTTAAAACATAACAGGATGTCGATGCTTAGAGACATTGATTGGAATAAGAAGTGTGTTCTGAGATTTTGCAGAAGGAATAAGCAAGAAGTAATATAGGTCTCCAGGTATTCCATCTGATTACCATAAAATAGCTAAAGCAAAATAAAGAGAACAAAACAAAGCAAAATCTTTGTCATAATAAAGTCTGGGTTCACAAGAAATGTTCCCATAAAATGATCTAATTTATCTGACTCCTGATGATAGACTTGATATAAAGATACAATTTGCTAATGGGGTCACACTTTTACAAAAAATGTCTAAGCAGGCCACCCTATGATGTGGTTAAGGCAGCTGGATCCCGCATGGCAGACTACACAATTTGAGTCCCACCCAGACCTGGTGGTTTGAGAAGCATGCCAGGCATGTGTGTGTGTGCCTGAATCTCAAAAGGAAGGAGAGATGGAGTAGAAGGGACTGTGGCATGACCATGTCCCATGTGAATACTTTCTTGTTTTCTCTCTCTCTTTCTCTCTCTGTCTCTGGCAAGTGAACCTGCTCTCTGGCAAAACTTTTAAGGTTTCTAAGCATTTCTATGCATGTCTTTACTCTCTGGAAAAAAATAACAATAACCATGGCTTTGTCTTATTGCAAAATGACTAAAATCAAACCTGTAAATCAAATATATGAGTTAACTATTTTTGTCATTCCTTTCTGTCACTGAAGAATAACTACATATGTTGTCAAAATACACACATGTACATGAAAATTCTTTTTTTAACTTTTATTTTATTTAACTTTATTTATTTTTAATTTGATCAGAGAAGGACAGAGTGAGAGTGAGAACAAGAACAAGAGTGAGCGTGAGAGCGAGAGAGAGAGAGACCGTGAGAAAGCAAGCCACCAGGTCCGCGACTCAAACCACGGTCAGCCATGTGGGAGTCCAACATCCTTAACCACCATGCCACCTCCTGGCCCTCAAAATTCTTTTGAAATTTGTTGAATGGCATTCTTCATACTCATCAATGTGGATACTATAATGAGGACAAAAGTTCATAAGATGAAACTTTATTGTAATTCAAGGACCTCATCATTTAGTAGAGCAGGAGGATAATTCTGATTTAAGGTAGTCTGGGGCCTACAGGACAGATCCATATGAAGAGAGAAGTCAGAAGAGTGACAGGTGATTTCTGGCTTTGTGTGAGTGTAAGGAACAATGCTAGGAAATCATGACCCTTGAGAGACGTGATGGGAAAGACTGGGACAAACTTGTATGGCACAGACATAGCATGAAAGTAGTGCTGTGGCATTGAGTACCGTCCACTATGGAAAGCTGGGCTCTTTCTCCTCTCCCTTTTGCCCCAACTCTGGAGAGGTCAGGGTGAGAGAAAAAGTGGATAAAGCAGAGAATGAAAAAGCCAACCACATCCCCCCCCCCCCCCATTCCAGGTTTCCTGGAGAGTAGTTAGAATGTTCTCAGAAGGCCATCATCAGGGGTCCCTGGATCTTACCTGCCAAAACAGCACAACTCCCACCCCAAGGTCTGAGTTTTCAATTAATCCAGGCATTCTACAGACGTTGCCTGTGCTTGATTTTCCTAGTTCATGTTAAGATCTACTGCAGAAGGCAATCATATTTTACTTCCCGAAAAAGACCCTCCAAGCATCATTGAACAACCTCCAAGTCACATTTTAGATTTTATTATTTACAAGGTTTCTGGAGGGTACATTTAATAGAATATAGAAAAAAGGCATGGATCTCGGGACCAGCAGTTAGCGTAATGGCTATGTCGCTGGACTCCCACGTAGTTGACCGCGGTTCGAGTCCCGGACCCGGCGACTTAAACTCACGCCGGGCGCGTGTGCGTGCGTGCCCAAGATCCTGAGAGGAGAGAGGAGGAGAAGGGATTGCGGCGTGGCCATCCCCCCTGGGGGGTGATTTCTCGCTTTCTGTCTCTCTGTCTTTCTCTGCCTGGCGAGCGCACGCGCCCTATAGCAAAAACCTCTCCAAAAAAAAAAAAAGCAAAGAAAAAAGGCATGGATCTCGACCTCTGTCATGAAAATGATTACTTTCAATTTAGATTGGTATGGTATGGCTTAAAAAAAATTAGTAAAGTAGTAATTAACTTGTATATTTGCTGCATGAAAGGAATTATATAAAACGTACTTAAATTGTGAAGTGTAACAAAAATGAACCCGCCACTCAACTGAAGAACTAGCACTTTACCCATGAGGGCCAAGCCTTTGGCATAGCTCTTCCTCATTGCATCCTCTTACCTTTACCTAGTGATATCCAAAGGTGACATTTAGCGTGCCTTTGCTTTTCTTTGTAGTTATGTTACATGCTGTATAGCCAAAGCGGTATATTATTCAGGTTTGCTTGTTCGAGTCATATTATAAGCAGTACCATACTGTATGCATTCTTACATGAGTTATTTTTCTCACTCAACATTTTGTTTCTAAGATCCATCCTTAATAACATATATAGCTGTAGTTCGTTGATTTTGTTTTTCTGCTGATGGCCTGATATTGTATGGCAATTTATCTTTCAAAGAACAGTGGGTTGTTTCCATTTTTTTCTTTTCTATTATAAATAATGCTGCTTGGGCCAACAAGTGGCATGGAGATTAAGGTATGGGTCTCACATAGCTGATTCCGTGCTATGAGTCTGGTGGCTTGAAAATTTCACCGGGTGTGCGCGTGTGCGCGCGCACGCACGCCTAACATCCCAACAGGAGAATGGAGGAGAAGGGATTGTGGTGTGGTCATCTCCCATGAAGGTATGATTTCTCACCATCCCTCTCTCTGCCTGTCTGGTGAGCAGATACACCCTAAAGACAAAATCTAAAAATAAAATGAAATAAAATAAAATAAAATAAAATAAAATAAAATAAAATAAAAATACTGCTGAAGATCCTTGCACATGTCTCCTTGGGCCTGTGTACAAGTGTATCTCTAGGCTCCTTCTGGACTTTGGACTTTTGTTGAGTAGCTTCAGCTTTTGATTTCCAAGGGAAGATGTACATCTATTTCAGAATGTACATTTTTGCCAGTTCTCTAGTATGAAATGGCATCTCATTGTGGTTTTCATTTGATTTTTCTTGATTACTAGCAAGCTAGAAATAGCCATTTGTTATTATATCTTCTGGATTTTTTTTCCTAATTATTCTATTGATATTTTTGTCTTTTCCTTCTTGATTTTAAAGAATAAATATTCTGGATTTGTATCCTTGACAATTATATGCATTACAAATATTGTTCATATCTTTAGTGACTTTTCTTTTTAAGATTCTTTATAGTTCCTTTTGATGAGTAGAAGTTCTTAATTTTGGGGGAGTTTAATTTATTAATGTTTATCTCATGGTTTACTCATTTTGTCTCATGCCTAGAAATTTTTCTCTAATCCACGATCTTAAGTATAGTCCCCTTTGGTGGCTTTCTGTCTCTCTGTTTCTCCAGCAAGCTCACGTGCCCTATAGCAAAAATCTCTCATATATATATACACACACACACACACACACACACACACACATATGTATATGTATATAAACTCTTTTATACTGCTGTTTTAAAGAGAAAATGATGTCTCTTTGAAAGACAGTCTGGCAATTCCTCAAAAGATTAACCATAAAGTTATTATATGACCAGCAACCCCACACCTGTGGATACACCCAAGAGAAATGACATCCTGTGTCCGCACAAAGGCTTGTACAATAACGTTCATAGCTGCATAATTTGACGCTTCTTAACAACCAAAAAATGGAAACAATTCAAATATCTATCAGCTGATGAATAGATAAATAAAATGTATACACAGAGTAGAATATTTGCCCATAAAAAGGAATGTACTGTTCATATATGCAACAACGTGGTTGACATTGAAAATGTACTAAGTGAAACCCAACCACACAAATATTTGTGGGAAAATGTAAAAATAAATAAATGGAAAAAAGAAAAAAAAAAGACCACGTAGTGTATACACTTCCATTTACTTGAGATGGAAGGGAACTGTTACAGGAAACTGTACAGGCAGAAATTAGATTAGTCATTGCCTCGGACTTAGGAATGAAGGAGTTGGGGGGATGGAGCGCATAGAATTTCTTTCGAGAGTGATGAAAATGTTAAAATTGACTGTAATAGTTTATAGAGTTGTTGTCTCACTCTGTAAGTATACTAAAAACCATTAAATTGTACAGTTTAAATGGGTGAATTGGATAGTATATTAATTTTCTCTCATAAAGATGTTTGTTACTACAGAAAAAATATTTTCTATTGAAATCACCAGTAAATTCAAATGGCTCTAAATTCTTTTTTTTTTTTTTGGAGAAGTTTTTGCTATAGGGCATGTGTGCTCTCCAGAAAGACAGGAAGCGAGAAATCACCCCCCAGGGGGGATGGCCACACTGCAATCCCTTTTCCTCCATTCTCCTCTCGGGATCTTGGGCACGCACGCACACATGCCCAGCATGAGTTTAAGCCACCGGGTCCGGGACTCAAACCATGGTCGACTACACGGGAGTCCAGCGACATAGCCATTATGCTAACTGCTGGCCCCAAATGGCTCTAAATTCTAGTAGCTCTACTTAAAACTTTTATGTGTTCATTCTAATCCCCCTACACTTTTCCTAAGTCTCTGCCCTTCACCTGTCCCATTGAAAATGCTGAATAACAAAGTTTAACTTATTTATCAAAAGGGATTAATTTGATGAAAATGATTGGAGAAGATGGATGTAACAACTTTTCAATTTCCGACCCCATAGGTAATCATATACAAACAGCCTGGAGCGACACACCGTGACAATGCGGCAGCACTTACTAACTAGCATACATGGCTTAGACCCTGTGATTTCATGACAGCTGAATCCCGAAACAATGCAAGTTCAGTGAGCATGAGTGCAAGAACACCCTAGAGAACACACCTTAGAAAAATGCCATCGATAAGAAATGGTCTTTGAGAGACGGTTTCTGGCATATGCTACAGGGGAGAATGGTATGGAATCTACACAATGACTGGGTTCTATGGAGTGGCGCCTCTGTGGGGAGTTTTACTTTATTCTCTGTGCCTGAAACCTTGACCCCACCCTGGCTGTGAAGTAGGAGCCTGCTTTGTAAAGGGGTGCTGATCAAGACCACAGCCATTATCGAGCTGGGATCCAAACATCTGAAGCTTATCATGAAGCACAATAGTGGAGGCTTCTTAGCCACATTTCTAATTATATTTTCTCTGCTTTTTAGATAAAGGGACAAAGAAATATGGGACTTACTTTTCAGGTTTTTCAGGCTGCTCTGAAGTGTTCTTTTAAAGGTGGAGGGACGTAGTTTTGTTAAATAGTGGTTACCATGAACAGGGTGTGCTCCTGCAGACACTCCTGTGTACAGTCACGTGTGGATGTCAGAGACACATTAGGAGCTGGAATAATTCATTTGTTCTTTCTAATGAATAGTAATAATTTATAATTTGAACTAATCAAAAACCTTTCATCCACGAAAACCAACAAGCTTTACAAACATTATCCTCTCACCAACCTCTGCAGTAAGTGTCTGGCAAGTACGATTGTCTACAATTTGCAGAAGGGCCAAGATACAGAAATTATTCCTGATTTATATGCAGCTTGAAATTTGTGTTTTGAAAGTCACTTTGAACTTATTTTCATTAACTAGTTTGGTAGTCAAGGAATATAACTTAACACTCGCCTCCATAATGGATACCTGCCAAGAAAAAAGTTACAAAATTCATTTATCCAGGTGTTTCCTGGTATTAGCCAAGCCAGTGAGGAGTCATGTCCATCCTCTGCCCCCTGGGGGTCTAATCGCAGTGTGTCTGTAGCCGCAGGTGACAGAAGCCACAGTAGTGACTTTGTGCTTATGCAAAGCCTTCAGCACCTTCTAGGCTGTTCTCTGATCAGTGACCGAGGGTAAACCAAGAAGAATGGAAATGCCCTGGAATTAGTATCCTCACCTCTAGAACCTGTTACCGTGAGACTGTCCCACACAGGACTGCTAAATTAATCTCGAAATAATGTAGCTCTCATCAACTTTCACTTGCACCAAATCTGGAATTTGCCCTAATCCTGGAATTCAGGGCTCTCCATCCAAAACCTAGAAAGGCAAGGTTCTTCCATATTGTTCATCAGCTTCTCTATAGTTTGTTGAGGAAAAGATGTGGATTTAATTTGACTAATCTCTTTACCCTTCCTCCAGCCCATTCCCTCTGAATAGAGACCAATGTGTGCTCTTAGAAAAGCTATAAGGCTTTGCAGACTTCTTTTGAAAACAGAAAAGAAGAAAATCTCATTCTTAACTCCAGAAGCTTCTTTAAACCTAGCCCAGAAGATTTTCCTAAAAGCCCAGACAGTTCAAGTGATAGGTGGAGGTTCATCATATACCCATATATTCACCTCCCTCTCTCTCATGCACATGCACACAGCTTCCTTCTTGCTTGGCAAAGGTTTCTTTCTTTCTTTTTTTCTTTTTTCTTTTCTTTTTCTTTTTTTTTTTTGAGAGGTTTTTTGCTATAGGGCACGTGTGCTCGCCAGACAGACAGAGAGAGACAGAGAGACAGAAAGCGAGAAATCACCCTCCATGGGGGTGGCCACACCTCAATCCCTTCTCCTCCATTCTCCTCTCAGGATTTTCAGCACGCACACACATGTGCCCAGCGTGAGTTTTAAGCCACCGGGTCGGGGACGCGAATCGTGCTTGACTACGTGGGAGTCCAGCGACATAGCCATTACGCTAACTGCTGGTCCCAGGCAAAGGTTTCTTATAGAAGTTTCTGTTCCAATAAACTATGCAGGATGCAGCCACACATTTCCTTAGCTTCCAATGACATACAATGATTACTACATTTTTTTCATGTAAAAGTAGCTGACTTAAGAATCATCTTCATATTTGTTCAGAGTAGTATTGTGCTTCTGTCCAGCAGCTGAAGCCATTCCCTGGAATTGATTAGCTCGTTGGCTGACGTGGCTCATTTCTCACCCCATGGTAAGCTCCAATTAGGAGGAACTATAGTAGAAATGCCTTACTGCTTTTCTTGGATGACAGTTGTTTAATTAGGAAAATTGGCTAAAGGAAAAGTGGATCATTTTAAAAAAGATTTACATAAATCTTGAGTTTTTACTTTATTATATGATTTATTTACATTTAATCATTGCACATCTTATAGCATACACGTTTTTCAAAGCAGGCATGCAGTGCATGTCAATCAAGTAAAAGATAATACCATTAAATTATTTTTAACAGAGAACTTTACATTTTTGTGTCTGTTAAATGCTTTTTTCCTAAAACCATAATTTTTTTGAGAGATTTTTTAATTATAGCTTTCATATGCTTACCAGAGAGACAGAGAGTGACAGAGGGATAGAAAGTGAGAAATCACCCTCCAGGGAGGATGGTCATACTGTAATCCCTTCTCCTCCATTCTCCTCTCACGATCTTGGGCACACATGCACATGCACCTGGCATGAATTTTAAGCCACTGGACCCAGGGCTCAAACCACAATTGACTACGTGGGAGTCCAGCAAAGTAACCATTACAGCATCTACTGGCTCCAAAGCCATATATATATATATATTTTTTTTTTTTTTTTGAGAGGTTTTTGCTATAGGGTGCATGTGCTCGCCAGAAAGACAGAGAGAGACAGAGAGATAGAAAGCGAGAAGTCACCCCCCAGGGGGGATGGCCATGCCGCAATCCCTTCTCCTCCATGGTCCTCTCAGGATATTGGGCACGTGCACACACGCGCCCGGTGTGAGTTTAAGGCACTGGGTCCAGGACTTGAATGGTGGTCGACTACTTGGGAATCCAGCGACATAGCCATTACGCTAACTGCTGGTCCCCAAAGCCATATTTTTAAAATTAAACAAGTATATGTTCTTGTGCTAACTTTTGAATTATAGGGTTTTTCTTTTGACCATGGGTTCTCTACCTGGAGTACCTCTTTTTTTTTTTTTTCTTTTTTTGGAGAGGTTTTTGCTATAGGGCGCGTGCGCTCGCCAGACAGACAGAGAGAGACAGAGAGACAGAAAGCAAGAAATCACCCCCCAGGGGGGATGGCCACACCGCAATCCCTTCTCCTCCATTCTCCTCTTGGGATCTTGGGCACACATGCACACATGCCCGGCGTGAGTTTAAACCACCAGGTCTGGGACTCAAACCACGGTCGACTACATGTGAGTCCAGCAACATAGCCATTACGCTAACTACTGGTCCCCCTGGAGCACCTCTTTATCTCCCTTCCACAGCTCAGTGTGGAGTTAAGACCATAGACTCAGGGGGACCAACCGGTGTTGTAATGGTAACGTTTTTGGGCTCCCATGTAGTCAACCACTGTTCGAGTCCTGGATCCGGCGGCTTAATACTCACTCTGGGCATGTGTGCATGTGTGTGTGCCCAAAATCCAGAGAAGAGAATGGAGCCTTGAGAAGAGATTGTGACATGGCCATCCCCTTGGGGAGTGATTTCTTGTTTTCTGTCTCTCCATGAGTGACTCACATGCCCTATAGCAAAAATACCTCTTTACAAAAAAACAAACAAATGAATCTACCATAGACTGCAGGCTAGACTATTTAGGCCTGAAATCTGACTCTGTCTTTGTTGGGTTGGGGATCTTGGCTATGCCATTTAACTTTCCTGTGCTTGGTTATTTTCATGTGTAAAATGGGTATAATAAAAGGACTCCCTTACTGGGTTGTTTGAAGAATTTAAATATACATAAAATAAGTATAAGAGTATAAATAGTTAGAGCTGTGGTTTATGTATATTAGACAGACTAAGCACTAAGTATTTGCCACTATGGTTATTATTAATAATTTTTAGTGGAGTATGAGCTAAAATTTATTGCTATGTAAAGTAAATGTTTGTGGAAAAATGTAAAAATAAATAAATGAAAGAAAAAAATAATAATTTTTAGTTTTGGCATCTTGAAAATCAAGTGAGAATTTAAAGATACTTGTAATCAGAGTACAGAATTCATATAGAGTTTCATGATTTTCTTCTTAGCTGTTTTTCTTTTCAATGTGGTAAAATACATATAACATAAAATCTACTTACTCGGCCATTAAAAAAATATATATTTATTCCATGAGATAGAGAGAGAGAGAGAGAGAGAGAAGAGGCTCTCAACAGGGTTCCCATACAATAATCTACTCCCAGTTTCAACTGACCTGGATCATGGACCTGCCTGTGCCCAGTGTGTTCAAGGAGGTCCCAAGATGAAGAACACCCAGGACATTCCCATATGTGTCTGTTTGCGTTACCGCTGCACCGCCACCTGCTCCCCACCGACTTAGCTGTTGTTAAGAATGCAGTCCCATAGAATTAAGTGCATTTACCCTGTTGTACAGCCAACACCACCATCCATGTCTAAAAGTCTTTTCATATTACAGAAACAAAACTCTGTACCTGTTAAACAGCAACTCGCTATTCCTTCCTCCCCTCCCCCACCCCCATGAACCACCCTTTCAATTTTATATAGTAGTCTTGCTTACACTGATTTTGATAATTTTTAAGAATAACTTCCTTTTATTGAGTTTTTCTAAAGCATTTAACTTAATTTTTAATAGAAACAAAGCTCTATTTCTTTTCCTATCTATATGTGAAATTTAAGTAAATTTTCTAATTACAGCATAAAATATGATAGGTCCAAACAAGTTTGGGAACAAACACAGCCAACTAGGTAGGCATACCCCTCAACTGAGGGGAGCAGAATGGTGCCTGTAAACCAGAGAGGGCCTGCAGTGTCTGGTGCTGTGGGCTTCAGCCACCATGTTTGCTACAGAGAATGGTGTGGCTCAGTTCATCTGAGCTATTGTATTCATTCTGTGGGCTTCCTTCTCTGTATCTTGGTGCTTGTCTCTTATATCATCTGAAACACCCTCATTCTTAATTCTGTGTGTCTAAATTGTACTCATTTTTCAATGTCTGCTTAGATGTACTACCTCTATGAAACCTTCCCTATTCACTTCCCTTCCAAACTTTCAAAGTGCTTCTTTGCACCTATCCCATGGCGCTGAACACTTTTTCTCTTGCACCGTTAGTGTTTGCACAAGCTCTCTAAGGGCAAGCTCAGTGTGTCATGCGTCTTTGGATTTCTCATATCATTGGGTTAGTGCTATGTATGGAGCCAAGACTGCACTCACTTTTTTTTTTTTTAAGTTGCTTTCTTTCTTTCTCCATGAGTAGGAGAGGCAGAGATAGACAGACAGCACTTCCCATAGGATGCCTGTGCTGCCATCCATCCCCAGATCCTGAGCATGTGCATGCCTGATGTGTTCAGGGAGGTCTCTAGGCATGAACCTGGAACCTGCCCATGTGGGTGAACCTCACAGATCATTACATTATATCTATACTGACTGGCTCCCAATGGCTCACATTTATTAAATTCCTGCCTTGTCAAGCTGAGACAGAGGAAATGAATGGAAGAAACTAAACCTTAGAGCACTCTATAGGTAACAAAGCTTGTGTGTGTGTATGTAGTCATTCTTACAGCATGCCTTTTTGGCATTTTCCTTATAATGGCTTTGCAGATGAAGAAACTTAGAGAAGTTAAGTTATTCATCCAAGGAAAATATTCTGATGGCAATGGTAGTGCCCTTGGCGCAATTTTCTAGCACTCTTTTGTTGAAAGTGTTCGGTGTGTTCCTCAGGGCATGTCTGTGGGCTCCTAAATGAAATACTGGTTGTTATCAAAGACCTGGTAATCAAGGCTAAAAGATTCCCAATATCAGTCAAGTTGCAGGTGAATTTTGATCTTCAGGAGGCTGTTGGTGGCAGTCATTTAGTATTTTTTTTCTAGCTTTAGTTTATGGAGAGAGAACCTGAGATTATGAAATCAGTGACTGGTTTAGAGCCCTGGTTCAAACCTATTGGACCCTGCCACCTACTAAATAAGCCAAAAATTTAGCCATTGAGGTTTGTTTTATTCATCTGTAAAATGGACATACTAATATATGGGCACTGCTATGAAGATTTGATAAATAATGCATATGAAAGCATTTATGCTATACAAGCATTGTATTTATCTACAGTATCATCATCATCCTACACTATTGAATAATCATTCATCTCAAGGTGAGAAAAGTCCAGGGCAGAAATATTGGATTAATATGGAACAAGCTACCCTAAGTCCAAAATGGGAACTCTGGTGTTAATTAGTACAGGAGTGCTTTTGAGACACTCACTGTTCTAATGTAAAATTATTGGTATCCCAGCATGATGGATTTTTGCTCGGAGCCTTATTTCCTTCCTAAGTTAAAATAACTACAAGCAAAGGCATGTAGTCTAGAAAAATGCTATTTCTATTTTCGACTGCCTGGATATCTTACCAATATGGAGTTGCCAAGAATGAGAGATACCCAGGGTCAAGAGAAGCTATCATAGAACTTACTATAAAGAGTATTTGTGGACTGGCCCTGTCGTGCAGTGGTGAAGCACTGTGCATTGGGAGTTGGATCCCATATGGCCGACTGTAGTTCAAAACCCCACCATTGCAGCTTGCAGAAAACATGAGGCATGATGTGTGTGTGCTCCACATCCTGACAAGCTGGAGAAACAGAGGTAAAAGAATCACAGCATGGCTATGTCCTATTGATACTGCTTTCTCTCACTGTCTTCCTTTCACAAGCACACATGCCCTCTGGTAACTAAAAACAGAAAATATGTTCAAGAGCATTTTTGTCATCTTTTTCTCTTAGAAATCTTCCCAGACTCCTCAGGCTGGGTTAGGTGCCCCTGTGATGTGCTGTCTAAAATGCTAAGCATATCCCTCTGCTAGCTTATTCACTGTATTAGCCACACTCAGAAGAGTGCCATAGTTCACTCTAGTTGTTCAGTGAGTACCTGTTGAATGATTCCCTCTGTCATGGTTCTGCTTTATTGCATGCCCTAGTCAGAAGTAGAAATGAGGCAAGAGTTGTGGTTGGACGTGTCGCCATGTTGATTGTATTGATACGATAACTGAATCAATTAGACCAATGTTTCTCAGCCTTTTAAAATTATAGCCCCCTAGGAGCCATTTTAGACAATTCTTTCCTAATTGTTTCCCTATACCCCATCCATTAAATTTTAATATCACAGATATACTGTATGTCAGTTTACATATTGCGGCCCTTTGGAGAACTGCAACCATTTTAATAAGTCAGATGTTTTTGTCCCCCAGGAACTAATTTTTGCACCCTGGAGAACAGTATCATTCTCCTAGAGAATGCCCAAATATGACCAACTTTATGGAATGAGCTGGTTTGATACTATGCAGTTATTATAAAGTTTCTATTTGAGATTTCCACAGTTATAAAGTGATTAAGCTTTGGTTGCTTGTCTTATCGACATACTTCCAAGATAAGGCTGTTGAATTGATTTCTTTTTGTACAAAATAACTGATTTTATTTTTCTTTTGTATAGGATAAATAGGCAAAGCCAAGGTTTTTCCTTGACCACCAATAGTATTTCAGTGTGGAGCTAAGTTATGAACAAATCTAACAATCTCAGTTCTTAATTTCATTCTTCTCAGAAGTCCTTAAGCTAAATGTGTAATTATATTTACTGTTAGTGAATTTAGACATCTATATAAATCATAACCATGCTTCTTGGGTGATCCTGCCTCATCATTCCCATGTGGGGTGTTTGTAGGTAATATACAACACAAGTTGGGGGTATATGCTACTACCACATAGAATTAAAAAGCAACTGTAATGTGGTTTATGTGCAGAATGAATAGGCAGTTTTCATCATCTTTGGATGGCTTAAGGTAGCTCTTCTGGCAATGCTGTGTAAAAGCCACAGTGTCTATAATGGCAAGCTTCAACGGGATGCCTTTTATCATCTGTGTCATTAGGAGTTGAAAATACTTTTGAAGAATATGAAAAAATATTGGACTTTTTTTAAAAAATGAGAGAGATAGCAAATGCAGGGAGGACCGAAGGAGGGAGGAAAGAAAGGAGGAGAGAGATATTTTTGTCAGTCTTGACACATTACAATCCCCCCGCCCCAGCCTCCCACTTGGCAAGGACAACAAACACATGCCACTGCACCCAGCCTGTTTAAGGTTGGGTCTGGAACCAAACCTCAGTCTCTCATGTGGCCTCAGCTAATGTGCAGTAGCAACCTCCCATGTATACCACCATAGCTGGGCTTGGATGTGGTGCTGAAGACCCCTTCTGTTATGATTTCATGATCTCTCAATCTGTCTTTTAACTGTGATATAGAGCACAGACACTTAGGAAAACCTACTCCAACACCTCACTGAGAGAAACCTATCTTTTCTTGAGAGCAATCCATTTTATTCTGTTTGCATTAACCTAGATCCCTAGTATTTGGGAGCATCTGGCTTTTCCTAGTGAAGTTCCATCATGACATGACTCATCATTATCAGTATACAGAGATAGAAAGACTAGTCATAACATTATCAATTTGATTACCCAGTAAGTTCCCTTTTATGTCTCTTATTCAATAGTCTCAACCATATCTAAGATTGAGGGGACAAGTATTAGTACCCCCACTATACAGATTAGCAACTATGACTAAGAGAAGTTAAGTGTCTTGTCTGGCTTATTATGCCCTCAAATTTAGGTCTTCTGACTCCAAAGACCTATGCCTGTTTAACTGTCCCACATCACTCCAAGCCTTTATCTTTCTTATGGAGTAGTGAGTAGAACTCTCCAAAGCACAATTTGGACCAGTGGGTAAAAAGGGGCAGACTTTGGGACCAGAAAATGGCTTCGTTGAACTCCCACATGGTCAACCACGGTTCAAGTCCTGAATCTGGCAGTTTGAAACTCGCACTAGGTGCATGTGTGTGCATGCCCAAAATCTCAAGAGGAGAAGGGATTGTGGCATGGCCATCACCCTGGGCTGTGATTTCTCACTTTCTATCTCTCTGTCAAGCACATGTGTGCATTATAGCAAAAATCTATCTCTCTCTCTCTCTCTCTCTCTCTCTCTCTCTCTCAAAAAAAAAAAAAAGGCAGACTTTAACTCAATAAAAGTGGAAATTCCTAGCAATTAGAATATTTCAAAAATTGCATAGATTACTTTGTGAAGTAGCCTGTGCCTCTTCTTGAAGTGGTCATCTGGATATTGCAGTGGGGTAAAATACAATATGGCATTTGGCTAAATAACCTGGAAAATCTCTTACTGTTCTGAGATTTTGCAAAAAAAAAAAAAAAAAAAAAACAACCAAAAAAAAACCCACTTCTGTCTGTCTGTCTGTCTATCTATCTATCTATCTATCTATCTCTGGTCAGTTTCCTCTCTCTTGTTAAACAACATAATTCAAATGGCTAAGTTCATGGTCTCCTGTACCAGCTTTGCATCACATGTACCCTATGGAGCTTGGTAAGAATGTGTATGCCCAGGCCGATCCCAGATTCCAGTGAGGAATAGAAGCAAAAGTGTTGAGGTATGTTTCAAAAGTTCCACAAGTGACTCTAAGGCATGGAGTTGTGAACCACTCTTCCTGTGAAACCCACTGATAACAAGGTACACACAGGCCTCATTGTAAGCATGGGGTATAATTTAGTAACATCAAGGACTCACAGTTTCTCAGTGTGCGATACTCCTGTTAATATTAATCAAGGCATTTAATAAGATTGTGTTTGTTCTCCTGGTTGCAAGGGTACCATGATTCCTACTAGGCGGATTATCTCCTAATTGCTAATATCTCCTAATACCTACCTATATCACGGGAGGATAGGAGTTGGTGTTGGTTTAGAAAACAGGCATTAATCAGCCCAAACACATCAGTCTCTTCAAACACTATTTTCTGGAAAACAGGCTAAAATCAGGAGGTTTGATACTGGTTGGTGAGCTGCTTACTCCAATACCAGTTACCTACATTTCCACATCAGTTACCTTTGTAGCAGGAAGAAACCTCCGATGGCACAAAGAATTATTAATGCTTCGGTTTATTGCTTTCTTGAGGAATTTTTTTGATAAAATATTCAACTATGTTTATAGCACTCTTCTGAGAGAATAATCTCTGAAGGATATGTCCATATAGAATAAATGCCAGAGGATTATAAGTTCCCCAGTATGTCTTCCCATAATGAGTCAAAAAAAAAAAAAATACAATTGCTCTAACAGTATTTTTTTTTTCTTTTCGATCAATAGTTTGCTTTTTAAAGCTTACATTTTCTCATTGGACACTTTAAATGACTGATGAGACAAAAGAAAAAAAGCCAAGCTAAAATGACAGTATAGACACTCCTCAAATCCTATAATGAACTCCACAGGGCATCCAATTTTGATGTATTAGGATTTTTTTTATAATGAGTACATTGTTGGAAATCACATTTTCTATCTGCAGGAGCTGAAGATGAAACTGAGCTGACATCTTACCTCTTTGTAGCTAATTAGCAAGAGAAAGGTAGTGTTTTGAATCTTGTATGGGAAAGGGGAGGTATTATTCACCCACTCTCTCCTCTTTTTCCCTTCAAACTCCTGGATCTTTTTTTGTACTCTTTGATTTGATTTAACGTTTTGGATGAGTCTGGTTGGTAGGAAAAGAATGAAGGAAGTTGAAGAATGATTACTATTTAATGAAAAAAATCAGTGTAGCTCACTTCTCCCCTTCATCTTGACTATAGGATACATAAAAGAGGTCAAGTCTTTTTATTTGAAAGGGCAATTCCTTTCCTGAGCGCAGCCTATAGGCAGTACCTATGGTCTAAAAGTTGTTTGTTATCACCATATTAACATTCGTCACCACTGAATCCCCAACACTTAGCACAGTTCTTGGAAATTAGTAACTACTTAATAAATGTCTATTGATTAATGTGTTTATTCATTAATTTATTTGTTTATTCATTAATAAACAAAACATCATGTTGGTTCCTACATTCGAAGTATTATAAATGTATTAGCTGTATCAAATATCTCACTTTGAGTGGTAGCTGTGTCCATTTTAGGATATGTGATAAGGCTTACATAGAATTTAGTGGTCAGGGCCAGAAGGCTAGAGCAGAATGTGCATATACGGTTCTACTTGGGGACTGGTAATCAGGCAGGTGAGTAGTGTTGGGGTTCACATAGATGCCCCATCCTCATGAAGGCTAAGTGATGGGAAAATCCAGTACAAGTAATCCTCCAATCCATACACGTGTGCTCATTGTGCTATTTCCATGGTGCCTACACCCCATCCCTGCTGCCTGCCAACCTGTGATCACTTGGCACCGCCTGGAGGGAGGTGACCTTCCATTCTGAAGCTGCAGCTCATGGGTGGGGAGTGGGGGAGTTTCTGCTCCGTCTTGGCTCCAGTGCCTCTGTTGTGTCCCAGTCTCATTGACTCCGATGGACAAAAATCCTTATCAGAAGGAAACGGTTGACATGGCCTAGTTGGAAACAGCCTTTCCAGAATAGCAAAATTCTAGCCTCAGTTCCTACTCCTGGAGTCATGCCCAGGAGACATCTTTTTACTTGAATCAAGTACTTGCTTATTAAACTTGGCTTTTTATTTCTGATTCTAAAATGGGCAATCACACTTTAAAAAAAACAGACTTCTCCCTGCAGCCATCAACAGTGTGAGACTCTGGGCCCTCCTGTGGTATGGAAGAAGGCCAGGCTGCAGTCCCCATCAGAGCAGGATTGCCAAGGAACCTCAGCAACTGGCTTGACAGGTACACACACTCAACAGATATTTCTGGAATGAATGAGTCGACGATTGAAATCCAACATAGACATTTACAGAGGCAAATTTAGTTTAATAAGATGGAGGTCTCCTTATATCATTTCTTTTAAAGTTTAATGCAGATAGGGGAGGCATCCATTTAAGGAAACTCAAAAGGGTAATAACAACAGAAGCCTCTTGTTTCCCTACAGAGAAAAGTTCTCTTCCCAGACACTTTGTCATATATGACCTCATTTAATTATTTTTCTTGTCACAAAGGTTAGCTTTATTCTCATCTTTAAAACTACATATATATGAGACTCAATATCACAGTCAAAGAAAAGAAAAGAAAACCTTAAAACTCTGGGGCTGGGCACAATAGGGTATGGATACACACACGCCTGGTGTGATCTTCAAGCTGCCAGGTCCAGAACTCGAACTATGGTTGGCCATGTGGAAGTCCAGCATCTTAATCACCATGCCACCTGCTGGCAACCTCCAGTTCCGTTTTTAAGCATTTGGTTCATTCAGGAATTGCCTTCCACGTAGCTTGATGACCCAAAACACTTGGGCCCATGAAGTGGTGCAGCCATATAACACAACATTGTGAGACTAACCCACATAGAGAGGTTCCAGGTTCATGTCTGGAGACATCCCTGGGAACACTTGGCTCGTACTTCCCCATGATCTGAGGCTGGTAAAACCTGGGTATGGACCGCAGTGTCAAGACTATGAGTATACACTCTGTCTTTCTGTCTCTCTCGGAAGAAATAAACTTTTTAGGAAAAGAAGAAAGAAACTTAGAAAGGAAAAAAAAAATGCCTGCCTTTTCTGCTCCCAGAGCACGCCTGTATGTCTCTTCTTGGATGTTTTGTCTTAGAAGGAATGGCAGCCTGTAATTGACCCCTCTGTGATGGTTCACCTTCCGCTGGGACCGCAGGGTAAGTCAGCGGAGGGAAATGCTGAGAGAGGACATTCATCCCTTTCGGTTTTCCTTTTAAGATGTTTTTGAACAACAATGTTAAAGCACCTATAATGGTGCTGTGAATTGTTAACAAGCATGTTTGCACATCACATCTATCATGCTATTTGCACGATGTTATGTGAAGAAACAGCTCAAAGTATTTTTAAGATATGGCCTTTTATCTCTGGAAGCACAAGGAATTATTTGCAGATTGGTCTCTGGAATGAAATTAGCCAGGCACGATGGCTAGTTCCTGTAAAGTGTGGGCATTTCTGTAAATGGTTCTGAGTCCCTTAATCCTTTTGATCATTTGCACTGTGTATTTTTACACCGGTTCTTTTACGTTGGAGAAATAAAGTAAAGAGACTTAAAGGTGAGTTTGGCAAGGGCATCTCTGCGCTGTTTGTCAATGCAAATGGATCTTGAATTTGAATGGTAGTAGTTTCTCTTAAACAACCACGCTCCTTTAAACCTCTCTGCAAATAATGTCAGTGGCAGATTATGTCTGAGAGTGTTTGCTGGTCAGGAAATCTTCCCTGACCCCATACTGCTGCCACAGAAGAAGAATCTAATACTGTAAAATATTCTTGACAGCCTGGATGCCAATTACTGTACAGCTGCGATTTCTCATCTGGGCCACTCTCAGCGTGACACTTGCCCTCATTTGGTGACTTTGGGTTTCCACATTCAGAAGCCGGTTTGGGATCATAGAATGAATCCAAGCTTCATCTCTGATTGAACCATGGTTGGTTTGTGACTGGATCCTGCCACTTAACTGGCTGTGGGATGTCGTGTGAGAAAACTTGTGGAGAGACAAGTTTTCTGATCTGTAAAATGGGGACCATGTCTTTCTCGCAAAATTGTTGTGAGCAGTATTTGTGCACCCATATTGATAGCAGCGTATTCATAGTAGCTAAAAGGTGAAGAGAACCCAGTTTCGTTAATGGGTGAATGGGTTAGCAGAGTGTGTGCATGTGCGGGCCCACACACAAAACAGAGTATCATTCATTTTGAAAAAGAAAGGAAACTGACATGCTACCGTGTTGATGAACCTAGAAGACAGTACACCAAGTAAAATTAGTCACAAAAAGACAAGCACTGTGAGTCCACTCACATGAGGTACCTAGAGTAGTCGGATTCACTGAGGTGGAAAGCAGGCTGGTGGTAGCTAGGGGCTGAGCAGAGGGGAGGTTAGTGTTTAATGAGCTCAGCGCTTCAGTTCTACGGATGAAAAGCAGGAACAGTGGTGATGGTTGCTGAACAATATGAATGCACTTAATACCACTGAAACGTACACTTTTAAGATGGTAAATTTTATGTTAGGTATATTTTATCACAATAGAAAAAATAGGAAAAAATTGTTGGGAGCATTAAATGGTGTCAGGTAGGTAAAATGCTTGCCATACGGTCTGTATTCTGTAAATAGTAGCTAATAGCTTTTGCTCTGGCTAGGACATGGTATTTTGATGGTTGCATAATAGCTCATCATGTGGTTAGACCATAATTTCTTTTTTGTCCGACTTTTGTATTTCTTACAGAACTCTATCATTAGAATAATGATGGAGCGAGTTTTCTGTACATGTGTATATATTTCCCATTATTTGGGGTTATGCCTTTAAGATGGATTTCCTGGACCACTTAATCAAGGAGAATGAGCATCTTTGTGGTTCTCGCTTACATATGTCAATGGGGTTTCCAGAAGGATTTAGTAATTTTACCCTGTCACTAGCCAAGTAAGGGCACCCATTTCCATGTGTCGTTAACTGCGCTAAGATGCTTTTAAGCAATTTTACAATGTGTAATAAATGAGAAATGGTATTTACTTTTATCACTAAAAATGCTGAGCATTTTGCTTGTCTTGGTTTACACTTATTCTTTCCTATCTTTCCTATGTGAATAGCCTGTTTGCATTTTTGGTTTATACTGTTGGCCCTCCGTATATGTGGATTCCACCTCTGTGTGTTAAGCCAACCACAGATTGAAAATATTTTTTGGGGGAAAAAAAAACAACTGGTTACCGCTGTACCAAATGTGTAGAGACTTTTTTCTTTATCATTAGTTTCTGAACAATGTATTAATAGTGTAACAACTGTTTTCATAGCATTTCCATTGTTTTAGGTAGGATAAGTAATCTAGACATTACTTCAAGTATACTGGACAATGTGCATAGGTTAAATATAATTACAATACCATTTTATGTAAGGCATGTGAGCATCTTCAGATTTTGGTTATCTGTGGGGGGGAAGGTCTTGAAACCAATCCCTTGTGGATACTGAACAACGACTATATTTCTAGTGTGATTTCAATGTTTTCATAACAAATTATATCTGTCCTTTTTTAATACTCAGAGAATTTTAGTACTTATGTGGTTAAATGACTTGCTTAAATATTTTGAATTATAAAATATTAAGATTTTAAAGTAGATCAAAAGTGGTTTTTACAATAATGATTGTTATTCTTACTGCATCTTCTTCCCAAATTCTCCACTCTCCTTTTTTTTCTGTCTGTTAGCATAAAACCTGTTTAGATGCTAACTTTAATGACTATAGTATTTCAACTAAAATGCACAGATTGACCAATTAATAAACCAATATATAACAACCAATTAATACCAATATAAAAAGGACATGCCAAAAACTAGGGCAAAGAAGAAATTAGAATTACTAATAAACATGAAATTTATTTTTTACTTCATTAATAATTAAATTCATTCAAAATAAAATAATAGAGTATTATTTTCTGGGTATAGTTCCTGAAGTTTAAAAATGTATTAGTGACTGAGACTGCCCCTCGATATGCTGCCAATGGGGAGAGAAAATTGGGTCCATTTTACTGAAAATCACTTTGGCACTAGGCATCAAGAAATTTTAAAATGTTTATAAATGTTCATTTAGAAATTCTGCTTATATAGCTGTGGCTTAAGGCAGCCTCAGAAGTGTGGAAACATATTTACATTCATAGATAAAAATAGGATTCAGTTTTAATGCCCAATGACAGGGAATGACCGAATTAGCAATCAGACAACAAGCTGATGGAGTATTTTGTAGTCGTCATAAACGGCGTTTTCTAAAAACTTCAGTGACATAGGGAAACACTTCCAATACACTGGTAAGGGGGGAAAATCATGCAGCAGTGATTGCAGTGGAACAAACTGTCACAGAAGCTGAAGGCAAAGACCAGACCTCTCTCTGGGCAAGGCCAAATTCTTTCTTGTACATAAGGTGACCAAAAAGAGATGGGAAGCAAATTTCAATATAGAGATGGTGTTAGTGTGGCATCTGTAATTAGTGTGTTCTAGAATTGTAAGATCAGAGAGGGTATGGATTCCATAGGTTTAAGTGGTACCGCAAATATGTACTTGCCTTAGTCACTGAACTTCCTGGACTTGGAGAATGGGCCTGCTTACTGTGGGGCCTGCAAGGAGACAGAGTCTACAGTTGTTGTTTAGCACAGAGATGAATTAGGTTGAGAAAGCACTTACCGCCCCACTGGGTATTTGACTCCAACCCTTGTCTTGGTGTTAACAGCATAGTAAATATGTTCCTCAGATAACTAATTTACCTAATGTGAACAAGTTATAAGCCTATTTCATACAGACATCTCTGTCTGGCACCATCTTACTCTGTAGCACTGTTGAGCTTCCTACAGGTAGCATCGGATGACAATAGAAATAAATGGGTTTGTTTCCCTTTGCAGAGTTTCAAATCGTGAGCACTATGTCAGGTTGATCCATACGTTTTCATAAGATTGAGATGAGAAAAATGAAAACCCAAGTTATAGTCTCGTAAACTTAAATATTAATATATACATACACCCAGTGAAGGAGGAAGCATCCCGGGAAGCTTGCTAGAAGGTAGCTGTGTGCTTTTGTGAGAAAAGAAACAGCCACAGAGCTTCAGGGTGACACTGTTAGCTAAAAAAGTCCAGTTAGTCTTCCATTCTCCCATCAGGGGGAAGAATTTCAACATTTGTCTATTGTTTTTGGAAAAAATAATAATAATAACATGCAATAAATTGACGTCAATAAATTGTGGTTGTACATTCTGTTTCTTTCAAGGAAACACTGGCCACGCAGAAGTCGTCCGAGTGGTGTACCAGCCAGAGCACATCAGCTTCGAGGAACTGCTCAAGGTCTTCTGGGAGAATCACGACCCGACCCAAGGTAGAGTGATGAGTGAGCCAGTATTTAATTATCTTACTAATTACAGCTGGGATAATTAGTGTTTGAGCTGCATGGAAGAGATGAACCTTGAAATCACACAGGAGCTCAAGAATATGATTGCAGACATTTATTGACGGGAAGAGGAGGGGCTGGGGAGAAAAAGGGTAAGAGAATAAAGGCGCAGCCACGTTCGGCGCCCCTCCCCCCTTACAGCTGTCAGGGGTGGGAAAATTCCCACAGAGAAAGATGCCAGACAATAGAGATCCGTTCACCTTTGATTATTGCATTATTCCTCCTTAATGCAGTCTTTTGTCTACAAAATTAAAGTGTCTTTCCAGCAGCTCCAAAGTTTTCCTGATTTATGGTTCTTTTATTTCCTTGAGTTTAGCCTTTCTTGTCTTTTGACATTATCAGGTTTTTTTTTTTTTAAGTGTCTGTGAATAATTTTTAAAAAAAGGTAAAATGCAGTATTCAGTAGGTCCACAAAACTTGGTCATTTAAATATTTTATTTATCTTCTTTGGAATTTGCTATATGAAGATATTAATATATTTGGGCTATAAACAGTGTGGCCAGAGATTTTATTTGAGTGCATAGGCAAGCAAAAAGTCCCATGTTGGCAAATATCATTGTAGTATTCAATAATGAAGCAATTCCCAGATTGCATCCTGATAGCCTTACAAGCACTTCCTTGCCAGTGTGATAATCTGATATTATAAAGCTTATGAACTGGAAAGTCCTGTATAATAGGTGTGATTTTTTAAAAAACTGTTCATTTAGCCATCAGTCCATTAAACAAAAATATTTTCCTTTAGTGTCAGGTTTTTGTGTAGTGGGCATGCGATGTTGGCTGTTTCTTGGTGAATGGATGTGTCTTTTCAAATGTGTATTGTACTTTATGGTAGAATCTTTATTTGACCCTAGCAACACAGGTGGGTGGGTCCTGAGTGCTGGTTCTAAGAACCAACCAATGCCAGGGTGATTTGCCAGAGGGAAAAGGTCATAGCTAAGGCAGAGTTTGATAAGCTTAAGGGTAAGGCAGGTTGGTCCAGATTCAAGGTAAATCTGCCGAGGAGAGTGAAGGCTAGAAGTCTGGGCTTTCGATGGAGGCTGGACTGGGATTTACGTGGTAACCAAGTCTGGTTTGATAAGGGGAAATGGGTCCCTGGTGGGAGAGGGGTGAAGATGGGGCAAGGTAGGTAGAGGACTGGGACAAGAACACTACAAGCAGAAGGTTCAGCTGTTACCCAGTTAGGACTACTGGACTGTTGTATAAGAGAAAGGGAGGCCCGGGGGCTTAAACAGCCTTGGCTCAGCTGGACTCTGACTGGTGAGCATCAGAAATAGAGTAGTGACAGCCAGGAGCTCATGCTGGTAAGACTTTTTGATTTCAGATGGGGCAGACAGTCAGCCTTTTTGACTGTCAAAGCCAAATGTCAGGACAGAATGCCGAGATCCCCAGAATTAGCAGTGGAGACACATCAGGAGCCCGGACAAAGCAGAGGGCATGTAGAAGACAGGCTCCCCTGCAGGTTCGGTCTGGCCTGGCCAGCTAAAATGCTGTACCCTGATAGAATCTCCTTTGTCTTAGCTCTGTCAAAATTTCAAAGAGGGTAAAAATCTGTCCTTTACTTCTTTCTCTTCTCTTAAATTCCTATCCATTTTATCTCATCTTTATCAGTGCACGGTTGGGTTGCTAGTATTGGCCCCTGAATCTTAGGGGGAATTCTATCTTTAAAAACAAAACAAAACAAAACAAAAACTTAGAGGGGCCAGCCAAATGGTGTGGTAGGTAAGGCAGCTGAATCTCACATGACCAAGTGCATGGTTCAAGTCTTGAACTTAGCAGCTTAGAAAATATGCTGGGCATGTATACATGTATACCCAACATCCTGAGAGGAGAAGGAAGTGTGGTGTGGTCATCCCCCTGGGGTATTTGTGAGGGAGGATGATTTCTCACTTTCCCTCTCTCTCTTTCTCTCTCTTTCTGTATTTCTCTGATGAGCACACACACACCCTGTAGCAATAACTAATAATAATAATAATAATAAAATATTAAAGTAAAAACCTTAGAGGACTGGATGATTGTGTGGCAGTAATATGCAATTCTCTGGGAGGCTAACCCACATGGGAAGGTTCTGGGTTCAAGGTTGGAAACCTCCCTGAGTTCACTGGGCATGCACATGTTCTTCATCTGGAGCTGGCTAAGGCTGGGAGTGGATCGTGGCATCAGGACCCCATGGTGAGGGGGCTATTTCTTGTTTTGCTCTCTCTGTTACTCTCTAACTCATGGTATAAACTTAAAAAACAAAAACATAAAAAACAACTTAAAAGATCTCTTGTTCTCCCCTACCTTGTCTCAAGTTTGCCTCATCTATGACTCAGTTCTCACACAGCTGCTTCTTTGAAATTCTTATTTACTGTCTGTATTTGTTTGCTAGGGTTGCCATAAATGAAGTATACCACAGACTAGTTGTCTTACACAACAGATGTTCATGTTCTTACATTTCTGGGCCTGGAAATCCAAGAACAACTGTCTATATGGCTGATTTCTTCTGAGGCCTCTATCCTTGGCCTGTAGATGACCGTCTTCTCCCTATGTTTTTATGTGTTCTTGCCTCTGTACCAGAGTTTGCCAAATTTCCTCTTTTTATAAGGCACCAGTTATATCAGACTAGAGTCCACTGAAGTGCTCTCATTTTACTTTAAGTACTTTAAAAATCTTATCAAAATTCAAATACAGTTATATTCTGTGGTGTTGGTGATTAGGACTTCAACATACGAATTTGTGGGGCAGGGCATAATCAAACCCATAACCCTGTTCAGTGATGTAATAGCTTACTCTGCTATTTTCCAGAGGTATTTCGAGTCTAACAGGGCATTCATAGACTAGGAGGTTAGCATTCATCTGGCTGAATGTCACAGAATAGAGCCTTTCAGCGTCAATGCTATAAGCTAAAAGATGAAATGGTTAATAGTGGAGTTTTTAGACTATGGAGTTTTGATTATTAAATGAAATATTTTTCCACTGATACTTTGAGTGAATTAAACATATAGGAGGGGACTTTTTCTACCATTGCATATGTTAATTCCTGTTTAGAATAGTGCTTGATGTTCATTAAATCACAAGATAAATGGTCTGCTCACATTATTATTAGAATTACTTTTTTGGATAGCTCAGTGTAATAGACTGAAAAACTACCTGTTTTTGCCTTACGAGGTTTTCTATCACCCTTTTAGAAAAAAAAGTAGGGATAGGCCCTACTTTACTGGCCTAAGGGGTAGTACATGATGTAGGCCTGACCACACCCTAGCTTGTCCTGTTGTCAGCAGTGTTTGACCCAAGGAATGGGCATGTGACATAAGCGGGGCCAACAAGTGTCCTACCCTGGGCCTATTATATGAGAGGAAAGATGTTCTCCCTTTGCTGGGGATGCCAAGGTAGCAATGCTCTGTATGTGGAAAGAGCCTGCCTACAGGAGAAACCAGGGAGGAAATGAGCAGAGACTGAGATATGAGAGACAAGAAGAGAGACCTTCCATGGGACTCTAAAGTCCTGAGACCTCTCACACCTATAACTCATCCTTTAATTCTGGGACCTGTCCTGGGAGCCTTCTAAGCTATGAGAGCTACTGCGGACGTCCCCCTTTGTTTTTCTTAAGCTAGTTTGTTGAGTTTTATTACCTATAACAACAATAACAGAAATCTTGGTCCACTCATTCAACATAAATAATCATTGCTCTTTATATTTAGTAACTGAGTTCATTTGGTTTTATAAATCAGAGGTCTAAAATAATTTGGTTAATACCATTGACTCAGATGTGCAGTGGACGACACTAAAAATCATTTCTTCAAGACTTACTGGTGTTTTGCTTAGGGGTTTCCTTGGTAATTTAGAATTAAAAACTAGGGTTTAGGATTTGGGATACATGGTCTGAAAATATATCAGAATCCCTCTCAGTACCCCTAACGTACTAATAACGGTAATCATTAACTAATGACATTTACCTTTCATTTCCTATGCTAGGCACTCTGCTCAGTGGTGCTAAGTCCTCAAGTGGTGTGGAATATGGAGGAATATCCAGTCTCTCAGTAAATACACAGGGAAAATATATTTCTCTAGGAAGAAGAGTTAAGTTCCAGTGTATCAAGATCAAATGAGCATACGAGACCACATAAATGCCTATTAGACCACAGATCAAAATGTTAAAAGACATCATTAGAAACAAGGATGTGTTAATTCTGGAACATTAAAAACAAAAAAACGTACGTTCAGAAGAACTCTGGTACCAATGGATTGAATATTTCCAGAGAACCTTGAAGGTCTAAAACATATAGTCATGTGTAACTTTTCTTTTTTTTTTTTTTTTTTTTTTTAATTTCCACACTTGTATTTTTTATTTTATTATTATTATTTTATACATTCAATCTCTATATTTCATTTAGTTTGTAGAGAGAATTTACCCAACATGAAATACACCTCGGACAAGTCCAGTTGAGAATCCTATATATGTCATCATCAACAGGAAATAACCCATTTTTGTGTCCCACAAATGTCTTAGTCTCTATTTTTCTGCCTAATTTCATTCCCTACACTATTCCTCTCTTCCACCCTCCTTCTACACTGTCTCCAGTGTCCATAACTATTCAGTCTCTACCATAGAGTACAGTCAGTCAGTAACTGTATGTTAAGTGGAAATATACAATGTCTTTCTTTCAGTCATGTGTACTTTTTCTGAGGTCAGAATTTGAAGCCTGCTCCCTGTAGGATGGGCATGAAGTAGGGAGGAACCAGGCTGCAAGTGAACTTGGCTGCAGACAACACACCACAGTGGACCACAACCTGTAAATTCTGCATTTGGAGTCACATGGCAACCCTGGCTCCCTTTGCCAATGAAAAGTGTCCCTAAAAAGAAAGCCACAGTTGAGTAAATGAGGGGAGTGAAGGTGGTTCTTACTCAGAATAGGGACATTTCAGAAGAGATTAGTGTGCTGGACTTGGTGGTGGCTTTAATCTCCAAAGCAACACCCCTCTCTGGTTCCTCCTTTTTAAGTTTCTTTCTTTTGTAAAAGTAAGAGGCAGGAAGACAGAAATAGAGACAAGTACCCTCAACAGGGCGTCATGCTGCAACCACTCTGTCCCCTCAGCCTTCCCAGCCAGCCAGGATCATCCTAGGTTGACCTGGGAACCGAACCCATGATCGCCTGTGTGAATCTATCATCACTTGAGCAGTACATTACCACTGCACCACTGAACTGGCCCTACCACTCTGGCTTCTTTGCATTAACAGGAGTAAGTGACTGCTGAAACTATTTGAGGGATGTTCTTGCCTGTGCCTAAATTGCTTATCAATAAAAAGACAAAACTTGAAGAAAAGTTGAGAAGACATTGACCTTTGATGTGAAGATGTTCCCAGGAAACACGTGTTTCTCCACAGAAATATGACTCAAGAGAAATGCATTTTAATTAGAATGTTGAAAGACTTTAGTACCTTATTTATAAGTCATTAAGGATTTGAAGGGGCCACTTAAATGTTTTAGTTATAATTTACTGCATTTTGTGGGAAAAGCGGTAACATAAAATGATATTTGCAAATGTGGGGAATCTTGCTAATGTCAAGTGTCTTACTACAGTAGAAATAGCAAGAATTTAAGCTTAATTAAATCAGATCTTCATGGCCCAGACTAAACAGAAAATCTGCATGATCCTTCACTACATCAAGGTACTGAAGCAGCTCTCCTGCTGTCTGCCTTAATGGGTGGGACAAAGTACCCATACATAATCTACCATTTTGAAGGGGACAAATATGGTAAAAGAGGAAAGTGTAAACTTTTTGAAATATAGGTGGCTATTCCACAGCCACTATGCACCAAGGCCAGAGAAAGTGCCACTTGATGGGCTAATTTCAGTTCCAGTAACGTACTCAACAGACCCCATAGACTATTATACATTTGGTCAGTAAATAAAATAGTCTTTTTCTCTTAATTTACCAATACACAAAACCTCTACTTTTGTCAAAACATTCCGACGCCACTGTTTAGATTTCTTTTTCACTCATGGGACAAATATATGGTACTCATAGGCTTCCTTTGCTTTCTTGCCTTGGGGTCTGTAGCTACTATTCAATATGCCCAAGCTCTTGGCAGGGCCTCTCCTCCAGGCATCTGAGGGTAGACTGGATCACGTCCCTTCCTGACCATGTGGTCCTCTTGAGAACTAAAGGAACCTCCCACCGTCTCCAGGCAACATGGTAGAGCCCGAGATTAGGAGATTTGGCTCCTGGCCCCCAGTTGGCCTCCCATCCATGAGACCTTGGCCATGTTACTCAATTTATTTGATCATTTAGGTATTTTGGCATAGAGTGCAAATACGTTTACTGGAGAGAGAGACAGTGAGAATCACCCCCCTACTGAGAGAAAGTGAGAAATCATCTCCAATGCTGCAAGCCCTTTTCTCCATTCTCTTGGGATTTGGGGCATATACACACACACACACACACACACACACACACACACACACCCAGCATGATTTTCAAGCTGCTGGGTCCCAGACTCAAACTGTGGTCAGTCATGTGGGAGTCCAGCATCTTAACCACCATGCCACCTACTGGCCCCGATGCTTACTCAATTTGGATTTCCATTTTTCTTACCTACAATAAAACCCAGGATAATTATATCTATACTACCTACTTCATGAGCTGTCATAAGAATTAAATACAATAGTGTGAAAATAGTAAGATAAGTGTTGTTATGTTTTCTATACAATAGTATAATTTCACTGGATTTTTAAAATTGATTTTTATATCCACATTGCTCTTACTTTTTTTCTGTGGGGAAATATTTATCCTCCATCTACTGAAGTGTGGGTTTTCTACCCACAGACTCTTCTGTTGCTCATGTTCAACACTGCTGATGTTATCATCCTGTTGGTGCTGCTAGTGGTGCTAGAAGGTAGATTCTTGGCTGAAGCCTGCTTAAGTTTGCTGCTGACACAGTAATCAAAAGAACCAGTTCAGGTTCACATCTCATGCGTGGTCTACATCCTTCTAAATATCATGTGCTATGCACAAATGACCAAGTCAGTCCTCCCGTTCTTGCATAGCGTACGGGCATGAACAGTGTACTTGAGCCATGCCACAGGTACACAAGGCAGAGCTTCAGCTTTGTCTGGTTTCATCCCTCAAAGCTTACCTTCTCAGTTATAGCCCATTTTGTTCTTCTCCTCCTGGTGCTACAACCCATTTTGCTCTCTTCCATCCTGGGGCAAGGGATAGTGACATTTATTGAGCACTCTGATGGACTAGTTTTAGTGATAAATGTTCTTTCTTTTTTAGAAAGAATCATTTAATTTTTAGAATGTATCCTCTTTATTATTATTATTATTATTATTGTTATGATTATTATTTTAATTTGCTCCAGGGCTCATATGTGAGAGAGAGGGGAAAGTGAGAAAGCAAGCTGCCTGGTCTGGGACTTGAACTGTGGTTAGCCACATGGGAGTCTAGTGCTACACTACCTGCTGGTCCCCTTTTTTTATTTTTTAAGGCAGGGTCTCATGTCATGATCCTTCTGCATCAGTCTTCCAAGTACTGCAAGTATAGGTGCACGCCACTGTGCCAATCTTCAGGTTGAGCTGGGAATCAAACCTGGGCCTCCCCTGTGGCCTCAGCCAGCAAAGCAGCAATGTCTTACTATTGTGCACCTCTGCAGCTAGGCCATGTTTTATATTTCTAATTTCATGTAATGCTGATCATAACCCTATGAAATAGGGAGCATTGTCTCATTTAACAGAAGAGAAGAAGTGAGGTTCCAAAAGACCCAAACATCTTGCTTGATGGTGATGGCAATATTTGGACCCAACTCTCTCTAAAGCTCAAGTCTGTTTTCTTTCCCCTACACTAGAGGGGTCTGAGCTTTTAACCGGAAAGCCTACTTCTAAGGAGAAAAAAAAATTTTTTTTTTATAATTATTTATTTTATTTTATTCATTCATTCATTTATTTTTTAGTTTGTCCAGAGAGAGACAGAGGGTGAGAGTGAGTGAGAGAGGAAGTGAGAAAGCAAGCCACCAGATTCAGGACTTGAACCCTGGTCAGCCATGTGGGAGTGTCCAGCGCCTTAACCACCACGCCACCTGCTGGTCCCAAGGAGAAAAATTTTCATGTATCCCCCCACATGATAATAGTTGTACCTTCAGTATCCTTTTTCTTTTCTTTTTATTTTATTTTTTGATTTTTTCCCCCATAGGGCATATGCACTTACCAGAGACAGAGAAAGAGGAAAAATGAGAACTCTCCCCCAGAAGGGATGGCCATGCTGCAATCCCTTCTCCTCTATTCTCCTCTCAGGATATTTGGCATGAAGGTGCACATGCCCAGTGTGATTTTTAGGCCACTGGGTCTGGGATTCGAACCATGGAGTTGGCTATGTGGGATCCAGTGCTTTATCCATTTTGGTACATGCTGGCTCAGAATTCTTTTTTTCTAAGTATATCTATTTGTTTCTCCTGAGACTGAGCGAAAGAGAGATAGAGGGGGAGAGAGAGAAGGGGGAGAGACAGACACCCTCAACAGGTCTTGCTACCCTGATCCACCCCCAGCTTCTGCCAGCCCTGGTTCATGGTCATGCACATGCCTGGTGCACTCAGGGAGTCCTCTGGATGCAAACCCAGATCCTTCTCATCTGGGTCAGCCTTACACAGTGTCATATTTTACTACTGCACCACCATCACCCCGCTTGTATCCTTTTTAAAGCAAATAGACCATGGAGTCATTGGAAAAGTCATTACATGTTTTTCTATGCAAAAAATGCGTCATGACTTTTCCGATGACCCCATAAAATACTGCAGTGAATTTAATAACACTTTAAATTGAATGCCTATTTTATTAACCACTGCAGCGTCAAGTATCTCTGTAAAATGGAAATGCTTGCACATACAATACATTCTGGTCTTCTCCGGTGCACTCCTTAAGGAGCCATGGTCTTTCTATAGAAGCCTGTGACTGAGACTGCTCACTGATCCCAGTAATGGGTTCCCCATTTGTGTAGTATTAGAATTTTGGCCAGACACACAGCCATCAATAAAGACTGGTTGTGCAGACTCCTCACAGCTAAGTGTGGGCAGGTGCTAGCTCCTGAGTACCTTGGCATGCGTAGAAGTGATAGTGTACAACTCTGGGGTTGTGTGCACTTAGAGGAAGGGCTGTTCTCTCCTTCCTCCCTCCCACAGGTTGGTGTATAAGGTAGTAGAGAACCGTCTTTGATGGGGGCTCACCCTTGTAATGGTGCAGTTGCAAAATAGAGGGATCCAAAGCCATCATCCCAGGCTGGACTCTTTAGACAATAATTGTCATGTTTAAACTACTGCTATTTTGGTTCATTTTAGGCTTTTTTTTTTTTAGTTTTTGCTCTGGGGTACATGTGCTCATTAAAGAGAGAGAGAGAGAGATGAAAAATGAGAAATCAGCCCCTGGGGGAATGACCATGCTGTAACTCCTTCTCCTCTATTTTCCTCTTGAGATTTGGGCACACGTACATGCACACTCACACACATACATACTTTCATACACACACACGCTTGGAGTGATTTTCAAATTGCTGAGTCCAGGACTCGAGCTACTGCACAGCTAGCCATGTGTGAATCCAGCACCTTAACCTGCTGGTCCCATTTTAGGCCTCTCGCCCTTTTCTATAACAGCTGAACCTTCTAACCCAGCCTTCAACTATAAACTGGTGATGTACTCCCAGTTGCTCCCTGAAAACCGTAATTAAAATGTTCCTTTAATTAAGACATCTTTAATCAAATATGTTGTTAAGAATTAGGACTTTGGAGTTAAAGAAGCTATGACTTTGAACCCGGTTTGTCTGGCACTGGCCGTGTGGCCAAATCTCATTTCTCCCTGCCTCTGTTTGACCAGTGGGTGCTACTGTAGCCTCTTAGCTGGCCTGCCTTGTCTTTCCTCAGTCCATTCCCCACAATGACCTGTTAAAAAACAACAAGGCCAACCCCATAGCCTAATGGCCAAGGGAGCTGGATCCCACATGGCTAACCATGGGTCAAATACTGGCCCTGAGGGCTTTAAAAATGCACTGGGTATATGTGCATGCTTGCCCCAAATCCCAACAGGATGGAGAAATAGAGGATAAGGGATTGTGGCATGACCATAGTTTGTTGGAGGGAGTTTTCTCCTTTTCCTTCTCTCTCTTCCTTTCTCTCTCTCTCTGGTAAGGGTATTCACCCATTGGCAATTAAGAACTTTTTTTTTTTTTAAAGAAAGCTTGGGGGGCCAGCAGGTGACATGGTAGTTAAGTCATTGGATCCAACATGGCTCACTCTGTGGCTTGAATCCCAGACCCAGCAGCTTGAGAATCATACCAGATGTGTGGTATGGTGTGTGTGTGTGTGTGTGTGTGTGTGTGTGTGTGTGTACAGGTGCCCAAAATCCTGGGGGAGAGGAGAGTAGAGAAGGGATCACGGTGTGACCATCCCTCCTGGGGAGTGGTTCCCACTTTCTCTCTCTATCTCTATCTCTGTTTCTCTCTGACAAGTGCATGCACCTTGTGACAAAAGTCTGGAACATAAGTAATAAATGGAAAGCTTTATCTGGCCTTACCCCAGTGGGCTGCACTGTCTATGCTGTCAGGTTTCGTGGACCCCCAGGCCCACACACACTAGCTGGCTGTAGTACCTTCTTGAGCCCATGCTTGAACTAGAGGATCCCGAAGGACTCCTTCCTATGGACACCCCATGTGTCCCCCCAGTAGACACACTACTCACCATGGAACATTGTTCTAGGTGGGCTGTTCTGTACAGAAGCAGAGGTGGGCTGGGTCTATTCCACCCTCAGCAGAGTTGCTCCATGGCCTCTTCCAGGTGCATAGTAGAGAAGGGAGCCCTATGCTGTCTAGTGGGAAACATTAATTGGAGTGAGAAAATCCTTATTTTTCTTCTGTTTCCCATCAAGTTGGCAATTAAGTGCTAGTGTTCATATATTTGAACTTGCCAAATTAATATCTGAACTTTGTTGTGCTGACCCTTTTAAGTTAGTTTTATTTTTTTTAATAAGTCGCCAGTTTTGAAGGACTATCCTTTTTTTAGACCATGTACAAGGAATCTATCATCTGCAAATAATTAGACAGTGGGAATTATATTGTATTGCTAATGAGCAGATGTGCATACTTATACTGGAGGAACAGCTGCACACATATAAAATGCAAAAACGACCCAAACCCAGCATTATGAATTCTGAAAGGGATTGCATTCTTTTAAGAATTTTCAGAAACAGAGAAAAATGAGACAAAGAATTTAACTGATATTTTTCTTTATTAATTGTTCTTTCAGCCTCACTTTTCCTTGCATAACATTATCATACATGTACATAGTATCTTTGCTGCTTGCAAAAGTGCTGTTTGCACTTTCAGATCCCTCTCTTATAGAATTCTATAGAGCTTACATTCAGCATCTTTGCTTTTGTAGTGTTGTAAGGCTTTGGCAGCTCCAAATTGAATGAGACTCTTACTGGGTGTTTGGGTAGGGGGCTGGAGATCATGCTTGGGGGTGTACATATACATGATACCATTTGATCCTTAAAGTAAACTGAGAGCCTGAGACCCATTTTATAGATGAACGAGCAGACTCAAAAAGGTGAAGTGATTTGGCACAAACCAGTTTGTATTGGGTTGTCAGAAAAATCATGATGCATTTTTGCATAGAAAAAGTATGTCATGACTTTTCCAACAGCCCAATATGTCATGTGACAGCTGGAGCCGGGCCTCAGGGCCGAACTCCAAGCCTTATGTCTCTTCTGTGTGTGGCACATGGCCCTCCTTGTTATACACAGAGTTGAAACATGACCCACCATGACGTGAAACAGCAACTCATGACCAATGATCATGAAAAACTTGTGGTTTCCATTATGATGTTATAATTTCATTGAGGATTTGCAAGATGAAGAAGTTCAAATAATCAGGCTTTTGAAAACTTTTAGCTAGGAAGAATTTCATATATTTTAGATATTAATGATAAGGTCCTTTAGAATTTGAGTACATTGCCAAAATGATATAAAATCAATAAAAAGATAGGAAGCCAGAAAAATTACTATACTTAAATAGTACTAAACATAAATATTAATAGTACTAAATTAGATAAGAGAAAAACCAGAGCTGATAACATTGGCAGGAAGTAGAATTTCCACTTTCAGTAATGACAGGCTAGGTTATTCAGACCAACTTTCTCGTTGAAAGCAGCTCAAAATGATGTATAAAATATTTTAAAAGACATGAACAGTATTGCATCAAAGAGTTGAAAATATTATTAGGAATTATGGGAACATAGGAATCAAAGATATGTAAGCCAAAGGCTAGAAATACTTTTGTTCTCAGAAAATTTGCTGATCCTGGAAAAATTGAGCTTCCAGGGCTTTATTGGGTATATAGAGGGGGTGACAGACATAATTACAGTACTTGACCTAATGGACAGATATAAAATGCTGTGTCCTACCCCTGGGAGTATACCTTCTTTTCAGTCTCACATGAAGCATACAAGGGACCTTCTGAAATTTCATGGAGATACATAGTATGAAAATACTAAAATGTATATTATGAAAAAACTATGTGCAGAGTTCAAAGTCTTTAGCACCCAAATTTGTACTTTAATTCTATTTTTTTCACTAATATTTTGAAGTGCCCTTATGTACCAGGCCCAATATGGGTAGAGGGACAGATGTGGCTACAGTGGTAAAACATGACTCTCTGGGAAGCAAATCCACATGGGAAGGTGGCTGGTTCCTATCTGGAGGCCACCCTGAGTATTCTGGGCACCTGCGTGCCTGTCTCTGGGCTGGCTGAAGCTGGAGGTGGATTGCAGCATCAAGACTCTGTTGCAGGTGCTGTCTCTGTCTCTTACTCATAAAAAAATCAGCTAAAGAAATGGGCTCAGTATGTTTTGAAGACATTAAAATTACATAGCTTATGTTTCTCTTAACGTAAAGCAATTATGCTAGAAATTTGTAGCAACAAAATACCTAGAAAATCCCCTTATGTTAGCAAATTTAAAAATATCTAAATCTTGTGTTTATCAAAGCTAGATCATGATGACAATTAGAAAATATTCTGAATCAAATGATAATTAAAACACAGGTTGAGCATTTATAATCTGAAATCCAAAGTACTCCAGAATTATGGACTTGATGCTACAAGTGGAAAAATTCCACACCTGACCTCATGTGATAGGTTGCATATTGTCACAGATTGTATAAAATTACCTTTGGGTTATGTGTATCAGGTGTATGGAAAGCATAAATGAATTTCATGTTTATACTTGGGTCTTATCACCAAGATGTCTCTATGTATGTGCAGATATTCCCAAAATCAAAAGATTCTGATATCTGAAACACCTGACCCCAAGCATTTTGGATAAGGGATACTCAAATTGTATTTCACATGAAAGCTGAGAGGTATGACTAAAACAGTTCTTCAAGGCACATACAGAGCCTTAAATTTCTATATTTCAAGAGTAGAGAGACTGAACTAAGTCTCCATCTCAAGAACTGAGAAAGTCAACAAGTTAACAAACTCAAACAGTGTAAAAGAAAGAAATAATGGCAGGGGAAAATGAAATAGAAAACAAACAAGCAGTAGAGAGGATCAAAAAAATCAAGAGTTGGTATTTCCAAATGGCTATAAAGTTGATAAAACTCCAATAAGTTCATTGAAGAAACTATAAGAAGGCACAAATACCTAATATCAGGAATAAAAATAGGGTATTATTACCATAGATGCTGGAGACTTTAAGATACTAGAAGGACATCATTGTAGGCAAATTCATGTCAATAAATTTAAAAAGTTAGATAAATTTCTTAAAAATAGGGAACCAGCAGTTAGTGAAATGGCTATGTCGCTGGACTCTCACGTAGTCGACCGCGGTTCGCGTCCCGGACCCGGTGGCTTAAAACTCACGCCAGGCGCGTGTGCGTGCGTGCCCAAGATCCCGAGAGGAGAATGGAGGAGAAGGGATTGAGGCGTGACCATCCCCCCTGGGGGGTGATTTCTCGCTTTCTGTCTCTAATGTCTCTCTCTGTCTGTCTGGCGAGCGCATGTGCCCTATAGCAAAAATCTCTCAAAAAAAATATATAGCTTAACAAAAATGAATAGCCTATATTCTTTAAAGAAACTGAATCAGCATTTTAAAACTTCTCCTAAAAACTATTGATGTTTCTTCAGTGAATTCTACCAAGACTTAAGGAAGAATAATTGTAATCTTTCACAGAATTAAAGAGGGATGCAGCTCATTTTATGACCCTTGCATAATCATCCTAGCCAATGTGATCAGACAAGAGAAGGAGATGAGGCATTGCAATAGGGAGAGCTGAAATTATCTCTGTTTTCAGATGACATGATTATATACGTAGAAGACCCAATAGTATCCACAAGAAAACTTCTCAAAGTAATAAGTGCATACAGTAAAGTGGCAGGATACAAAATTAGCTTATAAAAATATAAAGCATTTATGCATGCAAACAACAAGCAGACAGAGACAGACTTGAAGAAAATAATCCCATTTACCATAGCTACAAGAAGTATAAGATACCTAGGAATAAAACTAACCAAGGGAGTCAAAGACCTCTCTAAAGAAAACTATGAAAACCTTAAAAAGGAAATTGGAAAGGACATAAAAAAGTGGAAGGACATACCATGTTCCTGGATTGGCAGAATTAATATAATCAAAATGGCAATCCTTCCCAAATTAATCTACATATTTTATGCAATCCTTATAAAATTACAAGAGACATTCTTAACAAATCTAGAAAAGACAATTATAGAATTTGTCTGGAATCATAAAAGACCCTGTATAGCCAAGGCCAGCCTGTGTGTGTGTGTGGTGGTGGTGGGGGGGGGGGGGGGCATCTCACTTCCTGACACAAAAATATATTACAAAGCTGTGATAATCAGCATGGTATTGGCACAAAAACAGACATGGGGACCAATGGAACAGAATAGAGACCCCAGAAATAAACCCCAAACATATAGCCAACTGATCTTTGACAAAGGGTACCAGTAAGTCCAGTGGGAAAAAAGAAAAGCTCTTTAGCAAATGGTGCTGGAAAAACTGGGTATTCACCTGTAGAAAGATGAATCTGAACCCCTATCTGTCACCATTAACAAAAATCAACTCAAAGTGGATCAAAGATCTAAACCTAAGATTGCAAACTATTAAACTACTGGTGGAAAACACTAGGGAAACTCTGGGAGACATTAGGGTAAGCAAAGACTTCTTAAGCAAGACCCCCAAAGTACAGGCAATAACCCCCAAGATAGGTGGGATTACATCAGATTAAGAAGTTTCTGCACAGCAAAGGACATCGTAATTAGTGTGAATTGACAATCCTTGGAATGGGAGTGAATATTTGTTAAGTGTGCCTCAGATAAGGGGCTGATAACTAGAATACACAGAGAACTCAAGTGGTTTACCCGGAAGAAAATGATTAACCTAATTAAAAGATGCAAAAGTGAGCTGAATAAACAACTCTCTAAAGAAGATATATGAACGTTCAAACAACATATGAAAAAATGCTCAACGTCCCTCTTTGTAAGGGAGATGTAGATCAAAACCACAATGAGATAGCACCTAACCCTAGTCAGAATGGCAAAGATTAAAAAACACAAAAAATGGTAAGTGCTGGTGGGGATGTGGTGAAAGGGGAACACTCCTACATTGTTGGTGGGAATGTAAACTGGTCCAACCACTGTGGAGAACAATATGCAGGTTCCTCGAAGATCTACAAAAAGAACTACCATATGATCCATAAATTCCACCCATGGGTATCTACCCAAAGGATAGGAGAACACTCAGTTGGAAAAGCGCTTGCACTACGATATTTATTGCAGCACAATTTACAGTTGCTAAGACATGGAACCAACCCAAATGTCCACAAACAGATGAATGGGTTGAAAAAGTGTGGCACATATACTCCATGGAATATTATTCAGCCATAAAAAACAATAAGGCCCTGGAATTTGATAGAAAGTGGACGAATATGGAAGATTTATTGCTGAGTCAAGCAAGTCAGGCTATGAAAGAGAGACATTGGATGTCCCCACTTAACATATACTGACTGTCTGCATTCTATGGTAGAGACTGAAAGACTGGAAGACATAAAAACATTAAAAATTGTTATGGACACTAGAGACAAAGTGGAAGGAGAATGTGGGAGAGGAAGAGCACAGGAAAGATAATCTGGGAGAAAAATGGAGAGGTAAGATTTTTGTGGTACACAGATGTGGTTTATTATCTGTTGATGAGGATGTGTGTGTATAGTATTCTCAACTGGACTGAGATGTATATCATGCTGGGTAAAGTCTGTTTACAAACTAAATGATGTATAGCGATTGAATGTATAAATAATAATAATAATAATAATAAAGGAAAAAATTTTGATGCCAAAACCTGATAATGTGAGAAAAGAAAATTATAGAACAATCTTACTCATGGAAATACTACCTGGGACAAGCTCATGCTGTGGTGATGAAGGCAGTTGGATTCCATACGACCAATTCTACAGTGATGAAGACAATTGGATCCCATATGACCAACCACATAGTTCGAGTCCTAGACCTGGCAGCTAGAAAAACACCCCAGGTGTGTGTGTGCCCCCAAAATCCTGACAGGAGGAAGAAATAGAGGAGAAAGGACTGAAGAGTAACCATTCCCCATGAGGGTGCTCTCTCTCTCTCTCTCTCTCTGTACGTGTGTATGTGTGTGTGTGTGTGTGTGTGTGTGCCTTTGACAAGCACACATGCCTTCTGGCAAATTTAAAAAAAAGAAAATGCAAAACAGAGTATTGTTAACTAAATTTAGGGACATATAAGAAGATAGTATATTATGACCAATTTAGTTTTATTTAAGGAGTGCAAGCTTAAATAAGCATTTCACTATTAACCCATATAATTAATAATGTTATCAGATTAAAAGAATAAACATCAGGGCCAGCAGGTGGTATGGTGGTTAAAGCACTAGACTTCCACATGGTTGACTGCAGTTCAAGTTCTGGACCTGGCGGCTTGAAACTCATGATGGATGTGTGTGCGTGCATGCCCAAAATCCCGAGAGGAGAATGGAGGAAAAGGGATTGTGGCATGGCCATCCCCCGGGGGGTGATTTTTTGTTTTCTGTCTCTCAGTCTTTCTCAGTCTCTCTGGCAAGCACATGCACCTTATGACAAAAATCTCTCTGAAAAATAAATAAATATCGGGGCCATTAGATAGGATGGTGGTTAAGGCAGGGAGAGGAGATAGCAGTGTGGCCATTTCCCCCTGGGGAGTGATTTCTCACTTTTCCTCTCACTGTCCCTGTCTCTTTTATATGCATGCACCCTATGGGAAAAACCTAAAAACAAACAAAAAAAACAACAGAGACTAAATATTGTATTATCCAAATAGACGCAGAAAATGCTATAATACAATTCACTATTCATAAATGATTTTAGAACACCTTAAAAAGATGACTTTCTTAATCTGATAAAAAGTATGTACAAAAGCCTACAGCAAGCATTGTGTTATACTTAATATTGAAACATTGAGAAACTACAATGATGCTGCTGCAACTTATGATCAGCATTGTGCGGGGGCTTCTAGCTCATGGAGTAACTCAAGGAAATAAACAAAATGTATAATGATGGAAAAATATAGCAGATATCTATTTACCTTTCCCCAGCTGGGCAACATTTCCCATTCTTCCTTGTAGTGGCCATGTGACTGAGTTCTGGCCAATAGAATGAGGTAGGAATGACATATGCTATTTCTATGGCTGACCCATAGAAACTTCCTGCATTATCTCCAAACTCTTCTTTTCACATTCATCTGCCTGCTGAGTGTGACTGCTCAAGGGAAACCTTTGAAGCAATGTATTGAAGATGTTTAAGCTTCCATCAGCCTAAACCTCTGAAGAGTTCATGAAATAGAGTTGTTACCAACTCTTTTTATTAACTGGACTTGAATGGCAATGAAGAAATATATGAAATGATAATTACCATTGTTAATCTGGAAAACACAAAGTAAGATCAAATGAAAGTCCATTTTACACCAAGCAGACTGACAAAAAGTAAAAAGTCTGGCATAAACAGATTTTAATGAATTGGCAGACATTAGGGCCTAGGAGCTCTCATACAATAATGTGGGTTTTCAATTGGTACAACTACTCTGGAAAGTAGTTCAGCATGGAGTTAAATTGAAAACATGCAACCCTACAAGACAACAGTTCTATTTCGGGGTATGTACTCAAGAGAGACTCATGGATATATAAACATACATGTCAGAAATGTGCTTAGAAACCCCAAACCAGTAATGTTTATCAACAGAATGGACAGATGTATGTGGTATACTCATGCAATGGAGTATTATGAAGCCATGAAAAGTGAAACAAATGGAAGAAGCTCATGAACATAATAATAAGTACAGATTCAAACCACTGTATAATTTCACTTATATGTATTTCTAAAACAGGCCAAATTGAACTATTTTTTTTTCTGAGTATGTTTGTGCACTAATGAAATTGTCACAAAAATCAGTCATGGTTACAACCAGGGAGAAGAAAAGTGTTGTCAACAGAAGGGGCACATGTGGGGCTTTCAAAAGGGCTGGCGATACCCCATTTCTTGATATTGGTGATAATTACATGAGTGTTTATTGTATAATAAATAACAGTAATGGTTTTATATAATATCAAAGTAGACACTAATAAACTGAGCATTTATGTTTTACATACTTTGATACATTTATATTTTATGTACTTTTCTGTAATCAGGTCTGGAAGTTACAAAGAGTAGTAGGTGGATTGATACTTCTGCTAATAATACGGACACTATCCAATATCCATGATGATGGACTAGCTTTGTGAATGTATATGCACAGGTGTGCATATATGTGGCACTGATTCATATGTAAACATTCTTATAAATCGCATATATAATGTTCTGATAACAGAACTTTGGCTGACTCATTGCAACAACACTTTAATATTTGTATCAAAAATGGTAACAAAAATTTTAATTTTGGGGGCCCAGCAGTTGGCATGGAGGCTTGGGCAGCTCAATTCCACACGGCTGACTGCATAGTTTGAGTCTTGGACCCAGAGGCTTGAAAAACACTCTGGGTGTTTGTGCATGCATGCCCAAAGTCCTGAGAGGAGAATGGAGGAAAAGGGATTGTGACATGACCATCTCCCGGGGTGGGGGGAGTGCTTTTATTTTATTTCTCTGTCTCTTTCTTTCTCTCACAAGCACACACGCTCTATAGCAAAAAAAAAAAAAAAAAAAAAAAAAAAAAAAAAAAAAAAAAAAAAAAAAAAAAAAAAGAAAGAAAGAAAAAATTTAAAAAATTTCTCAAGCTTCCATTATTTGGCGAAACTTACGAGTATAGCATATAAACAGCAGATAGGGAGTCCCAGAGTTATTCTGGGAGACATGTAATAATTAAAAATGTTTCCTTTGACCAGCCATAAATAGATTCCCCTTTTATATAAGCAAAAGCCACATGAACATAACTTTTTACCTTTTAGGAAGAAATCACCAGGTAAGAAATGATCTTTTCAAAATGATTTATTTATGATTACAGGAATAAGATAGGCTTAATATTGAAAACTAAAACCTTCCTTTTTGCTTTTTAGGTACAGAGTGAATATTTGTACCTGTTAGATAGCAATATTCTTTTGTCTTTCTTGAGAGGCATTGCATGAAAAAATAGACTATTAATGATAGCAAGCAGTCTATTTCCCTTTAGAAGAGAGTCACATACTATCTTTTATAGTTCACTGTATTCTACTCTTTTTATAAACTTTAATGATATGTTATTTACAAATTAGACTGATCATGGTTCAGAGGCTGGACTTTGAAGTTGGAAAGCTGCAGATGCAGTACTAGTCTAGGCAGGTTCTCAGACTGAGTACCTACTAACTGTTCATCTCCTCTTTTGAGAAATGGGCGTGCTAATTAATACTCTGAGCATTTGCAGAATCAGATGCACAGCATAGTAAAGCCCAGTGCCTCGCACCGAGCGAGGGCTCCGGGATCATTCGCTGTTTTGAAGATCACCTGAATCATTAGTGATGTTGATGCCCTCCCTCCCTCCTTCCTTCTTTCCCTTCCTTCTTTCCTTCTTTTTGATAAAACAAGTGCTGTCCAATCATTTATGCAGTGTTTTAAATTTAAAATGACCTGTCAGTTAAAATAGACAGAATTAGTTTTTCAATCAGGTAAAGTGAGGTCGTTGCATATTAATAGGGCTTGTCTCAGACACCTGAGGGAAAGGGCAGGTGTGCCGGAAGTGTCACCTGGGTGATGACAGAACTGCCATCTCTATAGGGGAAGCAGGCTCTACCTGTCGAAGGGCTTCAGAGCACTGAGGTGTCCTTCCCCACGGAGGCCCTGTTCTCCAGCAGAAGGAGGGGGCCATCCTAAAGCAGCACTTCGGTAAGCTGCTCCACTGAGGTCAGCCATCCCTGGTGGCCTTCCGGTGCCTCAGCAGCACACAGGAGGCAAACTAGTGGATCAGTTTAAGAAGCAGAGAGTAGAAGGACGACCTCTGTGTATGTGTTTGAAATGATTAAAGTTCCAAGTCATTCGCTGGTGGCTTCACTTCTTATTGAGATCAATTTATGTTTTTTAAATATTTATGAGTGAGAGAGACACACAGAAAGACAGACAGATCGGCAGACAGACAGATGCAGCACCCCCAGAAGAGCTTGATGCTGTGATCCACCTCCTGGTCTCAGCCAGGCCAGATCATGGGCACATGTGTGCCTGGTGCACTCAGGGAGGTCAGCAGACTCGAACTAGCCATCTTTCCACGTGGGGTTGCCTATAGAGCATCGTGCTTTGCCACTACGCCGCCACCCAGCTCCTGAATAAATTTTCAAGAGGCAAATAGGAGTGTTCAAAATCTAGTAGGTACAACCATACTAGCTAAGACTCCCCCTGTGGTCTCACAAAAAGAATCGAATTACATAACATAAGATGTATCATCCTGAAGGTGACAAACGCGATATAAAGGCCGGTGGTCTTTCTATGACACTAATGTCTCTTGGGTATGTGCAAATCAGATACTGACATAAGAATTCAGGTTTCTTAATTCAATAAATGTTGTCTAATAATATTTGAATAAACATATTTAAAAAGTTTATCCAAAAATCTAAACAATTTAAGTGATAATGTGTAAGAAACAATATACTGGTAGAGGAAGGCAGTGATGCTTCTTTGTTTGTTTGTTTGTTTTTTCGGCCCAAACTACTAAGTAAGAAGAAATGAAAAGACTTTTCTTGCTTTCTCCATATAATTGAGAACCTTATCTTTTTCAGATTGTCTCCATATTGATTTCCGTTTGGGCTCACTTAAAATCAGTAATATCTTCTTTCCTTCTACTAAAACTTCCAGTATGTAGTTTAAAATACTGTTTTATTAAACAAAAAGAGGTCTTGTATTCTTTAATGCAAATTTCTGTTCTCTTAAATTTCCCAGTGAGAGGGAAAGTGAGGTTTCATTTCAAAATTAGTGGATACAAAGGAAAATATGAATACCGAAGACTGAGATTCTTTTAAAACTACTGGTTTCCACTTTTTCTTTTTTTTTCTTTCTTTCTTTTTTTTTTTTTTTGAGAGAAAGATTTTTGCTAGAGGGCACATATGCTTGCTGGAGAGACAGAGAGACAGAAAGTGAGAAATCAACCCCCAGTGAGGATGGTTATGCCTCAATCCCTTCTCCTCCATTCTCCTCTTAGGGTCTTGGGTGAGCATGCACACATGCCCGGCGTGAGTTTTAAGCCACCAGGTCTGTGATTCAAACCACAGTCAACTACAATGGGAGTCCAACAATGTAACCATTATGCCATCTGTTGGTCCCTCCACCTATTCTTAAGCTTTCACTTTTTAAGCGTTGCTTCGTTTAGCTGCCTTGATAATAGAGATTTTTATAAGTGATGATACCAAAAGATGTGATTCATTACTGTACTGCAGTGGGCCTCAACCAGGGGTTTCTTTATCCTTGGGGTTGCCTTCCAAGTTCCCCAGTGGTTGCCTGAAACCATGAATACTATCTATTTTGTTTTGTTTTGTCTTGTTTTTAAAGTATTTTTGCCTGAGGGCATGTGTGCTTTCTGAAAAGAGACAGAGAGACAGTGAAAGGCAAAGTGAGAAATAACCCTACAGGGGGAATGGCCATGCAGCAGTCCCTTCTCCTCCATTCTCCTCCTGGGATTTTGGGCGTGCACACACACACACACACATGCCAGGTGTCATTTTCAAGCTGCTGAGTCTGGTCCTCAAACTATGGTTGGCCATGTGGGAGTCTAGCGACTTAACTGTCACACCACCTGCTGGCCTCCATGAATGCTATCTGTAATGTGGCAACCCCAAGTCTGAGAGGGCTCATATATACTGTTTACCTGTTCCAAAGAAGTCACCTAGAGGGTCATCAGGCAAAGATGCTGGTTTATTTGACTTATGGGAGGCATCAATGGTGTCCAGTCAGGGAAGAGTCCTCACCTCAGTGAGGTACAGCTCCCATTTTTATAGCCATTAGTCAACCTTGGACACCTATAAACATTCAGTGTCCTAAGATCTTTGCAGAGTTTTATAGTGAGCTAAATATGATTGCTCAGTTCAGCTGCCTGCACTCTGCACCTCATCCCTGGGGGCGTGCACACTTCAGAGAACTCCCCGAGGTAGAGGGAAACCAGATATAGGGAGTAGGGGGGAGAACATTCCATGTCTAGACAATACCTCACACTACTGAACCCTGTATGTGCTATGTTTTTTTCCTATCCATATATAAATATGATAAAGCTTAACTTATAAATTAGGCTCTTTAAGAGATTAACAATAATAGCTAATTATAGAATGGAGCAGTTGTAACAATCTGCAATGAAAAAGGTATATGAATGTTGTCTCTCAAAATCTCTTTTTTTAAAAAACAATAGGGCACCTGTGTTCACCAGAGAGCAGCAGAAAGAGAGAGAGAGAGAAACTAATAAGTTACCCACCATGGGGGATGGCCACACCATGATCCCTCTCCTCCACTCTCCTCTTGGGATTTTGGATGCACACACATATGTGCCCATTGTGATTTTCAAGCCACCAGGTGTGGGACTAGAACCACAGAGCCAGCCATGTAGGATCCAGTCATCTTAGCCTCCACACCACCTGCTGTCCCTCAGAATATCTTGTTGAACTGTACTCACTTGTTTTTGGACTACAGTTGGCCAGGGGTAACTGAAACCACCAAAAGCAAAACCGTGGATGTAGAGGGATTGCTGTATAGCCAATTGATTTCTTAGCTTTTTATGCCTCCATCTTTAAAATAGCTCAAGTGCTATTAATTCCCCCAAATGAACTAGTTAACACTTTCCCTTGCTAATGGTTTACATTCTCCTGATAAGCAAACGAGTGACTGAAGGTTTATGCTCAACTGAATTCACATGGGGGTCCACGTTGCAGAGTAATTCCCTGAGGTGCTAAAAAAATCAGGAATAGAACATATTTATATTCTAAATTCAGTGAATTGTCTGAAGGCGATTTTATTTGCTGTCACTTTACTTTTCGAAAGCATATTACTTTAATTAATAGCAATACAGAGAATAGTTGATCGAATATATTGGCTTCCTTCAAGTTTAGACAATTTGAAAGCATAAAAATAATATAAAAATGATGAAATTGAGTATGTTTTCTAGGAGGGAGTTGCAAGCCTCTGTCATTTTCTGCATTGTGTTTACTTTGCTCTGAAAATGGAAAGTCTGAGAAATGATGCCTTCGGGCTTGGTTCACAAAAAGAGAAGCAGAGAAACATTAGGCTTGCAGGTCTGGAAGCGGTGATGGGATTATGTAGTGGAATAATCCACTCTTACAAGAAACTACCAGTTCATTTATTCAATTTACATAACCAAAAACAATCAGGAAGCATTTATTAAGCAACCCCTGAAGTAGGCCTCTTCAGAAGATCCAGGTGTTCATCTTGGCTTCATCACCACACACCATGAGGTATTGGGTCTAGATTGGGGCGGAGGCTGTGCAAAGAGAGGAAGGATGCTAATGAAGGATGTTACAGAAAACAAAAGAAAAGCTGAGAGACAGCAGTAAAACATAGATCGTTCCAAGACCGAAAGCATGGATCCCTAGGAAAATCACCGTGTCACCCGATAGAGAAAATGAAGGTGGGGGTAATGAAAAAGAATGAGATTATGGCCCAGCTACCACAGCTCATGCTATTAAGATGCAGTGCTCCGTAGGTTGGGACCACATATGAAGCCTGAGTTCAATTCCTGGTTCAACCTAAGGACCAGGTGCAGTGGTCATGCGCCTGTAATTCCAGGGACTCAGGCTGAGGCAGGAGGCCGGCCTGGGCAATAGCAAGACCCTGTCTAATAGAAAGGAAGGAAGGAGGAAAAGATGAGAGCAGGAAGGAGAGAGGATGAGGTTAGGCTGAGAACTGAGGGACAACAGAGCCTAGGTGCATGAACATCCAATAGGAATGTGGCTCTACGATGACTGAAGGTTAAAAGAAAGCTTGGATTACAGACTTAGATTTGCAAATTCTCAGCATAGAAAAGGGAATGATTTCATTGGACAGCACGTGGAGGGAAGAGGTGGCCAAAGGCTGAAGCCAGGAACATCAGTAGAGGAGGATGGCAAGGGGTGGGGGCAATGGAAGAGTAAATAGCGTGGCCAGGAAACCATGAAAGACTTAGGGAGGTATAGTGCTGCTAGTGTCAAGGGGACAAGGGCTTAAGGGGAAGGAGTTGTTACCACTGTCAGAGTGATGAAGAGGAATGAGAACAAAAGTAAAAAGAGACCAGAGTAATTTGTTAATTAATGATGAAGACTTAAAAATATTTATCACCATCTAGATGCCATTTGTATAAAGTTTTAATCTTGATTATTTTATTGAAATAATATTTCAGAGTCCATTTGTTAACAGAATAGCGGAAAAAAAAACAAAACAAAACAAAACAAAACAAAACTAATACAAAAAAATGAAAACAAAACCAGAAAACCAATGGAAATCTTTTCAGCCTGTTTCTATCCCCATGCCCATTCTTTTAACTGAAGGTGATTATTTTAAAAAATTGAGGGTAGAACGTTAGAAAATATTTATTCCAAAGACTTTTGCTTATCATTTATCAGCTTGTGAATTTGGGATTTTGGAACTAGTGCTTACAGGAAGGAGCATGAGGAAATTGGGGGCCTGGGGAGGGCAGCTTTCATGATTTTGAGCGTGACCATAGTTTTATGATGTATGCACGTTAAAACAGATCAAATATATACCATTTATTTCAGGTCAGCTACACCTTAATAAAACTTTTAAAATTAAAAAGATCTAACCAAATGTGCAGATGACGAGCCAAGGCCAAAGAGGTTAGGAGGCATGGATTCTAAATGCATCTGTGTACTCAATGATCACATCCTGGTTCTCTGCATTCTAATCTGTTCAATAATATGTTCTAGAAGCTTTCTGAGATTGAGCCCAAGCTCGTTGGTCTGTATTTCAGGGAATCCCCAGCAAGATTCCCAGACTGAGATAGCTGCTTAGTAACTCTTGCTAACTGAGGAATTTTTAAACTCTTAATATGTTGGAAATCTCTCTTCCTTGAAATTTCACATTATTAACTCACAAAGAAAGAGGAGCCGGGCTCACTGAACTCCTCTGTGAGGTGCCTTACAGGGTGAGATGTCTCACGTTGTGCATCTCCCCTGTTTCCATATGGGGAAAGTGAAGCTTAGAAGGTTTTAATACCGAGACTGAGATTACACAGTAAACTAGTAAATCTAAATTTGTAAACTCTGGAATTAGAATCCAGAACTATCTCATACCTATTCTGTGTTTCATGAGGCAGACTGTGGATCAGGATCCTTTTTTCCTAGCAGCAGACCACAGAAAAGAAATATGGAGTTTATCCTGGCGGGAGTCACTCTGTTTGCAATCAGTTTGAACAGTCCAGCTAATGAGATTGCTGCTGTGAAGTTCCCTGAGATAGAGAGACTAAATTCAGACCCTTAGGAATATGTCCTTACTTGCCCTGATGTCATGATCAGCTGGTAACTCCTGGGACCTCATAATGTGATCACCTAGAAACAACTTTAGCATGAACTTCCCCTTTAAAATCCCCATGTTCATACGTATTTCAAAGGTGTCCAATTTGAATGTATAAAACACGTCTAGTACCTGAAGATAAACTCAAGTTGAGAAGACCCATTGAGCAGATGAAACTCATCCATCTCTGTGCCTCATTATATAGGGTCCTCAGGGAAGTCATGATGCATCTTTACATAGAAAAAGATGTCATAACTTTCCTGATGACCTAATATAAAAGATTAAACCTTTCTTCTTTCGAGTACTTTCTCGGGCTCTGCTGAGAGGGAAGGAAATCATAGAGCAGTCTCAGAATGGCTTTTCCCTTTAAAATCTCCTTTGGAGTAAGTGGAAAGAGAAATCTCAAAACAGTTGGTGGGTACCAAGAGGTCAGTTCTCTTCAAGAATGCTCCAAAGCCCAGTCCTCATTAATCAGTTTATGGAGCATTATGGAAGAATTTTAAGCACAACATGTTGTTTCTGAGCCAGTTATCTCTTTTTACCTCCACAGCAAGCCCGTTGCTTGCTTTCCTGGGACATGAAGACAACCAAATAGTGTCAATAATTTATCTTCTTTGTTTTTCCAAAGCCAAATGGAGGGCACCATGAACTTCACAACACTTGTTGAATTGGTGTGAAAGAGTGTTCTGGGTGGGCGAGGATTACGCTTAGCCAGGGTTCTGCTGAACTCTCTCGATATGAATCTTTCTATCCACTTCGGGTCTCTGGAGTGCCTTGTCAAGATATCTGTGTGGCCTCATGCTCAACCAACCAGCATAATTTCCTTGCAGAACCTAGTTCTTGCAAAACAAGTTTCCCTTGTCAGACCTGGTTCTGCCTTTTCATAATCCTCAAAATATACAGAGATTGTTCTTTTCTTTAAAAAAAAAAAAAATTGCTAGTGGGTACATGCACTCACCAAAGGAGGAGAGAGAGGGAGAGGGAAAAAGCACTTCCCAAGGGGAATAGACATGCTGCAATCTCTTCTCCATCCTGTTGGGACTTGGGGCACATATGTGCATACACTCAGCATGTTTTTCATGCTGCTAGATCCAGGACTTGAACTACAGGTTCAGCTATGTAGGATCTGGCTTCTTTAACCACCAGGCCATGGAACTAGCCCTAAGGTTGTTGTTATTTATGGGTCTTAGAGTGTGATGCTCACCCCTCTACCTGATATACCACATACACTTTGTTCCATTGTCTCCCTTTGTTTTCCTGCAACTTCTTGTGCATTGATTTTATTTAAAGTTTTGTTTATTTCATGAGCGTGAGAGCAAGGGAGAGACAAGCACCCTCAACAGGGTCTCACGCCACAACTCCCCCACCTCTAGCCTTTCCAGCCAGCTAGGATCATGGACACACCAATGTGTCCACGATGAATACAAACGAATAGATGAATATAAATAAAATTTTCAGATATTTCTAAAGTATCTTATGTGATGTTCATGGTTTTATTTTAAAGAATAATTTATTTTATTTGCTATTATTATTATTATTATTTTCAATTTGACCAGAGTAAGACAGACAGAAAAAGGGAACATGAGAAAGCAAGTTGCCAAGTCTGGGACTTGAACTGGAGTTGGCCATATGGGAGTCCAGCACCTCAACTACGCACCACCTACTGACCCCCCATGTTGTGGGTTTTTAAAAATATTTTTTCTTTTTTCATGATAGAATGTGTGTGTGTTTGTGTGTGTGCGCACACGCACATGTGACCAAGAGAGAAAGAGAGACAGGGAGAAAGAAGCATCTTCCACGGGTTCTAATCACACCGAATCCTCTTACTCTAGTCCTCCAGCATGTTGATCTTGGGTACTTGCAGGGTGCCTGGCATATTTCAAGCCAACCAGGCTGGGGATTTGAAGTGCTGTTGCCATGTGGCTTCCAACTCTGCAGTTTAGTATACTACCATCTGCTCCACCATTGCAGGGCCACTATCTGTTTGTTTGTTTATTCATTTGTTTTTCCAAACTAATCATTCTAAAATATTCTGAGATTATTAAAGGTTGTAGTAATAAAAAAATATTTAAAACCTACATGACATTTTACAGTTAATCAACAAAAGTCCTTTACAGGATCTGTCTCATTTACTTCTCACGACAAACCTGTAAGTTAGGCCCGTATAGCCCTGTTTTACAAATAAGGTTGGAAGCTCAGAAAGACTAGACAATGTACTAAAGCATGTAGTGGTAGAGTCAGACCATCTCCACATCAGTTGCCACGAGAGGGTGGAAAGTGGACTCTGCTAACACTAAGTCCCAGGTTTTCCTTTCATGAGGTATATGACCTTGGTCATAGCTGTATGACTTCTGTGTACCAGTCACTCTGCGGGGTACTTATGCAAACATGATCTGCTTCCTTAACTACTGAGTGAGGGATGTCAGCCCCTCCCACACAAGGTGTCTCATTAGGATCCAAGGAGATAATGTGCATCTTAGAGCTTTATATGCTATAAATAGGACAGATTCTTATTTAATATTTGATTATAAAAATGTGTATTTGTAGGGAATCTAGTATGATCCAAGACCTGTGATAAGTTTATCTAATTTAAAGATATTTGTTATCATTAAAATAGGCTAATCAATATAGATCTATTTTTTTTTTTTTTTGCTTTTGAAAGAAAATGATGTCAAGATGAAATCAAAACATACACTTAGCAATACATGAGTCATAGAGACGGTATGGAAATAGTGTTGAAACACCTCAGCATTTTGCCCAGTTGGATTCTGGCACAGTTGTCCAGTCAACCCCAGTAATCCTCTCTGTTTTCCATTCCCCAGGCATGCGCCAAGGCAATGACTATGGCACTCAGTACCGCTCAGCCATCTATCCAACCTCTGCCAAGCAGATGGAGGCCGCGCTGAAGTCCAAAGAGGACTACCAGAAGGTAGGGGCTCCTCTAGCTCCAACTCCGGGCCAGGTCTCCACGTTAGAGGGGGGTCGGGTCCTTTTTGCATGGAAAAGTCGTCTCTTTGCACAATTTTTAAAAATTTCTGCCCACCTCTTATAATAGCGCCATTGAGCCCAACAAATGTACAAAATGAAATTTTAAGAGTATTTCTCTTTAAAATCAGTTCACTCAAATGAATGTGTAGCTTGTTAAAATACAGACTTTCTTGGCTTCTTTGTTTCGCTTTGCCTCTTTGTCTCTGGAACTCTCTTCCTTCCTTTCCTTCTCTCTGTGTTAGTGTGGTAGGGCTACCATAACTAAACACCATAGACTAGGGTGGCTTAAACAACAGAAATGTATCATCTCACCGTTCTGGAGGCTAGAAATCCAAAATCAAGGTTTTGGAAGAGCTGACTACTTCTGAAGGCTGTGAGAAAAGGACCTATTCATTCTAGGCTTTTCCCCTTGGCCTGTGGAGGACTGTCTTCTTTTTGTATATATTCACCTTGTCTTCTTTTATGTGTGTCTGTTTCTGTGCCTAATTTCCCATGTTTATAAGGACTCCAGTCATGTTGGATTAGGGCTAACCCTAATGACCTCATTTAACTTGATCACTTATGTAAAGACTGTCTCCAAATAAGGCCACATTTTGAGAAGTTAGGACTCCAGTGGATCTTTCTGGAGGAGACACAATTCAACCCATAACACTCCCTCTTTTGCTAGGAACAGTAAAATGAATTATAATAAAAATACTTCTCAGAAATCTATATCACAAAATAATTATTTCACAACTAACTTGTGTCACAAGTTAAAAATCTCCTCCAGTAGATATTTAGGGTATTTCCTTTCTAACTCAACTTGCTTTACTTTTAGAGTTTTGTGATAATGCTGAAACTTTATCATTGTATTTTTTATATGGATTCACCTTTAACTATAGACTTAGTAGCTACTATAATGCTGATCTGTTGTAGAATTATGTAAAAAGTCGGTATACATCATCCCCTAGGAATGTGTGGGTTCTTCACTTTTCCCCCATGGTGACACAGAGGTGGTGATGTGGAGGAAACTGGGACAAGAGTATACCAGCTGATGAGCAAGTAGCAGGATATGCAATTCATGGTCAGTTTGACTCTGACAAGTAGAGAGCATGGCGGGAGATGCTGATAAGGTCCCATTCACCCCTCAGCTCCTTCTTGCCTCCCTCCAAAGCTGTAACATCTCCTGGCCTGATAATGGAAGGCAGCCTGTAGGATGGCCCCCAGAGTCTCAACCCGTAGGTAAGCGCCTCTCCTTCAGCATGGACTGGTTTTAATGACTCACTTCTAATAGATGACAGAAGTGATGGACTGCCATTTTTGATATTAGGTTATTAAAAGATTGTGACTCCTATCTTGAGAGCCTCTCTCTCTGTCTCACTTACTTTCTCTGGGATCACCTATCTTGGGGGGAGCTATCTGCTATATCATGAGTTAGCCCTGTGTAACGCTCATGTGGCAAGAGATGAAGACCTGCCAAAAATCACATGAGGGAGCTTGGAATCACCTTTATCCCAGTTAAGCCTTCAGATGAGACTGCAACCCTGGCTGACAATTTGAGCACAACCTTATGAAAGACCTCAAACCAGAAATAACCAGATAGACTACCTTAGAAACTGTGAGATAATGATAAATGTTTCTTTAAGCTACTAAGTTTTGGGGTAATTTCAGTATACTTATATTTCTGTCTTAAAAATCTTTTACCTATAAAAGGTCTTTTCTCATATCTTTTCCATCATGGCTTTTGTTACAATGGTGGGCTTGCCTGGCATATATAGTAATGATTATACATGTAGCATCAAATTGTCTCAGTTTACACATCAGCTGTGTAACTTACCAAGTGCCTAACACTTGGCCATATAGTGTTATTTAGCTCAAGGAAACCTATGCACATATGCACAAACCTATGCACTATCACCCCCATTTTTAGATTCTAAAAGACATAAAGTTCCATCAGTAAAAGAACTGGAGTTAATGAAGTAAAAGACTGGATGGAGGGAGATTAGTTGGGCAGCTGTTGTAGGTCTCCATGGCAGAAATGGTGAGAGTTTTGACTAGGATGGTGGAAGTGTGAATGGAATGGAGGGCTATTTAGGAAGTAGAACTCATAGAACTTGGAATTTGATTGAACGTGGAGTCAATTAGAGGTGAGGGTTCCAGGTGACCTGTGTGCCTGGCTAGTGATGCATCATACAAAAGTATGGAGGAGCACAGGCAAGTTGGTGGAAAAGGGAAGTTAAGATTTGGAAATACAAAATTTGAGATACCTGTGATAAGGGCATCCAAGTGGTTGTTCAGAAGAGATGTAAGATGTTCGTGCTTTCTGTGTTTAGGGAGGCAGGGTTTGTGCCTCCCTGTTAGGATAATGCTTGTGAAGCCCAGGGCATGGTAAGCGCTCAATAAATAGAGCCCTTATTATTATTGGGAGTTGTCAATTTCTATTTGGCAAATGAAGCTCTAGTTGTTGATAAGATCAAAAAAGATGAGAAATGAAGGCACTTAGGACCTAAGGAACACCAATATTTGAGAGATGGGGAAGAGAATGCCTTCACTAGGCACCAGAGAGAATCAGCCCCAAGCAAGAACTTAAAAAGTAGTTCTAGTTGGTTTAATCCTACTACATTTAATTATAAAGGCAATGTTAGTAATTAATACTGAAAGTCACATATGATTAATGCTATAAATTGCCTAATGTAATGATTCAAAGTCCCTTAGGGTACCAACAGCAATGCTAAGAGACTCTGGAAGGATATTAACTTCCCTCTGGAGCTTCTCAAAATGAGATGATGTTCTGGTTGTCACAATGAAGATTTTAAGTTCAAAAGGTCAGTGCCTTCCATGTGATGATGAAAAGACTTACTTATATCTCATTTCCCAGTTTCTACCCCAGTAGTTTCTTACCCTTTGTTTTGACATGTTGATTTTAGACAAATGATATCCATAGGAAAAAAACATATATTAAATAATAATATGTTAAATATTAAATAATTAATTAACTGTTTTAATAATTCCTTTGTTATTTTTGTAGACTTTGGAAATGTTAATTTTATTGTTTAGACAGTTGTTTCAATCAAGTGTTTTTTGTGTATTCTGTACCTAAGAAAATTATAATTAAATTATATATATGTATGTACATACACATACACATACATGTATACATACATACATACACACACGTACACACTTAGAGTTGGCTCTTGATACCTTTTGATTGTGAGTTCGACATGTATAAATTCAGCCAACTGCTCATCAAAAATATTAGGGAAGGGAACCAGCAGTTAGCGTAATGGCTATGTCGCTGGACTCCCACGTAGTCGACCGCGGTTCGCGTCTCGGACCCGGTGGCTTACAACTCACGCCGGGCGCGTGTGCGTGCGTGCCCAAGATCCCGAGAGGAGAATGGAGGAGAAGGGATTGCGGCGTGACCATCCCCCCTGGGGGGTGATTTCTCGCTTTCTGTCTCTATGTCTCTCTCTGTCTGTCTGGCGAGCGCACGCGCCCTAAAGCGAAAAACCTCTCCAAAAAAAAAAAATATATATATTAGGGAAAAAATATAACAATAAAAAATAATAATACAGTCTAACAACTATGTATATAATATTTACATCGCATCAGGTGTTATAAGCAACTTAGAGATGATTTAAAGTATACAGGAAGATGTGCTTAGCTTAGGTTATATGCAAAAACTACACCATTTTATGTAAGGGACTTGAGCATCTGTGGGTTTTAATATACATATGGTTCTAGAACCAATCACCCACAATACTGAAGAATGGCTGTGTGAATGTGTGTGTGTGCACGCGCGCACGTGCGCGCGCATATGCGCATTTGGTTGATTGTTTGTATTTTAAAAGTAGGGTCTTTCTTCCACAAGGATTAGGAACTCCTGTGCCTTCAGATATTCAGATATCCATTGCTGTTCACATAACCTCATGTGACTATAACTGCTTTATCACCAGCTCAGGGATACTGTCTGTCACGTCTCTTTTATTTGATCATATAAGTAAAACTGGCCCTGGATTCCAGAGAGAGGTGTGTAGGACATCCATCATTTCTCTTCCACCTAATTAACCAAAGCCCAGAGAATCTTGACTTCCCACCAGCACTTCCAGGACCATGCAACTTTCTCCCATGATGGCCACGGCCTTCTCTGTGCTATCCAATATAGTAGCTTCTAGCCACAGGTGGCTGCAGAGAACTTGAAATGTGGCTGCCGTAACTGAGGAACTGAATATTTTATTTTATTTTATTTTATTTTATTTTATTTTATTATTTTATTTTATATTTACATAGCCACTTATGTGGTGGCTCCCATATCAGACAGCACAGCAGTCCAGTAAGGAGTGAGTGTGTTTGTGTGCATATGCATGTGCATTGGAGGGGTAGGGACACGTCCATCTGGTCCCTGGTGGGAAGACTCGGGATTCCAAGCCTTCTACTCTTGCTGTGGCTTATCTTAAGAGCATGGGACTGCCACGGAACACAGATCCTCTTGCCCATCAGAGGAGCTGCACCAGGTACTACTCTCTCCTTTTCCTTTCTGTAGAAAAGCATGACTGTATATCATTTTCCTTTTCAGGAATCAAAATGTATCATTGCATACCCAATCCTGGTTAGCAACTGGGCTAACTGCATACTTGTACTCAGATGACCACTGTGATTTTTATCTTAGCTTGGGTTCCATAGAAAGAAAAGATTTTTATCTTAGCTTGGGTTCTAAGAAAAAGGCTTGTGTGTGAGGATGTATGGTGGTGTGTGGTGCCTGGGAACAGGAGTAAGGGGAATATATTAGTCCATGATTGTGTTGCTAAACAGTAATACCAGAGATGGGCGATATATAAAGAATAGAGGTTTATTTGCTCACAGTTCTGTAACTGGAAAGTCTAAGAGCATGGGCCCACATCTGGCTGGCCCTGGCCCTGTGTCACAACATGGCCAATAGAAGCAGGAAGGAAAGCAGCCTGGGTAGAGTCCTGCAGGCAGCCATCTGGGAGATGACCCCATTCCTGAGAGAACTCACTGCCTTTCGTGAGACGGCATCATTCTGTTCATGAGGGTGATGTCCCGTGACCCATACATCGCCCACCAGGCACCCTCTCCCAAAGTTCCCACCACCTCTCAACACCGTTTCATGCTGACCAGGCTTACAGCCCATGAGCCTTTGTGAGGAGATAAACCGTGTCCAAACCACAGCATGCTGAGAGAAGGGAAAGGAGGAAGACCTAGTACAAGTTGACCCTTGCTACAGTCGCGGGTCTTAGGGGTTGTTTGAGCCTTACAAAGTGGCCTGTCATTCCTATGGAGGAAAAGGAAGCCTAATGTGGTGGATGCCATACCCTGTGGGTTCTCTCGGCCTTTCTGGGTTATGGATGGGCTTCGGATGCTACCATGTCTCTGAGGCAGGAGGCATACGTGGCATGAGTGTGAGGTGAGGCATGGTAGGTATCTGCAGCTGCAGAAAGCTGATGAGAGACCACCTAGAACTGGGTACTCCCATGGCAGGGGCTGGAGCAGGAGGCAGGGGAGGTCACAAGAATCCAAAGTGATGCGTGAGAGGTGTCTGAGACACAGTGCATGTAAGTGGTGTCTGATGGGACCATCTGTAAAGGGTCCATCCCACACCCGCTCCCACTCCAGCGAAGGCAGCTGACTACAAGGATGGTTTACCAATACTGGGTGCCTTCTGGAACTTCTGTTTAGCAGAGAGAGAAAAACACAAGTTTAATTTTCAGCAGGACATCCCACTACAATCATGTAGTTATATCTAGTTATATATATGCTTTATATAATATAGTAATAAATAAATATATATATGTATGTGTGTGTGTGTATATATATATATATATATATATATATATATATATATATATACACACACACAGCTATGTGATGATAATAGTGATAATAGTAGGATGGCAACAACAGTACTGACTGAGAACTTACTACATGCTAATTGCTTTTTTAAGCATTTTATACCATTGAAATCATGTGTATATCCTTGACTATATTTATCCATATACATACATAGATATAGATATGTTTAGATCTACGTGTATATGTATCTCTCTGTATCTTTATATAAAATTGTATGCTTTCATGCATTCGGAGACCCTTGTTGCTAGTTTTGAAACTTTTTTTTATGAATTTCCAACCATTCATTCAATTGTTATAACTAATAATCTACAAGTTTTTAAAAAGATCAATAATTTGCAGTGCCTGTGACAGGTGATATAATTAGCTTTTATACCATAAATAGGTAAATCTTCTCCACTTACCTTAAAAAGAAATGTGGTTACTAATGGATCCCACAGAGTAGGGGGAGGTTCTCAGATCTTACCAATTGAATTTAGCCCCTGATGGAAGGAGAGCAGCTGATGAGGTGACCTCTTGAATTGGTTCCTGTGTTTTACACCCGGAGTAACCTGGAACAAATTCCTGAAACAACATAGGTGTTTAATCTAGAGAGAGTCCCTTCCTCCCTCCCTCCCTCCCTCCCTCCCTCCCTCCCTCCCTCCCTCCCTCCCTTCCTTCCTTCCTTCCTTTCTTCCTTTTTTTTCTTTCTTTTGTTCAGAGAGAGAGTTTTGCTATAAGGTGCATGTGATTGCCAGAGAAACAAAGTGAGAAACCACCTCCCCACCCCAGGGGGGGATGGCCACACCACAATCCCTTTTCCTCCATTTTCCTCTTGGGATTTTGGGCGTGCACACACACACACAGGCCCAGTGTGAGTTTCAAGCTGCCTGGGTGTGAGACTTGAATTGTGATCAGCCATGTGTGAGTCCAGCACCAGAACCATTATGGCATCTGTTGGTCCCTAGACAGTCGTTTCTTTACAGGACCAGATTAGATTTTAGAACTTCATAGTCTTGTCAAAAATACTTAAGTTTATTTTTAGGAGCAGGGACATTTTGCAGAGGATTCATTCCATTCGTGTGTGTGTGTGTGTGTGTGTGTGTGTATTTGCCAGAGGGCACACAGGCTCACCAGAGAGAAAGAAAGCACCCTCCAAGGAGAATAGTCGCACTGTAATCCCTTCTCCATCTCTCCCTCCTTTCAGGAGTTTGGGCATGCACACACATGCACTCAGTGTGTTTTTCAAGCTGCAGGTCTGGGATTCAAACTGAGCAGCTGACGATGTGGGATCCTGCTCACATAACCACCAGGCTGTGGGCTGGCCCTCCATTATTTTTTAATATACTGTTATCTCTGTTAAAGGTCGGCATTTTTGGCCCTGTCACCACAGTCTGGGAACTTGTCTTATTTGAGCCTGGTGGGACTCTCCTACACTAACTACAGCATTGACTTAGGTTACTAATTTAATAGTCCTCACTAGTTTGCCCCCAGTGACCTCCTAGTAACCAGCTTCTTCAGCAACTTCTTTATGTGTGAAGTTTGGAGTGACAGTATTGCTTACCACAGAGCAGCCATTTGAACATAAAATTAGCTGATTTTATCACAGGGACCAATTGTTGAGATAATTAGATGTGCAGGACTGCTGAGGAGCCAGAAACTAAGTGATTTTCCATCTAAACTGTGGTTTTCTGCAAAGTTGCCTGGCTTATCGACACCAGGCTCACCAACAACCACAGGAAAGGAAACGGGAAGAGGTTTGCTCATTTCTAATCAGATTTGATAGGGCAGGAGAGTCTTCAGGAGGACCAAATCTTAAGGAGTGAAACTGGAACTTCACATTGGGTTTTCTGGCCCCGAAAGGGCTCAATTCTGTTCCCACAATTTGACAGCTGCTTCATGTCTTCAATGAGCTGAGGACTGTGCAGAACGTGTGGGAGGTGTTTTTTGCCTTATCATCTTTTTCCAACCTCAGTTTTTACATTGAAAATGTTTCCCTCAAAGAGTTTCATGGTAGAATTACTTGCACAATCGTTTTGCCATCTTCCCATGACACATCTGTAACTTCTAATCAGTCTCATTTTCATGGCATATCTAAGATGTAATATTTAATTCTTGCCCAAAGCTCAGAACCTTTGAATAAAGCTCAAAAACTTTTTGAGACCTGGGGACTGAGGATAAGAACCACAGGCACTCTGAAAATTTTATTGCTAAGCAGCGAACATGATCAAGAATGGTTTTATATATAGGGAATCAGCAGTTAGCGTAAAAGCTATGTCGCTGGACTCCCACGTAGTCGACCGCGGTTCGTGTCCCGGACCCGGTGGCTTAAAACTCACGCCGGGCGCATGTGCGTGCGTGCCCAAGATCCCGAGAGGAGAATGGAGGAGAAGGGATTGCGGCATGGCCATCCCCCCTGGGGGGCGATTTCTCGCTTTCTGTATCTATGTCTCTCTCTGTCTGTCTGGCGAGCACACACGCCCTATAGCGAAAACCTCTAAAAAAAAAGAATGGTTTTATATTTCAAAGCTACTTCCTGTGTGGACCCACTGTTGCCCTAAGAGATGAAATTCAGAAGATGTGGAAGGGCCAGTTGTTTTAGAATATGGTATATACTGGGAGAAATGAACTCCTCCATTAGCGGTAGTGTTCTTGGCCCCAAAGCCTATCTGGAAATGAGAAATCTTTAATGTAATCAGACAACATTTGGTAAGATCAAGTCAGTGGTTCGTGCATCCTTTCCCCAACTTACAAAATCTCTAACTTTTTGTCCCTATTATTCATTTCCTATGGCCGCTGTAACAAATTATCATAAACCTTGTGGTTCAAAATAACAGGAATTTATTCTCTCTCATGGTTCTTGAGGCCAGAGGTCCACAATTGGTCTCACTGGGCCAAAGTGAAGTTGTTATCTCGGCTGTGCCCCCTCCAGGGGCTCTAGGGGAAAATCCCTTCCTTTCCTGCTAGCTCCTGGGAGCCTGTGGCCATGTCAGCTCCATCTCTGCCTCTGTGGTCACAGTGCCTCCTCCTCTTCTGATGTGTCTAGCCTCTTTCTGCCTCTCTATAAGAGGGACACTCGGGTATGCATTTAGGATCTGAAAATCTAGGATAATCTTCTCATCTAAAGGCCCTTAATTTAATCCACCTGTGAAATATTTGCCATGTAAGGTCACATTCCCAGGTTTCAGGCTTAAGACATGAAAATTGGGGGGGGGGGGGACCATTTTTTAGACTATCACGGTCTAAACGGCCTGGTTTTCTTTTTTTTTTTTATTTATTTTTTTGGAGAGTTTTTGCTATAGGGCATGTGCACTTGCCAGAAAAACAGAGAGAGACAGAGAAACAGAAAGTGAGAAATCCCTTCTCCTCCATTCTTCTCTCGGGATCTTGGGCACACACGCACACGTGCCCGGCGTGAGTTTAAGCCACCGGGTCCGGGGCTCGAACCACGGTCGACTACATGGGAGTCCAGCAATATAGCCATTATGCTAAAGGCTGGTCCCTAAACTGCCAGGTTTTCAACTTGCTACTTATGGATGGTCGCCCCAAAATAGGAAACTTAAATTGGGGCATCTTCTTTGGACTGCTCAAGAGAGGAGAGCCATGTTCAAGTGGGAACCTATCTGGCTTCTCTAAATCCCAGGGCTATACACAGAATTCTTTCAAGTTGCCCGGAGAGGAGAGACTTGATTTTCCTCTCTTGGCTATTTTATCTAGTTCTGAAGGGAGGTCAAAATTTACATAATCCTTTGGAACATCTCTCCCTTCAAAAAAGACCCAAATTCACCCCAGTGCTACTTACTAAAGTAAAATATCAAGAGCACACCAAAAATAACAACAGAAAAAAAATATGCTGATAACTAGAAATATGTTTTTGGGAGGAGAATATCTGTGCATGCATGTGCATGTGCGTGCACGTGTGTAAAATAAGTTAGACGGATGGCAAGAGTGTTCTAGTACTCTTACACATACTGTCTTTGAACCTTGACTTAATTTCTCTGTTTCTCATTTTGAAATTGTCAAAGTGCAGATAACTAAATTTCCCTATAGATTTTTTATAAGAATCAAGTGAGCTTTTATACATACATGCATGCACACACACACAATAGCATGCAGTAACAATCCAATAGTACACTAATTAAAACTGAGTCCCCTCTCACCATTTTTCTTCTTTCTTTTTTTTTTTGAGAGATTTTTACTATAGGGCACATGTGCTTGCCAGAAAGACAGAGAGAGACAGAGAGACAGAAAGTGAGAAATCACCCCTCGAGGGGATGGCCACGCTGCAATCCCTTCTCCTCCGTTCTCCTCTCGTGATATTGGGCATGCATGCATATGTGCCTGGCATGAGTTTAAGCCACCGGGTCCAGGACTCAAACTGCAATCGACTACATGCGAGTCCAGCGACATAGCCATTATGCCAACTGCTGGTCCCATCCCTCCCATTTTTCTGATCCAGAAAATAGTTTTAATTAATACCAAACCCAAATGTGAGAAATCCAGTACACTCAGTCACTGTCTAGTCCTGTTATAACCGTCATGATGTGACTGGACTCGCTCCTTCCCTAACAGGAGCTACAGATCCTTTGTGTTTGGTTTTAAGCATCTATAGGCTGAAAATGACCTTCCCCTCTCTCCTCCCCCCACTTTCCTCAGTAAATTAATAAATTAATTACCTTATCAAATATGAATTATGCACTGATTAGTTGCCAGATTCACATTACCGTTGTTTCAAACAAAACAATCTGCAAAAAGAGCTTGTGAAGTCTGGTAATAAGTTGTCCCACGTGTCGTCACAGTAGCTCATACATCACAGATGCTCTTCCCTGTAGAAAATGTCCTAGGGGCTCTTGACATATTCTCTATTAGAAGAATGGCCAGCAGATGGCATAGCGATTATGTTGCTGGACTCCCATATGATTGCCTGCGGTTCAAATCCTGGATTTGGTGGCTTGAAACTCATGCTGGGTGTACGTGTGTCTGTGCCCAAGATCTCAGGAGGAGAATGGAGGAAAAGGGATTGAGGCATGGCCATTCCCTCTGTGGGGTGATTTCTCACTTTCCCTCTTACCGTCTCTGTTTTTCTCTCTCTAGCAAGCACATGGACTAAGCCAAAATCCTCTTAAAAAAAAAAAAAAGAGAGAGATCTCTTGGGGGCTCCCCTTTCCCTGTGTGTCCCCAGTGCCAGGTACTACGTTTGACATTTAGCAGATTGTTAGCAAATATTTGTTGACCTCAACTGAAAAGATGAGCAGGATAAGAAACCCATTATGTGGCCCCTAATTATAACTGAGTATTTTTGTCACCCTGAAATTTTGGTTGAAGCTCTTACCCACAACTGATAGTATTTGTAGATGAGATCTTTGGGAGGTAATTGGACTTAGATGAGGTCATGAGGGTGAGGCCCTCGTGTTGAGGATAGTATCCTTATAAGAAGAGATCTACACGTGCACAGAGAGGTCATGTTGGCACACCTAAGCACCTACAAGCTAAGAAAAGAGACTTGGATGGTGCTTTGTTATGGCCACCCTGAAGACTAAGAAAGCCCTCTTTTGTGTGTTCAGTCCTTGGGTGAGTGGGGGGAATCATGGCCCCAAATGAGAACCCCTAGTTGGGCCCTTGACTTTGTCTTTATCAACCATGACCTTGAATAAGTCCCAGCAGTTCTAGTTCCTAGTTTGTAAGATAAGAAAAACAAGAACAGTGAAACTTCTCATAAGTCTTAACAGTTTTCAGCTCTTTCTGCCATATTGTGCTTAGATCTTCACACCCACACAGGGTCTAGGGTAGGACCTGTTCTCCTCCCTGACCTACAAGGACACTGACACTCAGAGGGTTCATTCACATGCCTAGGATAATCCCGACAGCACATTCAGAGTTAGAGGCATTTTATTCTGAATTCCATTTGCTTTTACCCACACTGTGTGGAGGTACTTGGTAATCTGTCAAGTATCTTATGAATATCAGAGTTTAACGGGGTGACTCAAGACAAATCTGTCTACAGGACTTCATCCTGCTTTTCCAGAGGCCCTTACATTTTAAACCGTTGTTAAAATATGGTGTCAGGGAACCTTCCTGTAGGTCATGCACTGAGCAAATGTCAGGGTTATTTCTGTTTCTTTTTTCCCAGGGAAATGGGTAGGTTGCATGCTAGAAGTTTCCATTCTCAGTCGTTTGCATGTTCTATGCTGTGGTGTTTCAAACATTGAAAGATTCCTGCTTTTACCAACATTGAAACATCATTTATTTGTACTGGAAGACCCTGAATCAACCTGGATAAATGTCGTAGGTATTTTGAGGTTTGAGGATTAAACAGCTTTTGTCTTTTTAAAAAAACATTTATTTGTGCTATTGTTTAAAGCATGAACTTATGATTTAAAATACCCATGGAAATTCTCTGAATAATTCATTCACTTACTGTAGTCAAAGAGAAAAATCTCCTTTTGTGTGCCCAGCAATAGAGATAAAATTTCTTTAAGACCCGTTTTGTAACTTTGCAGTTATAATTATGGATATTATTAGAAACTCTAAATAAGAACTTGTGAAATAAATATTTTAAAAAATGCCCATTTCTGGGAGGCAGGCATCTAGATTTGTATGGATGCAGCCATATAGACAGCTAGAGCCTTAATCTTAATGGTTTAGTTGCATCTGGGTGGTTATTTTCATTTCCACTTATTACTGTGTGTTAGACTCCCTGTGTATGAGTACAGATTGCCCTTTCTTGCACTGTATTTAGAAATCTCTGCATTACCCCTGGGCATTTGTTCATTAATAGGGGGTGGGGAGAGGAAAAGCTTGTAATAATGGGCTTTACATATTATTAAACTGCGTTCATCCACATTTGGGCCCAAATGAAAATCTGGTTTGTGTTACTGCCCTCTGGTGGTTGTAGGCCTTTGCTGCAGTGGCAAGAAAGTGCCTCCTAGAATGGAGTTGGGCTCATGGTGGCCGCTTCCGGGAGCAAGGCGGACTTGGGCATTGCTGGGCAATCAGTCTTTCACTCACATTCACTGCTTTCCAGTCAAGTCCATCACAAGCACCCTCAGACTCTACTTACTGGCTGAATTGATGATAAAAGAAGACATTCTTAGGAAGATCGAGCATTTTCATTTTAGTAGAGGTATATACCCAAAAAACCCTGACTGAGGTAAAGTGATGTTTGCAGGAACTGCACCCCTGAGGACTACACTCCTATTCCTCTTTCCAGGCCAGTGCAGGAAGGCCCAGTGGCTCACAAAGAACTCCTTTTGGTACATAAGATCATTTTAGGATATCATTTTACATTTTCATTGTTGTGTCTGTATTTTAGTACGTGTTTAGAAAATTGCAGAGCGTATTGATTTCATGAATGTTACTGCTTAGGTGAAGAGCAGGGGAATGCACCTATATATGCAACTGCCTTCCATGTTTTTGTGCAGAGGTGCATCTCCTGCTATTCTGTAGACGAGGCAAGAACATCCAGAGAGCTGTGTGGATGCCCTGGGGCAGCAATGGCTCTGTAGTTCCCTAGTAGTGTGACCTTGGATTGTTAACCTCTCCAAGCCTGGTTTCCTGACTTGTTAAACAGGATCGTAATGGCTACTGCTTAGGGAGTTAAAGGGATGATATGATTTTATATATATAAAGCATCTGGCACGGGACAGGTGCACAGCAATGCCAGATTCTTCCTTCCATCTCCCCACACCCCAGATCACGTCTCCGACTCTGCCCCCGCTCCATTTTCTCATCATGCTTTGCTTGCAATAGTCATTTCATTCGACCCGTTATGAGTTTCCACATGTCTTCTCCCTCTCGAAGATGAGTGGGACCTTCCCTAGATTTGCATCTTTTACAGCCCCCCATTCAGCCGACACTTTGTCAATGTCCGTCTGGTGAGTTAAACCCAAGCACACTGTCACTCCAACATGCTCCCAGCCTCCGACTCACTGAGTATGTTCCATCTATTGGATTAGGAGGGGACCTATGCATTTTCTTTCTCCTGTCTCTGATTCATGTGGTCTGATAACAGGTACAGGGTTAGATTCCCGCCCACTGGTTACCAACAAGGAAGAAAAAAAGCCTGCGATGCCTAGTGCCTGCCTGCCTGCCCTTAAAATCACCTCTTATGGAACCAACTAATACATAGGTATTATGTATATTTTTTTCATTAATTTCAGTGGAAGAGCAGTGGAAGGCTGTGGAAACATTTTTGATACATCATTTCAGCAAGGGCTAGGATAGGATCTATTTTAGGGAGAACAAAAGAGCCTTCATTGTGCAAGCAGGTGGATTTATAAGCCTTGCCCGGGTTTAGTCTATATAAAATGGCCTTGGGAATGATACGATCAGAGAAACTACCAAGAGGGGAAGGAGGAGGCAGGGGCTCTTTGATTTTAGCGGCAAGAGAGGGAAAAGGGTTTGTGTTTCCCACTGAGGCCGAGCGTTTGCCTCTAACATTCCTGTTGATTTTGTCTCGGTGCCTTGTGATTCAGTCTCTCCGACTCACCTCCACAGCACTCCCCCGTTCGGGTCCTAAACGGCCGCCGAACGCCTGCCTGCATGTCTGCCATGGAGGCGATGTTCATTTAAGGCTTCGAGAGATCAGAGCTTTCATGTTTGCCACGAAAGCCACAGAGCCTGGAGCACCTCAGGAGCGGAGATGAAAGGACATTTGTGTTTGTGCATGTGTGTTTAGAGCTTAAAGGACAGGAAAAAGAAAGAAAATAGATGTTACTGCTTTGCACTTACTTCAAAATATGACTTACTCCCTCTGGTGGGACCATTTAACTCCAAATGCGCCGCCCATCCCCCTGCGCCCCCGCCGCGCGCCCCCCACCCGCCCCCACCGCATTCATCCTGGCTCATGTGACATCTGTTCTGGGCACTGCCGAGCCTTCTTCCCGTTGCCGTGGCAACCAGTGGAGAGCGCCTGCTCATTGGCTGCGAGCAGAAGAGGAAGAAAAGGCCCACAGTGTCAGGGGTCGGGTCGCGTGCCCAACGCCCGCCGGCCACCGCGCGGTCAGATGCGGCTGGGCCACACTCGCGGAGCGCAGGGCCCGCGGGGACCGCCCAGCACAGCTGTGCACTCGCCGGCCGGCGCCGTGGGGGCCGGGGTCAATGCCATTAGCTTCCGCCTCAAGTGGGACGTGTGTGAAGGACAAAAGCGGAGCGTGGAGGGAAAGTGGGCCGCCTTTCCCATCACCTTGAACTCCTCGCAGCTCCGTTTTCTTCTGTAGTGTGTGGTTTGAAATCCGGCAGCCATCGGCAAGGCGAGAGAGGCTGTGTCCGAGTTAAGCTGTGACCATTACCCTGTCACTCTGAAAGGAAGAGAGGACAGCATTCCATTGTGAAATCTACACCCGAAGCTAATTGTTCAAAAAAAAAAAAATCATTTTTCCCTTATTGAAGTCGTCTCTGAATTTACCGAGGCGATTGGAGTCACTGTTCAGGCCTCCACGGCAGGTTACTTCTGGTCTCGTGCCTCGGCCTGGTGAACCAGACCGCGGACCCCAGTGCCTGGTCTTGCCCTTGGCCAGACGGGGTTGGAGAAAGGCTGGCATTCTAACTGCAGCTGCCTCCTGAGCCTCCCTTCTGGGGATCTGAGGTCCTCGCAGGTGAGTGATGGGGCGCCTGTGAGCCAGTGACACCCAGAGCCTTCAGTCCTAAGAACTAGGGTACCTAGTTGATCTGGTGCCTTTGGGGACAATGAGCACCAGTCAGATGCAGAGGTAGGGGTTGAGAAAGAACTTTCACAGACATTCTGAGCTTGAGTGGCCATTACTGTAATGCCCCCACAGGAGACAGAGGCAGAACCTGATTGCTCCTGATGTCACCTGACCTATAAATGGGGGTGCTGGGAGACACAACCCCAGTCTCTGCTTCCCAGCTCTGTGCATGCTCATTCCCTTCCTCATGGACAATTCACGCCCGCAGATTTGTAGATGGGGAACGAGCCCTTTGATGAAGATCCCTCTTTCTCCTCATTCTTTATTTTGATTATTTTGTATAAAAATACGTTGAGATCAGGGGCTAATGGTTGTGGAATTTTTGTGGTTCCTTCTGATAGCAGAAATATATTGACAAATACCAAAACTTTGTACAAAATAGCAAGACTTAACTAAGAAAAATCGTGTAGGAAAGAAGGGGCCTACTTTGGGTGGTATCATTTGGGGGCTACCATTAAACAAAGATTGGAAACTACTATATTAATTCTACACATATTCTCCATAAGGGTGCTGCGTGGTCTCAGGAATCCACAGAGTTTAACACCCAAGCACTTGTGGTAGGAAAATGGTTTTCTTTTAAATATATTTTTTCCCATTTTCATTCCATCCAACCTCTTCATGAAGTCATCAGTGAAAATTGCTGTATTTCTGTTCTTCCCTCACGTGTTACAGACCACGTGTTACAGTGCCGAATGTAAGGAGGCGAGTGAGTGAGGTGTGAGAGACAACACGGGGCAAACAAGACAAGGTATGCCCTTGTGCAAGTGTGTAGCCTTCACTGGGACTCCGCTTCCTTGTCCTGCAGAGCCATTTGTTACAAGCTCTGGAATTGTATCTCACTTGATAAACTGCAAGTCTGTGTTTATTCAGACATTAGGGGTAGGGTTTTATTTAGCATCGTGTGTGCGTGTGTGTGTGTGTGTGTGTGTGTGAGAGATATTTGCTTCAAATCTGTGAATTTCTAGCCTAGGATCAGAACTAAAAGGCCTTTACAAGTACTTTATAAGTAGTTTATTGTCTAGACCCAAGGTATTCTGCAAATATCATCTGGAGCAACGTGGGAAGTAACAGCTTTCTCAAGACAGGCTTAGATTCTAATCCAATAAGTTGTTTTCTTTCTCTAGTAGCAGGGCTGAGTCCTCTGAAGAGAGGCCACCCTTCAGAAGGATGGCCAGAAAACGGAGTACAAGTCATCAAATACAAGGCCTACCAATCCACGCCGTGTTTTAGAGTTCAAATCACCTATATTCAAAGGTGAATTTGCAAAACTCTCATGAGGTATGCGCACTGTCAAATATGGGACCCTTGCCTTGGTAAGCCAGCAGCTCTACGAGCTTGTCACATTTGACGATGCTTCCAGAAAGACTGCTATTTGGCCACAGAGAGCATCAGTGAGCCCTGTACACCTCGACCCGTGTTTCAGTAGATGCCTTTCTGCCTCTGGTTAATTTTTCTGGTAGTGATATCAAATATCGTAAAGTTTTCTAAACAGTACTACCTGGCTCATGATTCTCTATCTTGAGCCTATAGTCTGCCTCCACCAGCTGCCAGCGCCTCTCCTGGTCTTTTTCAGCCACACTGAGGCTCACTGCACCTCTGCTCAATGCACCTGGGCACAGCCACCCTCAGGAAAATGTTATTAAGGTGCTATTAGCATGCAGCAAGGTGCCCTTCGGACTGCTCAGTTTATAACGTAATCCTCACAAGTGCACACATTCTTTGTGATGACAGCCGGGCTTCGTGTTTCTGGTGCAACACTAATAAGACTTGGAAGGAAAGAGGTAAATTAGATGGCCCAGCAAATTAGGGATTCGGGTAGCTGATGAAAGAGAGGAGAAATGAATCAAAGGGACAAAGAGCAGCAGAAGAAAAAGGTATCCTTTGGTAGGAAAAAGGTGGCAAATAGAATATGTGAGAGATCAGGTAGGACTAAGAAAAAACGTGAGCCGTGTATGTGTGCACATCGTGTGTGGAAAGGGGATGCAGAACAGTGGGCCTGGAGAAAGACGTACCAGCTGAAAACAAAAGGTGGTCAAAAATAATTGTGTCTTCTATGCTGAGTAAAATATGACAGCCACAGAACAACACATGCCTCATGGTCTCATGTATATGTGGAATCCGAAAAGTTGGACTTAGGGAAGCAGAGCCAGAGGGATGGGATCTAGAGCCGGCAGGGGGGAGAGACAGGGAATGGGAGCTATTGATCAAAGGGCACAGGGTTTCAGATAGACAGGAGGAATTGGTTTTGAGATTTATGGCACAGCAGGGTGACTACAGTCAACAATAATGTATTGTATATTTCAAAATAACTGAGGGAGTATATTTCAGATAGCTCACCATAAAAATGATAGGTAAGCGAGGTGATGGATATGTTAATTCATTTGATTCCGTCATCCCACATTGTGAGTCTGTGTGTATATGTATGTCAAAACATCACATTGTACCCTGTAAATGTATACAGTTATGATTTGTCAATCAAAAATATATTAATAATTTAAAAATTAAAAGAAAGAGGAATTGCATTCACGTAGAAAGAAAGACTGAATATCTTAGGATTGAGAAAACACTGGAAGAGGGACCAGTAGTTAGCGTAATGGCTATGTCGCTGAACTCCCATATAGCCAACTGTGGTTCGAGTCCCAGACCCGGTGGCTTAAACTCACGCCGGACGCATGTGCGTGTGTGCCCAAGATCCCGAGAGGAGAATAGAGGAGAAGGGATTGCGGCGTGGCCATCCCCCGGGGGGGGTGATTTCTCACTTTCTGTCTCTCTGTCTCTCTCTGTGTCTTTCTGGCGAGTGCACGCGCCCTAGGGCAAAAACATCTCCAAAAAAAAAAGATAAAAAAAGAAAACACTGGAAGGAAATCACACAAACAAAAACCATCCGAGAAGTGCTGCCCATGTACTGAAAGGTTCTAGCACCCTTTGCTGGACTTCTGTGCTGTTTTAGTGACTCATACAATTTTTTAAAAATGTATTTCCTAATTTGCAGAATCAAGCTTATAACCCTTGCCCTGCTTGTTCACACTATGGGCTGTTGTGAAGATCAAGGAGGATTATGAGTGTACAGAGGATTGTCATCCTGAACATGCTCTATAATTGTAAGGCTTTAGCAGAATTGGGGCTGCGGGAGCAAATGACAGCCAAGTTCCCAGTCCTTGCCAAACTGCATTTCCTCACTGATAAAAGATCTAACCTTTATTCTTTTCTATTTTCTAATTCGCTGAGGTTTTTATGTTGTTCTAAGGAACTGAGATGCTTTGATGACAGAGATGAAGTTGAAGGTTGCCAATAGAGGAATATTGAATTGATCTCTCTTTTTTTCTAATATTTTAATGATTTATTTAACTTTATTTATTCATTTTTTTTATTTGACCAGAGAGACACAGAGAAAGAGAGAGAGAGAAAGTGAGAAAGGAAGCCACCAGGTCTAGGACTTGAACCGTGGTCAGTCATGTGGGAGCATCCAGCGCCTTAACCACCACACCACCTGCTGGTCCCATTGAATTGATCTCTTCATCATCACTAACCGTGCCGAGGTGGCCCCTGCTTTTCCCAGCCCCACGGCTTCACAGTATGGATGCTCACTGAGGGATGGCAGTTGAGTGGGAGTTTGTAAATTTCTTCCATTACTGTCCCTTTCTTTGAGGGTGGAGACAGGCCTGTTTCTGTAACTTTCCTGGCTAACTAACTTTTCTGCAGATGGCAACATGCCCTTTGAAATTAGAGTTGAGCTTTATAATGCATTGCCATAATTTATGATTAAGGTTCTATATTGGCTACATTTGAATTGGACCCATTTAGAAGTGAAATTATGCAGTCTTTTTTTTTTTTTTTTTCCCTTATGAAGCAATGGGGTCACTGCAGGTTGCTTGACAGCTTCTGAGAGGACCACAGAGAATCTTACAGCCTGCCCTCTTGTGGTATTCTCAGGCTGCATCTCAGCCAGCCCTCAGCGCTCTCTTTCCTTCAAATTTGGGTGGATCCCAAAGGTGCTGTGCTGCTAGCTTGTGCGCTTCAGTGGGTAGAGCAGCTGTCGACACCGCCATTACTGGTACTGTGTGGTGTGGGAATATGAGTGGCCATTACTGCTGTCAGGCCGCAAAAGAGACAGCAAAGGGAATATGTGGCCACCAGAGACCAAGGAACCACAGCTGCCCATTCCTAGCAAAGCTGCATGCACTTCTCAGTTCTCCTGAACTGACCCCAAAGTGTCCAGCCTTTTCAGATCAATACCACCAGGTTATTGAACTAGAATTTGGCAATCAAAAAGGATTTATATCTGAATTCTGCTCACTGTGGCAAGCCTATGAGCCATCAAATTGGGAATTATTACGCCTGCTTTACAGAGTGGTGAGGATTACATGCAATCACATTTCAATTCAATTAAAAAAGTATTTACCCAAGTACCTGCATATCACAGGGAGGGGATGTCACGGAAATTTATGTGCAGAATCAAAATCTACCAACACGTGTGCATGACTGCTTGGAGCTTAGGAAAGTGTTTGTCTTCTCAATTTACATTGATCTCTGTGTATCTTCATGAAAAGAGCAATTCTCACGAAATAGTAAAAATATTATTTCTTTGAGGTAAAAACAAAGGTACTGAAAGGAATGTCAATAAGTAGTAATGATATGGACAAAGCCTACCAACATGAAATAATATTTCCAACTGATCATCTTGTTAATTTAGAGGCCAAGTAAGGTCCAATCATTTTTCAGGTTCTATAGCTTCCAGAGCCCCACTAGACCTACTGAATTAGAATCTTTAAAGGTGGGGCCATGGATTGCAAAATGTTTTAGTCCCTTAAATGATGTGAATGTGAACTAGGTTTGGGAACCTCAGGATGGTGGACTAGCACTTAATCTGGGTGTCAGATTTAGTTACATATTTGAACCTGGATAAGTAATTTAACCTCCAAGCCTCAGTTTTCTAATCTGTAAAATGGCTCTAATCAAATGTTCCTGAGAGGACTGTTGTGTAGACTAAATAAGATAACTTGTACCAAGCCCCTGATTTGTCTTGGTCAGTGTTAATCATCTTCCCTCCCCTTTATGGCCTTTCCATTCCAGCACATGATACTCAGTTTATACCAAAGTCTTCACTTATACCAGCAATTCCCAAGGGATTCCACATTAAATACTCAGCTGTTGATGTAGACAGCGTGCATCAGGACAGTGCTAAGGGATATTTATAACTGTTTTCCACTCATGCCTTTCCTTCTCTGATACAGCTATACTTCTTGTATAGAGAGGTATGCTCTCAAGTCATGGTTAAGGGCCTAGGGAAAAGTTAGCCACTAGGTCCTAGTCAGAAAGCTTTCTCCCATTGCCACCTCCTAAGCTGTGTTGATCAGCTGGGTCTGCTAAATTCAAGGAGTTGAAAATGTCTGGTTAGTAATCAGCTATGCAGAAGCAAAACAAAAGCACCAGTCTTTTTGTTCTTAAGTTCTCTTCTCCACTGTCTGAGACCTCAGACTCTCTTGTTTCTACTGGTCTTGCAGGCATGATCTTAAGCAACAGTTCTTAGACTTTTGACTTTAAGACCTCTACAAACACTTACAAATTATTGAGGACACCAAAGAACCATATTAGAAATTAAATTGAGAAATTTCTTAAATCCAAGCATACATTCATTCTGTTAGCCATCAGACTGATGACATAACACTTATACAGCATCTGAAAAACTCTCCCTGCACTCATGACATACTCAGAGCAGAAAAAGAAATATGTATTGATATGATTGTGAAAATAGTTTTGATCTTAAGGACCTTGGAGAAGATCTTGGATACTCTAGGAGTGCCTGAGCCACACTGAACTGTTGTTCTTGAGTACATAGGTATGTCCTACCATGTTGATCCGTCTCACAGAGGAGCATAGAAGTCAAAGCTGAGATCATTGAATCACTGACTGACAAAGCTGGAGAAGGGTCTTAGAGAAGGCCTCAGGGCCCAACCCAGTTCCTTGGTTTTACAGATGAAGAACCTGAGCCCCAGAGAGGTGAAGTCATGTTACCAAGCTCACAGAGCCTGTGTGCCAGACCAAGTCGTCTAGGGCATCTGCTTGCTGCCATGTCTCAGTTTAGTGCTTAGGGTACAGGCTGAGGTGAAGGACTTCTTGGTTTCAACCCTGCTCTGTTACTATGTCACCTTGGGCAAGTTTCTTAAGTTCTCTGGTCTCAACTTCCTTGTATATAAAATGTAAGTGATAAAAAATATATCTAGGGCCAGCTCATGGCCTGGTGGGTAAGGTGACTGAAGACTGAATCCCACGTAGCCAGCTGCATAGTTTGTGTCACTGATCCAGCAGTTTGAAAACACACCAGCCGCGTGTATGTGCATGCCCAAAATCCTGAAAGGAGGGAGAAATGGAGAAGGGATTGCTGTGTGACCATGCCACATGAGAGGTGCTTTCTCTCTCTCTCTCATGAGTACATATGCACTCCGACAATTTCTATTTTTTAATTGCCTTTTGGCTTGCTAGAAAAATTAAATGAGATAATGTATGGAGAGGGATTGTCATCTTACGTAAGCATTACACACACGCGCGCACATATCTCTTTTAGCTTCATGACTAACTCTTGGAAGGGCACATTTGTAATAGTACAGCAATCTCTACTTAGAAGTTACTACAACATGTCCCCACCTCCTGATCTCAGTTGTTCAGCTCTTTCTAATAGCTTTCAGGCTGGCCCAGCTACATCACACAGGGAGGAGATTCCAGGCTTCATGGTGAACACCATCTCCTTCTGCCTTTCCGACAGGCAGAGCTAAAATAGGATCTAATTAGTTTACATGTCAGACCCAACAATCCATGCTGTATGTCATGCAGGAGTGATCAGTGTTTTCAAGGTGGTTTGAAACCTCATAATGAGCCAACGAATAGTATTATTACAGTTGAATAAACTGAAGCATGATTTATGATGATTAAAATTTGTTTCTAGCATATGTTTTTCTTTTTTCTTCCCCCCCCCCAAAGAGGAATGTGCGCTTCTGTAGCACCATCCATTTGCAAATTGCATTCCCAAACCACTCTTTAATTGTCTACTAATCAGTTCATAGGAGAGCTTAGTGATGCAGGTGACCCAGTTCTTCTTCTTTGACAAATGTAACTGTAACACTTTGTTCTTTTGGGGGATCCCTGGTGGCCCTCACATACAAGCCAACAGATTTCTGCTACAAAAGTTTTTAAAATTATTAAAACAGAATATGTGAATTTGAAGACTTCACAAGCAAGCAAGCAAAGAACAACAAAAGGCTGGGATTTCAAAATAATATCCTAGAAGTAACTATAGTTTTATGTATCCAGCCAAATGAGATAATCTGTACTCTGTGGGCCCTGCTATCTCAGATCCTGTTTAGACATATGTGGGTATCAATAATAAATGAATAAATTGATTCATTCTCACTCTTGCTGAGTGTCTCTCTGGGAGATACCGCTTGTGACTCTTGTTTACTCAAAGATAACTTTGAAGATAGAACACTCTGTAGTCCCAAATAGCTGCATCTTGCCTAGAATGGACATGTGATCATTATCTCTAAGCCACAAAATTAGAGTGTCTCTCTCTTGCTAAGGAGGTAGCACATATCACTCAAAAACTACTGGGTTTGGAGTGAGAGGACCTGGGTTCTCATCCTGTCCCTTGCACAACTGTGTGATCAAAGTAAGTACCTCTCTCTGGTCTTCCTTCACTTCATCTGTACAGTGCTCTTTCAGCAGTCATAATTAATGTGGGCCCCAGAGAGGTGGTTGATTCTCTCCACCCTCAGGCATACGAAACCTGCAATAGCCAATGGCTTTGAGAGAAGGAGCATGCTGTGTGAAATGAAAAGTGTTAAGTAGCTGGATGAGCAAACTGCAGTGATTCGGTGTAAATCTAGAATTCTTTCTCAGGTTTCCATGTCAGGGATAGCTCAATTCAGCACTCCTGTGTAAAGTGATGAACCTGAAAGACTTCAGGTTCACTCTTGGGCCTGTGAATGACTCCCATGGACACATTTATTTTTCAGTTATCCGTTGTGCATATCAGTCATCTATTGCTGTATGACGAGTTTCCCCAAATATAGTGGTTCCAAACAAAAATGATTATTTCTCATGATTCTGCAGGTTGGTTGGTTTGTCCCAATTTTCCCTGGCTTATTCATGGCACTACACTTGTTTTTGGTTGATGCATTATTAGAGGCTGGGCTCAGTTGGGATATCTGAGCTGTCTGGACCTTTTCTCTTCAGATGGTCTTTCTGCTTCAAGAAGGTTGGCCCAGATTGGGTTGGCTTTGACAGCAGGCCAAGCCCCAGTTAGAGGTGTCTATAAAACCTCTGCTTCCTTTGTTGATGTTCTATTGGTTAAAGCAAATCATATGTTCAAGCTGAAATTTAACATGGGAAGAGACTTCTCCCAATATGGATACCAGGAGGTGAGACTTCTTGAGGCTGTTTATATAACAGTCTCCCCACTTGCCCTCAGTTTTCTCACTTCTCTTGCCAGTCAGATGGCTTAATAAGAATGCATAGAGGACTAGCCTGAGAAGAAGAGATGTGTTTATTATGTCAGATCTATTTTTAAATAAGGATGTTACCATAAACTCCAATTTCCTCATGAATAAAGGGAAAGTCGTGGACCAACTGTCCCCAGGTCCACCCATCAACTCACAAACACACACAACACACAAGACACTCATTTCTACCTCTCACACAATGTGGAGATTAAATGTGATCGGAAGGGAACTAGCAGTTAGTGTAATGGCTATGTTGCTGAATTCCCATGTAGTCGACTGTGGTTCAAGTCCTGGACCCGGTGGCTTAAACTCACACCAGGTGCGTGTGCGTGCATGCCCAAGATCCCGAGAGGAGAATGGAGGAGAAGGGATTGTGACGTGGCCATCCCCCCAGGGGATGATTTCTCACTTTCTGTCTCTCTGTCTCTGTCTGTTTGTCTGGCGAGCACACGTGCCCTATAGCAAAAACCTCTCCAAAAAAGAAAAATGTGATTGGAAGTATCTTGAAAACAGTAAGGAATTACATAAATGCAATTTATTATTACAAATTTTATTTATGAAGCTTTCTTATAAATATATCTTCAAAAAGCTTATGATGGGGGGATCGGCAGATAGCAAAATGGTTACATTGCTGGACTCCCATATAGTCAACTGTGATTTGAATCCTGGACCTGGCAGCTTAAAACTCACTCCAGTGGAGCTGGCAGGTGGCTTGGTGGTTAGGGGTGCTGGACTCCTGCGTGGCCGACTGCATGGAGTCCTGGACCTGGTGGCTCTCTTTCTCACTTTCCATCTCTCTCTCTCTCTCTCTCTCACTCTATCCTTCTCTGGTCAAATTAAAATAAATAAATAAATAAATAAATAAATAAATGTTCAATAAAATAATTCTTTATAAGAAAAAAAGAATCTCACACTGGGTGCATATGCTTGCATACCCCAAATCCTGAGAGAATGGAGGAGAAGGGACTGCAGCGTGGCCATCCCCTCTGGGGGGTGATTTCTCACTTTCTGTCTCTCTGTCTCTCTGGTGAGCACACATGACCTATAGCAAAACTATCTCTACAAAAAAAAAAAAAAAAAGAAATTTATGATGGGATTTTAAACATATCTGTTCAAATATAGCATGGGGATTAAAAATAATTTTAAACAGCCAGCCCATGGTGTGCTGGTTAAGACAGCTGGATCCCACTTGGCTGACTGTATGGTTCAAATCCCAGACCTGGTAGCTTAAAAAACACACCAGGTACGTGTATGTGCGTGCCCAAAATCCCAAAAGGAAGGAGATGTGGAGAAGGGATTGCAGTGTGACCATTCCTCTTAGGGGCTGCTTTCTCACTTTCTCTCTCTCTGGCAAATGTATATGCCCTCTGGCAAAATTAAAAATAAAAACCAAAGAGCAAACATTCACACATACGCACACTTATGAGAAGTGCCTTATTCAGGGTTCTACTTCTTTTCTAGTGTTCTAAGTTCAGTTTTAAAAGATTTGGCAAATCGAGGCTAACAGACGGCATAATTGTTATGTCACTGGACTCCTAGGTAGTCAACTGCAGTTCTAGTCCCAGACCCAGTGGCTTAAAACTCACACCGAGTGCATGTGCATGTGTGCCCAAGATCCTGAAATGAAAATGGGGAGAAGGGATTGTGGCGTGGCCATCTCCCCTGGGGGGTGATTTCTCACTTTCTGTCTTTCTATCTCTCTGGTGAGTGCACACACCCTATAGCAAAAACCTCTCTAAAACAACAGCAACAACAACAACAACAAACAGGTTTGGTAAATCAGATCGAGGTGTGCTGGGGTAAAATTAAGTACAAAAGTGGGGACTGAAAGGTCAAGTCTACCATTTGGTTGCAGCCTCTATTTAAAAATGGAGGCATGAGGGGCCAGCAGGTGGTGTGATGATTGAGGTGCTAGACTCCTACATGGCCAACCACTATTCAAGTCTTGGACCTGGTGGCTTGCTTTCTCACTTTCCATCCTCCCTCTGTCTCTCTAGTGAGTGCATGTGTCATATAGCAAATTGAAAAAAAAAATACTAGTAATAAATAAAATAAAATAAATAATTCTTTAAAAACAAGAACGAAATGGAGGGATATTACCTAGTCACAGTTTGCACTTACTCTCACTGTTTGGCAGCCTGCTCTGAGAGGGAGTCCTCATTCAGCTATCCTCTCCTACCTTCCCAGTGTTTCTGTTTACTTGTTTGGTTCATCAGGTAATATTGCATCTCCATGTGTATGTTACAGCAGCTCACATGTGACCTCTTTCTCAGTGCTCCAGGTTTACAGAGCTCTCTAAGGGTTCTGGGACGTCCATGGACCCCTTACTTCTTAACATTGTGTGCAAATGCTCGGTGACTTGTGGTCCCATCCTCAGTAAATGCCATCTTGTCCCTACCCACCTCCTATGTTTATTCTCTGAAAAACAGCCCTGAAGAGACAGGATTTAAAATTCAGAATCAGGGCCAGCAGGTGGCATAGTGGTTAAGATGCTGGATCCCAAATGGTCAACTCTGTGGTTCCAGTTCTGGACCCAGCAGCTTGAGAATCATGCTGGGCTTGTGGGCACACTTCTTCAGAGTCTTGAGAGGAGAATGAAGGAGAAGGGAATATGGCATGGCCATTTTCCTTGGGGGATGATTTCTCACTTTCCCTCTCTCTGACTTTCTCTGGTGAGTGCACACATCCTATGGCAAACATCCAAAAGCAAAATTCAGAATCAACTTTCAGCTTGTATTAATAACTCTGCACTCAGTGTAAATGTCATACTCCTTCCCATGGCTCCTGAGGTCATTCCTAATGTGGCTGTTGGTCTCCCACTCTAAGTCCATGCCTTCCCTGTCATGTGTCCCACTGCCCAGCATGCAGCCACTGCACTCCAGCCTTAACAAATCACATGCTGTTGTGGAAATAAAACCACCTAATAGAAACAAGCAAAGGCTCTTGGTTCAGAGTTTGCTATTGCAAGGGAGTCAGCCATCATTACTTGTGTTTGGTCAATTAAAACATCAGCAGAGCAGTGAGAAAACTTCACAGTTGGAAAAAAAGGAAGCCTTCAAGTATGCCCTGACTGGAGGCTGTAGGTTTTGGGAAGTTGCAGGTGAGCTAAAAAGTGGTTGTCATGTGATTGATTGGGGGGGGGAGCATATTCATCTTTCCTTAGTTCATTGTAAATTGGAAGCCAAGACAAAAGTGAGAGGAGCACTCAGTTACTAATCAAGCCTCTTGGCCATTTGGGGCTGATGGCTATAGGGGTTATTGTTTGGCATCCTGGACTGGTTGCTGCAGCTTGTGGGACAGAATACTGTTGTTATATATAGTCTGGCCATCATCCATTTATAGCAGGGGATTTCAGAAATGTCATGGAAAAGTGGAATTAAAGTAGGAGTCTATTTTGGTGCAAAAAAATTAGAAATTCATGCATAATGTTTTTATAATGTATATTTCCATGAACTTAAAAAAATTTTTTTTGAGAGAGATTTTTGCTATAGGGTGTGTGAGCTGGCAGGAGAGACAAGGAAATACAGAGAGACAGAAAGCGAGAAATCACATCCCAGGGGGCATGGCCACATTGCAGTCCCATCTCCTTCATTCTCCTCTTGGGATTTTGGGCACGCATGCGCACACACCCAGTGTGATATTCAAGCCACCAGGTCTGGGACTCGAACTACAGTTGGCCATGTGGGAGTCCAGTGCCTTAACCACCATACCACGTTCTGGTCCCTCCATGAACTTTTTAAAGATCCCTGGATATTTAGTCTCAACATTCCCCCCAACTCTTTTCAGACTGCAGAATTCTGGCCTAAGCCTTCTCCAGTGTGTTTTCGTAGCATCTGCACTTCAATCCCCCTTTCTTTTAATTATTGCTATTTACTTTCCCTTTTGGTCTAAAAAACTCCTCAACGGCAGGAAGTAGGTATTTTTCATTGTTGTATCTACAGTCTCTAGCATCATATCTGACCGACCCTCAGTCATCTTATAGTAAATGCTGGTTAAACAAGTGATTGACAAGTACCAAATACAGCCCAGGTAGGACCCCTTTCTACCTCTGGCCTGCATTTCCCACTGCTTCATGGATATTTGTAACTGCATTCCACACTTACATCTCAAAATTATCATGTCACTTTCTCCTAAGCCGATTCTTCCTTGTACTGCAACCATTTTTTAAAGTCCCACCGTTCTGCCTAATTCTCTCCCTTGTCCTCTACGGCTGCTTTGACACCAGTGGGTCTCCTTCTGCTTTCTCTCTTCCATCTGTCCATCCTTTCCATTCCTACCTCAACCGTTGTTCTTGCTTAGACTCTGACCTCCAATCCAATCCCACCCTCTTGAATCCATCCTCCAGACCTTTCAAGGTTCTATTTTGATAATGCTTCTCTCCTGTGGAAACCCTCCACACTTCTTAGCCTGGCATTCAAAACTCTGAGAAATATGATATTAAATGTTACATAGTGTCCACTGCTCTTTGACACATGCCCTAATTTTCTATCAAATTGCCCCGATTATCATTTTTAGGCCACGCCTTTTCCACCCCTTCTCCATGCTGCCTTCACCATCGTTCCTGCCTAGCATAGTGACTACAGATCCTTTGTCTCATTCCAGCAACAGTTACACACAGTGCCCTGTGCAATCATGAGTGCGGATATCCTCTCTCTTACCGACCTACACTCACTATAACATCTAGCCTCGCGGGTCTTTGCCCTGTCTAGAGTAGACACATGATAAATATTTGCTGAATGAATGAGTGAATGGTGAAGCTGGTCTGTACATCTAGAGTAACCCTCACCTAAAATTGGTTCACCCATAGATGGATCTAGGGTTGATGAATTCAAACCTACAGTTGAGTTTGCTTGTAAATCAGAAGATAATATACAGAGAGGAGCAGAATAATTACATGTCTGCATTGTCAGTGTTTTTGTAGTGCTTCCTTTTGTAATACTGGCAAATTGCTTTGTATTTGAATAAGTGCCAGGGTACGCTTTTCAGGCGATTTCTCTTTTTGAGGCCTGTACCGACTGCATGGCCAAACACCCGTTTCCCAGGTTTTATCTTCTAGAGCTCATCAGCTTCTCTTTAGTAGAAGTTCAGTTCATACTATGAAGGCATCTAAGGTATTTATTTCTTTATTCATTAATATTCTGCAGTTGCGTGTCATACTGGAAAGTGGGGTAGGTTGGCAGAATTGGGGACCAATGGGTAGCTGGGATCTGCAAGATACTGGGTGAGAGAAGATTCGCTGAGGTGCACAGATGTGAATAACAACCTCGGAGACCGGGATGGTGGGAAAGAAGGAAATGGCTGTGTGGCAGCTCCCGCTATCTGCAAGAGCCTGTCAGCGTGGTATTTCAGTTCTTGGATTTCTGAATCTGATGAAGATTAAACATGCTGAGAATGCCAGCACCACGTGGAATGCCAGCCTAAGAACATGGACTGAAAAGAATGCCTACGAAATGTGAATAATCATATGCAGCCCAGCTATTCATTTTAAAACATGATTAGATGATGCAAATTATCCATGATAATCATACATTAAAACAATTACAAATAAAACAGAATACATTGATTGTTTAAATTACTGAAGTTTATATTTAGAAATTGCTTTGGGTAGCATCAACATATACTCTGCTGGCAGATTCACCTTTGCTGTCATGAGTTGCAAAGCAGCCGTTTCAAATGGCTTTAATAACAATATGTGCTTTGGATGCACAGAGCTGGTTTTCTGCCCTGTTAGGCTCTTCTCTGTTTTATCATTGTAGGTCTTTATGTGTACCGTGTACTGTTCCCTTTGCCTATGGTATCTCTCTTCCTTCTCCTTTGTCTTTCATTCTTCAGGATTCAATTAGAACCCTGACTCTCCTGTGACTCGGCCTTCATTCCCTTCAGTATCGCTTTCTCTGCAGCCACGTGGCGTCCTACGCATTTGCTAAGGTGCAGCCATGACCTTGAGCCATACCTGGACCCTCCCCTGCTAATTCCTCGAAGATAAGGAGGACCCTGCCTGAGTGGCTTTTGTGAACACCCTCCGTTTTGTAGATAACACAAGGCCTCACACTGAATGGAAAGCAGGAAATAGTTCATGGAATTGGGCAGTGCACCAATTGGGCAGTGCACCTTAACAGTTTAAACAGGTTAATTCTGAAGAGAACCGCTGTCTCCTTATTGCTGCTGCTCATTTGGTCCCTCTAGCCCTGCCGTTCTTTTTTTTCTTTCCTTAACTTTGCTATAGGGCATGTGTGCTTGCTGGAGAGAGACAGAGAGTGAGAGCAAGGGAGAAAGTGAGAAAGTTCCCCTCTTCTGGTGGTGGGAGGGATAGCCATGCCACAATCCCTTCTCATCCATTCTCCTCTTGGGATTTTGGGGCATGCATGCACACACACACACACACACACACACACACACACACACACCTAGTGTGTTTTTCAAGCCACCGGGTCTAGGACCTGAACCACAGGGTTTGCCATAGGGAATCTAGCCAACTTAACCACCATACCACTAGCTGACTCCAGCCCTACTATCCTTAATGCTCATGACAACTTACTCCTCTTTTTCTTTTTTTCCTTAAGTTCATTTTTTTTTCAGATGAGAGAAAGATACTAGGTAGGCACCCTAGCAGGATCCCCACACTGTGATCCACCTCCATCTTGGCCAGATCACAGACATCCCAGGATGTGAACCCAGGGCCCTTCCCGTGTTAGTGCAGTTGTGTTGCCATGCACCACTACTTAGTCCAATCCTAAATTCAGTAGCCACAAGTGGCCAATGTTAGAGCGGTTCTAGAACCTTCTCATGTAATTTATTTACTCTCCATGCTGACTCCTGAAATCATCTGGGAGATCTGAAGATCATGTAAAGTGCTTCCTAAGGAGAGTTAAGTGAATCTTGAACCACTGTAGCTATTATGCCAAATTAGAGCTCACTTATCAGTAGCTGTAATGTTTGAACTAGAACTAGGAAGTGGCTCTCAAATTTGCAGAGTCAGATTTGCTGACCTTGGGGCTGAGTAGGCTTGTGGCTTGCTCCCCCTCTGTGTCTGCCACCCTTTGTGGCACAGTGGCTTATTGCTGTGGCAGCCGCCCTGGTGTGCTCAGTAGCACTCAATGGTATAACACCAGCCTGACCAAGCCCTGAACTCACTCGTGCCTGAGGCCCCTTGCCTCCACCTCCACAGCAACAAGGTTCTCCTCTTGTACTTCCAAGGGCCCTTTCAGGTGGCCTTAGCCATTGCTGTGCTGGCAGGAAGTGCTAAGAGGGTAAGTCTAGAGCAGCCAGAGGTCATCTAACAGCCCTGACTGCCTGTGACATCCCTGAAGGGGACAAAGTGTATGGTTTTTTTAACCATCACACAAAATCACTATTTCCTGTGAATTCTCTGCAGCTGTTTCAGAATTTGCTGGAAAGAGAATGAACCTCAGTTAAGCTGCCTAAGCAGGAGAAGGCTGTGAATCAGAAGCCGTCTTGCCAAAGGCAGCTTGAGATGCTCCGTTGTAAGCATATTCCTTAGTAGTGACACCCTATCTCCATCTCAGCCATTCAAGTGAAAAACAGTATACTTCCCTTCCTTCTGCTAATTTGTAACCAAAGAACATTATGTAATGAAAGATGTTGTCCCCCCCCTTTTTTAAAGAATTATTTAATGTTATTTATTTATTCATTTTTCTTTCAATCTGCTTTAGGGCACATGCACTCACCAGAGAGAGAGAGAGAGAGAGAGAGAGAGAGAGAGAAAGAGAGAGAGCAAGCAAGCCACTGGGGGTCTGGGACTCAAACAGTGGTTCATCATGTGGGAGTCCAGCACCCCAACCACCACGTCATCCGCTGGTCCCATGTTTGTCCCTTCTAAAAGTGAGTTTTATTTGACTAATCACTATAAAAGATCAGTGTGACCCACCCAGCCTTGGTGACACAGGTGGTCACTGACATACTACAGTGCTGGAAGCCACATGACTGACTGCAGGTTCAGATCCCTGGTCAATGTGGAACGTGCTGAGCACGCCTGTGGGCGCCCAAGATCCTGACAAGCTGGAGGACTGGGGGAAAGAGACCATGGTGTGGGGACCTGTTAAGTGTGCCTAACTTGTTCTTCCCTTCTCTCATGCATATAGGCTATCTGTCATGAATTTTAAAAAAAGGACAAGGTTTCTGTTAAAACCTTGCACTTTATCTTTATTAGGAAGGGAACTATCAATAGATGATTAAACTGCTTCTCCAAAGAGATTAAACTGAGATGACTTATCTGAAGTACTTGGGACCAAAAGTGTTTTGGATTTGAGATATTTTTGGATTTTTGAGTATTTGCATATGTAATCGCATATGTATAATATATAATATTAATTTGCATATATATCTAAAGGGAGAGAGGGAGAGAAGTATCTTGGGAATGGGCCCCAAGTTGAAACAGTAAATTAATTTATGATTCATATATACCTTATACGCATGGCCAGAAGGTAATTTTATATAGTATTTTCGGATTGCAGCATTTTGCCTGCAACCGATCACACAAGGTGAGCCATGAAAATTTCCACTTACAGCATTATGTTAGTGCCCATCAAGTTTTGGATTGTGAAGCATTTCATATCTTGTAGCATTCTGAGTTTTGGAACATTTTCAATTTGGGATTTTCAGACTAGGGATGCTCAATTTCTATAAGGCTATACTTGTCAAACCTTTCTGTATATCGAGTCATCTGGGGATTTCATTAAACTGCAGACCTGGACTCAGTAGGTCTGGGATGAGGCCTGGATTGCTATTTCTAACAAACTCCTAGAAAAGGCTAGGTTTCAAGGCTACCAGGAACATTCTCTGCACCCTGAGTATCCAGAAGTCACTTTTCATGAGAAAAGAACCCAGTTGTGTGGTTGTTGACTTGGTTGGGAGAGAGCCAAGAAGGGACCTGACTTATGAAGCTGTGGCTTTAATGTCCATGAGCCAGGTAGCTGAAATTTCTAAATAAAACTGCAGAAAATGTGGGAGTTTGGAGCAGGGGAAAATTGAGCTGTACAAAACAGCTTCCTGCTTCCTGATTCATCATGAGGCGTCAACTGTTTTGTTTGCTGGTGCTGATGCCTGGAAAACACTCAGTTGAACAAAGTTCTATCATAGTTAGACTTGGAAAGCCTGTAAAATTCACTTAGTGACTTTTTCCTGAATCCTGAAATGGTTGTTATATGTAGAAACATACAGATAGAAGACATTAAAAGAATATATAAAAGACCATGTGTGTGTGCATATACCCTATGAAAAGGGTTTTTGCTGGTATGTAAATAAGAAAATGTAATGTTTGGAATGAGTTCTGCATTGACCTTCAGCTTGGGGCCGGTCAATGAGATTAGAGAAGAAGAAAAGGAGTGGGGGAAGGCAGAATGGGGCCATCGTTCCTGGACAGTTTTAGCACATTATTCTGATTTTGGTGAAAGGATGATCTGAGGAGCTGGCTTATCAATGTGGAGAAGATTGCAGTTGCAATTTGCTGGTTAGTCTCTGTTTTTTTAATGCTTTCCTGAAGTGCCATTTTGTCTCAGTAAAATGCTCCCTAAAAATACTCAAATATTTTTAGTTGTAGAGTACAAATCAGATTGAGCTGCACATTTCCCTGGTGAGCAAAAGTGATGAGTTTGTGTTCATTAACTCGAGGCCATCTGGTGCAGACACGCCGCAGTCTGTGAATCAAACGTGCATCAAACTCCAGGGATCAGAAAGCGCGCCAGACCCAGCGTTTTGGAGAGTCAACAACAACCAGGGGGAGAAAAAGGCCTCGACTATCTTTTTCTTTTATTTTTAAAAACCAGTCCTGCCTTGCAGTATATCAGAGCGTTTCACGCTCCTCAGCTGGCGAACCACATGGCTTTCTCTTCATTGCCCATCTGAACTGTCTTTGGGGTGTGCTTCTGCCATTCAAGTCGTGTTGCCCGATATCATCTCCGTTTGGGTGGGGGGAGGAGAAGGAGCGAGCATTATGGTCCCTTTCTCTGCGTTTTCTGTAGGCGTGACTGTAGGCCAGAGCCGCAGACGTGCGTGTGTGCTCAGATACATTCTCTCCGTGAGACAAAGAATTCTGAAGCAAGGCACTCCTCAAGGTAGCCTACACGCTGCGGAACATTCTCAAGAGAACTGCCTTCTGCAAATGGAGGAGAGAGTGCTTCTTGCAGTCTTGCTAATAAAAAGCCACTCAGCAGCAGCCAGCTCTCTGTTGAGTGCACTCACCGAAATATAAGGAAATAAAATAAATTGCTACGCTACTCTGTCACTGATTGCCACCAGACCCCCTAATGGAGTGCACGGAGAAGGACCCCGAGAAGGATTGTGAGCCTTCTTGGAGGTTCCTCCCACCTCAGAGTCAGTGATTCTGGTGTTTGAAATGGGGCGGGGTGGGGGTGGGGAGGGGTGGCTGTGTTTCTGTGTTAATGGCTGGTCCGCTGCAGAAGCAGGATCGCTGATGTTCTGTGATTAGATGCAATTTTCTGTGTAACCTCAGTACCATCTTCCTAGCTGTGTGGTTCTTTTTAAGACACCCTACACATTTAGGGGAAGAAAAGAACAGAATGTCGCAGATGGAGGGGAAATGAGAACAGGGACTCTGTCTCTCTCTTTCTCTCTCTCTGCACCTGCTTGCTGCCCGTCCTTCTATCTTCTAAGAGGCCAGGCAGATAACAGAGTTCCTCTTAGAAAATTATTTGAATTCCCCCCACCCAGTACAATAATAAACATAAATAAATAAACAACTATTTTTTTCTTGTCTTATAACATGTTGCAGGAAACTTTGTATTTCAAAAAATATGAAGCAAAGGACTGTCGAGATGCAGATAGCTTTATTATTTGTTACGTAATAACCAGCACATAAGAAAATGTGCCTAAGTGCTGTGAAGAAAGCTCAAATGGATTCTTTTTCTTTTTTCAAAGTGTTAACTTTTCAAAGTAAGTGTTATTCAATGCCCTGCGATTTGTCTTGGGTTGATATCTTAGGTTAACACTAGAGTGCTTGTTTGTTTTAGGTTTTGGCCATAGGACCCATCCACTAGCCTCAAAGAGAGAGAGAGATAGGGAAAGTGAGAAATCAGCCCCCAGAAGGAAGGGCCACACCACAGTCCCTTCTCCTTCATTCTCCTCTTGGGATTTTGGGCATACACACACACACACACCTGCCAGCACGATTTTCAACCCAAACCAGACATGAGCTACAGTCGGCCATGTGAGAATTCAGTGCTTTAACTACCACACCACCTACTGGCCCCAGGAGTAGAGTTCAAATTTATTGTTTATTTTTTGTTTTTAAGCCTTTGAATGAAGAGTTTCTTAGGAAAGCTCATCTTTCAGTATGCAGACAAGTTAGCTTACCAAAGTTTTTGTTAAACAGTTCATTGAATTTGGATGCATTTGCTTTGGACTTGCTCTATAAGTTGGTGGAAGACACATAGTTTCCAAGATCAAACATAGAGCACATACTAAGCATGTCTCTGCAAAGTCACACAGCGAGAACGAGTAAGGGAGAGGATCTGCTGGGTTTCTAAGTTTTCTGGAGGAACAGGATTTTAATTTTGATTATACATATAATTAATATATATCTGTAAGGGAAAACAGGCAAAAAGAGGAGAATAAAAAGTACCTGTGCTAAGCATTTTTCAAATCACTTTGATATATATATATATATATATATATATATATATATATATATGTATGTATGTATACACACACACACACACACACACACATACTTCTCCATGGGAATAAATACTTTAAATAGTAGATTCTTATTACTGTACATTCTGTTTTATAATACTATACATTTTATATATTCTATTTTGTAATGTATTATACATTGATATTGATCAATATTCATGAATATCTTTTCATGCAATTAAAGGTTAATTTAATACTTGTAAATATATGTATATATTCTTGTTGTTGTTGTGTTTTTTTGAGACAGTCTTCCTATATTGTCAGGCTTGCCTCAAACTCACAATCCTTCTGCATCAGCCCCCTGAGTAGCTAGGATTATAGGTTACTTTTATCACTACCTAGTTTCCATTGAATGGACATACCACACTTTATTAAGTCAATCCAGTATTGTTTGACATTTGAGTTGTCAACCTTTTCCTATCATAGATATTGTTGTGTTGAGCATACTTATCATTGAATGTTTCCATGCATTTTGGATCAGTTCCCTAGATAAGTTTCCACAAAGGGAATGGCTACCTGTTGGAGCATGTGTGTGTCACAGCAGCATGTATTTTCCTCTCTCTGAAATTTAACATATACAGTAATTGCTTATTCTGCCTATTTATTGTCCTCCCTGTAATTCTTTGCTTAGGTCAGGACAGGATTGTACATACCTCCTTCATCAATGTATAACACCAAGATATCCCCCCAGCCTCTTCAGCACCACCTGTCCCTGACTGGCCTAGTTCCTGGCACAGAGTTCATGGCTTCTTGCCCAGAGTGTTGAGTATCAGTACATGTTTGTAAAGAGGCAATGGCCACAGGCAGGGAGAAGGTCATTGTCAGAGACCCCTGAGTTCCGGTATAAGCTCTGTCACTGATATTGAGGAGTTCTGCCAAACATGCCATCATTTCTTTGATTCTCAATTTTCTAACCAAAGCAAATGAGATACTTAAAAGGATGATCTGTTTCAGGGAATTTTGAGATCTAGAAGTTTCTGATTTCCAGATTCTGAGATTCTCAGTCATAGGTAAAGCATAGACAAAGCTGGCTTGGGTGGAGTGCTGTGTCAAAGAAAAGAAATTGCAATGACGTTGGGAGAGTGGGCTTTCGTAATGGATAAATTTCTTCAGGGCTTATGTGATAGGGAAAGGGCTTGGGCAGGACGGTCACTCTGTGGGAGTCAGGCAGTCAGGGTGGCTCTGGAAAGCAGGCAGTATCTGAAAGACCTCATTGGCTGGATTCCAGCCTCAGACACCAGATGGGCACCCTCAGATGGCACATGACTGGTGGTGGTCTTGGGTGAGGGGTTCCAGAAGCAGGTAACAGTCAGTGGTTTATCCAGGCAGATGGCCTGCAGCCGGGTGGTCCAGCAGTTACAGAACTAGGGTTCAAAGTGGAACATCAGAGATTCCTTGGAGATTTGGACATAACAAGGCATGACTTTATTCCCTGGGACCTAGGGTTCTAGAGTCTCAGCAACAGGAAAACTGGTATCTAATATTAGCACTGGGATTTGAAGAAAGGGCATATCCACAGGGAATCTAGCAGGAGCCAAGGGCCTTTGTGGTACCACAGTCAGGATAGAGCCAGGAGTCCAGGCTGCTGGGCCATTGACTTGAAACACCTTAATTTGTCTGGAGAAATGGGATTAAGTAGTCCCTACTGTGAAGGGAATCTAGAAGGTCACTACTGTTAACTCTTTAGTTGGCAGCCTTATCTCTTGGCTTTATAACTAGACAGCATTTAGAGTACTCTGGGACATCCTTTAAAACTAACCCCTGTAGAAATGTTAAGAAATTTCTTTTGGGGCCTGCAGGTGCCGTGGAGACTAAGGCACTGGATCCCACATGGCTGACTCCACTTTGGATCTCAGACTTGGTGGTTTGAAAATCACACCAGGTTACCAAAATCCCGAGAATGAAGGAAAAGGGATTGTAGTCCAACCATGCCCCCTGGGAGGTGATTTCTTTCTTTCTCTTTCTCTCTGGTGTGTGCACATGCCCTATAGCAAAAACAAATAGACACACAAAAAATTTATATACAGAAAACAGTAAAAACAGTACTATGTAGTACAGGGTTGTCCATTTCCTGCCCCAGATCTGGAATCAGCCATTTCTCTAAGAAATCTGGTTTCTTTTAATTAGAAAATGTATTTAAAGATAATTTGGATACTATAGATGTGTGTTTGTTTGTTTGTTTTCTGCATTGGTCATTGTTTCTAGTTTTCTCAGTTGACAGAGCGTATATAGACATAGTGATGTGTGAGTTCAGACTGATATTTCAGACTCACATTTGGAACTATACACTTTGCACATAAATTCTTTTATTTATTTATTTTTAATTACTAGAGGGCACATGCAATCACCAGAAATAGATGGAGGGGAAAAAGCACCCCCCCCCCTCCAGTGGAGTGGGTTCACTCTGAAATCCCTCTATCTCTCCATCTTGTTGGGATCCTGGACCTGTACACCTATCTGCCCAGTGGTCCTCAAAGCTCCTGGGGCCAGGACTCAAACTGGAACTCTCAGTCCCATGGGATCCACCTGCCCAACTGCTAGGCCATGTGGCTAGCCCTACTTAACCTCTGTATTTTTGTATCTCCTTTCTTTCAAACCAGGAATATTGGTCCTTAACTCACACATTATTAGTATATTATATAAAATAATTATAATAATCTCCGAATAACAATAATTAGCTGTCAATGAGGATTATAAAAACAGTTAAACTTTTTTTAAAAATTTCTCTATTCTCTTCTCTCCTCTGTTTTTAAGATTGTGTTCTATTTGTGTTATTAGGTCATGTAGTCAATACAAATAGTCATCTGTCCCTTTTTAACCTTCGTTTAACCTCTATGAGTAACTACTTTTATTTAATACTCATTGTTCTTCTGTTGATGCCAGTTTTGCTAATTCTCTAGTAGATTCCTTAGTAAAGATTCTTTCATGAAAACAATATTCTCTGAATTCTTGCAGGCTGATGACAGTTTGTGTACTTTGTACTTGTCATTGTATACATTCAGGATATAAAACCCTTAGATCACACTTTTGTCTTAAGGATTATAAATATGTTATCTTCAATATCAAAATATAAGAAAATAGTCCATTTATTCTAGTACAAAACATTGCTGTCAAAGAGCATACTAATCTAATTTTCTTATAAATAATGTACTCTTTATCTACAGGCCTGAAGGATATTTTCTTTCTCCTTAACGTCCAGTTAATTTTACTAGATTATGTGTTGGCTGTTCTGAGTTGATAGTCTCAAGTATGTGATGTGCTTTTTCAATGTGTATTTCTAGGTTGGTGTTTTTATGTTGCTTTTTTTTTTCATTTCAGGAAAATTGTTTTGTCAGATATTTAAATATTTTCCTCTTTCCTTGCCTTGATTTTCCTGTCAGGCATTGACTCCTCTTCTCCATTGATTGGACCTTCTTTACACATCTTCAGTATTTGCCCCTTTTTCTGAGATCTTTTTTGTCTTCTTCATTTCTTTTTGATTTTTAAAATCTTATATACCCTTTTAGCTTTCATCTCCCTTAAGTCATCATTTGTTTTATATATGAACATCCAGGTTTCTTCTAGTTTTGGTTTTATTTCCAAAATAATTTTTTAATGTAATTCAGGTCTTATATCATTTTCTGAAGGCCTTCATCTCATGTTGAAATAGCATAATACAGGGACCAGCAGATGGTGTAATGGTTACATCTCTGGACTCCCATGTAGTTGACCACAGTTGGAGTCCTGGACCCAGCAACTTAAAACTCACGTTGGGTGTGTGTGTGTGTGCATGCCCAAATTCCTGATAGGAGAATGGAGGAGAAGGGATTACAGCATGGCTATTCCTCCTGTGGATGATTTCTTGCTTTCTGTCTCTTTGTCTTACTCTGTCTCTCTGGCGAGTGCATGTGCCCTATAGCAAAAATCTCTCTAAAAAATAAATAAATAAATAAAAAATAAAATAAAATAAATAAATAAGTAAAAAGAAATAGCTTACCAGAATTTTGGCGTTTTCTTTGGGTCTTTTTTTTTTCTTTGTTTGTAATTTGCCAGAGGGCGTATGAACTCATAGGAGAGAGTACACACACACACACACACACACACAGACACACGATCATGTGTACATGTGTACACACACATGCTTTCTCAGGAGTTTTTTTGTTTGGTTTTGGTTTTGGTTTTAGGTTTTTGCCATAGGGCACATGTGCTTGTGAAGAGAGACAGTGAGAGGAAAACAGAAATCAACCCCTAGGAGGGTTGGTCATGTCGCAATCCCTTCTCCTCTACTCTCCTCTTGGGATTCTGGACATGCATACACCCATGTCCGGCATGATTCTCAAGCCACTGTGTCCAGGACTGGAACCATAGTTGGTCATGTGGGAGTCTAACACCTTAACCACCATGCCACCTGCTTACCCCACAAAAATGGAATTTTTATGTGAAGTTAGTTCTTCTCAACCTTTAAGAGGAGAATTGGTTCATATAGCATTTCTAACTTCACAGTGCTCCATCTTTTAAACATAGTGTTTAAAAAACTGTGTATCTTGCTTTGTGAGATTCTGATTCTGTTTCTTCCCTTCACTTTTATGTGGCCACCTCTTTCCTTCATCTCTGTAATTTCTATCCAGTTAATTTTGATTCCAGTCTAAGCAGTGGAATCTTAGGTGAGTTTATTAAGGGTTTCTAGGGACTACACAGCCTCAGCCTCTTCACTCCAGACCTTTTACCACAGGCTCTTGCATAGTCCTATTGTTAGAGCAAACCGATCTCAATTCTAGCTACTGTTCTTAAGCTGATCGTGTGTGCTTTCCAGTGAATACCTGTGGGATATTTTGGTGTTTTGTTCTCATGTCCATCCATTGCTTCCCCCTGCTTTCTCTAGCACAGATGCTAATAAAACACATGTCTTCTGGCTGTTAGTGCTTCTGTCCATTGGCTGTACTTTGGGGTTCATGGAGATACCTTGTCACCAGCGAGTTACTGGTTTTGCATTTAGTTTCTCTGATTTTTTTTCACCCTTTGAGGCACTGGGAAGATGTCACTATAGCTCCCATATTCCCAGAACCCCATCAAAACCAAAACTACAGGCCCATCTCCATGGTGCAATGGTAATACCCTGCTCAGTAAAAGCTGAATTCCACATGGCAGTTGCAGTTCAAATACCTGAACTGCCTGGCTTAAAAACACACTAGACACACAAGCAGGTTTCCAAGATCTGATGAGCTAGAGGACTGGAGGAATGAGATAGCCACATGGCCAGTCCCCATGGAGGAACTCACCTCTCTTTCTCATTCACTCTCATGTGCACATAGGCACACTTATCAAGAATAAGGAGGGACCAGCAGTTGGCATAATGGCTATGTTGCTGGACTCCCGTATAGTTGACCACGGTTCAAGTCCCAGACCCAGTGGCTTAAACTCACGCCAGGCATGTGTGTGTGTGCCCAAGATCCCGAGAGGAGAATGGAGGAGAAGGGATTGCGGCATGGCCATCCCCCAGGGGGGTAATTTCTCACTTTCTGTCTCTCTGTCTTTCTGGCAAATGCACGTGCCCTATAGCTAAAACCTCTAAAAAAAAAAAAAAAAAAAAAAAAAAAAAATAGGATAAGGAAAAAAATTAAATTACAGCAATTTAAAGATTTTAATTGACTTTATTTGCAATTCTAGAATCAGGCAACATTTAATTCCATAAAATAAAATAAGTATGCCTATGAACTGGGCAGAGGTTGGTTTAATAGACAGGGAAGGTTTGAAGAAAACAGAAACAAAGAGCAAAAAGCACATTAGTCATTCAGAGTTTATTTTCCTTATAAATATGGACAGGGAGACAGAACAACAGGAAAGTACCTGGCTATTAACATAAGGTTAGTTCAGATGACTTCTTCTAGGTAAAGATTAAAACAAAGAGAATTGGGACCAGCAGTTAGCGTAATGGCTATGTCGCTGGACTCCCACGTAGTCGACCGCGGTTCGAGTCCCGGACCTGGCGGCTTAAACTCACGCCGGGCGCGTGTGCGTGCGTGCCCAAGATCCCAAGAGGAGAATGGAGGAGAAGGGATTGCTGCGTGGCCATCCCCCCTGGGGGGTGATTTCTCGCTTTCTATCTCTCTGTCTCTCTCTGTCTGTCTGGTGAGCACACGCGCCCTATAGCAAAAACCTCTCCAAAAAAAAAAAAAAAAAAAAAAAACAAAGAGAATTTTGGGACCAGCAGGTGGCATAATGGCTATATGGCTATGTTGCTAGACTCCCATATAGTCAAGTCCCAGACTTGGTGACTTAAACTCACGCCGGGTGCGTGTGCGTGCGTGCCCAAGATCCCGAGAAGAGAATGGAGGAGTAGGGATTGCAGCATGGCCATTCTCCCTGGGGGGTGATTTCTCACTTTCTGTCTCTTTCTGTCTTTTGGCAAGTGCAGGCGCCCTATAGCAAAAACCTCTCCAAAACAACAACAACAACAACAACAACAAAAAGAGAATTTCATTAATACAGGATTGAAACTGGTCTATTTGGAAACCTTTAACTCTTATCTTTTTCTCCTGATTTCCCTGAAGGTGAGATAACAGCTTTGGCTTAGTGACCTGAGTCACTCCATTGTGATTTTTAGTCTGGTCTGTTGGGATCTAATGCAGGAGCTAGCCCAAAACAATAGCCTCCTGTGACTTTTATTAAACACCCCCAATAGGTTTGAAGTAATGGGAAAAGAAGCTTGTTGTTAAACGTCCTACAGCGTGCCACACTTGCCTTGTGTATAACATGGACGTGGAAAATGTTGAATGACTTGGAGCCCCCTACCTCAGGACTAGAACCCCAGCCCACAAACAGGCACAAATTTCTGCTTTGGGTAATGGATTTTCTCTCCAAAGAATGGCTGTTTATTCAAATGACAAGGACACAGGCGTAGTCTGGTCTGGGAGGAGGTCACCCTCTGGGGGGGGGGGGGGGGTGGCTCTCTGCTGCCTGTTATAAGATGATAGCAAGTTGCAAATGTTGAATTGGCTTTCAGAGTTCACAGCCCTCCTCTTCCAACCACAACCAGGATAGAAAGTAGTTTGGCAATCTAGTGACTCAGTGTGGTGTCTCTTAACATACTTCCTATAGCAATGGCTTATCTGCTTCTTTGCTTAGGTTCCTAATTAAAGCAGTTTTCAGCTCAATAAACAGCCTCACCTCGGCTAATAGAGTTGGACAACTCCTTGGTGGCCTCTTCTTTTGTCCTCTCAGGCTCCATAGCTCTAGGGTTAAGTTCTTACGCCCCTCAGCAGGGCCACCCACTGAAACATTTAATGAGGAGAAGAGTATTGTTTTTTGGAGACATAATTACAAGAGACACTTATGCAACCTTTCCTGAGATAACAGGTCTTTTGAAATGCAATGTGTTGGGGAAGATTTAGCCAAGATCAATGACTGCCTTAGCTTTACAGTCATATTAATAATGCCTTGTTTCTGTCTTGGCCAAAAGACTCCAGGGTTGTCTCTAAAATTATTAAAGTTTTGTATGAGATCTGTGCTTAGGACGTATGGTTCTCATTCTCTTCTTCCCACTTTTTAGGCTAACACTCACATTTACATGGTTATGGCTCTGGGCAAAATTGTGAGCTAGGTGACTTCCTCTTTGAACCTTCCACGACTATAAGACTTATATCATGAGTGTTGGGGGTTGCATAAGCCTGGCCTTGTATGTTATTAGGATTCCTGAAGACCTGAAATTCTAGGTATATAAAAACTCCTGGAGTCACATCTGAAATACATGAATACTCTTATTAGGCCTTGCCTTCTCAGTCACGCCTCTGTTTTTCTAAAATCTTGAAGGTTTGGGTCCAGCAGATGATGTGATGGTTATGTTGTTGGACTCCCACATGGTTGATCATGGTTCGAGTCCCAGACCCTGCAGCTTAAAACTCATGCTGGGCACTTGTGCATATGTGCCCAAAATCCTAAGAGGAGAATGAAGGAATGGCTTATCTGCTTCCTTGCTAATTAAAGCACTTTAGCCATAGCCACTCCCCCTCCCCCGGGGTGGCACTTTCTGCCTCTCTGTGTCTCCAGCAAGCGCACAAGCCCTATAGCAAAAATCTCTCTTAAAAACAAAATAAAACAAAAACTTGAAGGATTTAGCTCTTAGGTTAATGTGCTTGCAGAGCCATTAAAGTAACTTTATTTAAAGTAAGTTTATTTAAAGTAACTTTTAAGAAAATCACTCTGAGTAAATATCACTTTTGTAATGTGAAAAATGCCTCCCTAGTTTATCTGTTTTAAAGTTTCAACTTTTTAATATTGTGCCGTCATTCTTCCAGGCAAAACTATATGTGTATGTGTGTGTATATATATACGTGTGTATATACTTGTGTGTGTGTGTGTGTGTGTGTATACACATACATACATACACATAGGCTTTTTAAAAAAATTCCCATTGTCTTCACTTTCATTTCCTAGATAGGGAAATAGTTTTCTTCATCTTGTTGTGGGATTTCTGAGTTAGCTGAGTTTGTGTTTTGTGATTCAGATCACAAAGAATAAGAAGCACAAAGGAGGGGGTAGTAAAGCAGAGTTTTATTGAAAGACAAAAGTTCCTAATAGGGAGGAGCCCAGAAAGAAGGTTGCCAACTTGGGGCTTTCATAAGGAGTTTCTATCTAGCAGTCCCAAGGAGTTTCTATCTAGCAGTTTCTATCTATCAGTTCCTCTGATAAGGAAGTGGGCTTCAGAAAATAGCTAACATTATCTATGAAGTCAACATTCCTTGGTCCCTGTCTTAATAGTTTTGTAGCAAATTATTGTTCAGGTCTCTGTTTTGTGCCCCTGTCTGGTTCTGGAATGTAATTGTTTTAGGTCATGCTGCAGATTATGACTAGGCTAAGCATTGCTGCAAACTGTGTCTTGTGTGCAAGCAGTTTCTGGTGAGAGCTTGGCTATTGTGACTCCATCTTGGGCCTGTGTCATAACTATATGTCCCAAGCCTGTTTCCTGCCTCATTATGAGCTGTTGTCCCCCCATCAGTCTTTTGCCATGGAAAAAAGAAGGGGGTGATTCTGGACTCGGGAGTGAAAGAGGCCTGAATTCTCACTCCAGCTTTTCCCTAACTTGTTATAAGATTTCAACAAGTTAGTTAGCTTCTCTGAGCCTGTTTTTGTACCTGGAATATGGATATAAAATCTCTCTATCATTTCATTGCAACCGTACTGATATAATAATATATACAAAGCACTTAATACTTGGTACAATGTAGATGCTCAAAAATAATTGCCTTTAATTGGAAGCACTCTGTTAATGTAAATGCCACCTCTTGCCTAGAGTAATCTTTTGTCATTCTTGTTCTTCACTCCCCCTAACTTCCATGGGTGAAGCTTCATCCCTTTCTCCTGCATTGTTGAGGACATGTTTCTTTCTTTTTTCTTTAAATTTATTTATTTATTTTTGTCATTAAAAATAACCAGGGCTCTGTAGGAAATAATCAAAAGTTTATTCTAAACATGTAGGGGCCGGCAGGTGGTGTGGTGGTTAAGGGCACTGGACTCCCTTATGGCCAACAGCAGTTCAAGTCTCGGACCTGGTGGCTTGCTTTCTCACTTTCCTTCTCTCTCTATCTCTCTGTCTCTCACTCTGCCCCTGTCGGGTTAAATAAATAAATTTAAATAAGATAATTCTTTCAAAAAAAAAAAAAAAAAAACTTTAAACATGAATATGAGAGACCAGGTCTTGGAAAACACACAAATGTCTTTCAGAGTGCTTAGTTAGATTGAGCAGTTCTTTAAATTCAGTTCTGAGAGTAGGAGACACAAAGTTGCAAATCAGCATACTTATGGAGTCTTTATATTAGCCTCGCTCAAAAAGGCAGGACATATGGATTGGGAGCTTGTAGGTAATAGGTAAGTTTAGAAAGTCTTAGGTTAGTAATTGGTTAAAAGCACAAATCTTGGACCAGCAGGTGGCATGGCAGTTAAAAGTGCTGGAGTTCCACATGGCTGGCTGTGGTTCAAATCCCAGACCTGGAGGCTTACTTTCTCACTATTTCTCTCTCTCTCTGCTCAAATGGGATAATAATATTGATAAATAAAATTATTATTTAAACATTTAAAAAAAACGATAAGTCTGTGTTTCCAAAAGACTTAGAGTCAGCAAAAAGAATGCCTGTATTTAATTGTAACAGAGATAAGAGACTTTACTATGCATGTAATAATGCTATGCCCGGGATAGATGTAGGGAGTATCCCGCAATCGCTGAACAAAGCAATCTGTTACAGCAAGATTAATGTTTGTAGACGTGACTCTCTCAGGTCCCTTAGAAAATATCTTAGAATAGGAAAAGCAGTTAGAATTCTGTCATTAATTTCTCCTATGACAGAGACAGAGAGACAGGCACCCGCGACAGGGTCCTTTCAGTATGTTCCATGCCCGATCTCGGCCAGCCCACATGTGTGTGAGATAACCTATGACCTAAGTCATGCTTATGCCTTTGCGGAGGCCTTTAAGATGCAAATGGCCTTGTATTCCACAGACTGCTCTAGACTGCTTTTCTTTCACACACACCTCAACTCTTTTCATATATGTGCCTGGCTCTTTAAGTTTCATTGACGTGACTCCTGGCTAAGCAGTGCCCTTAGAGTCCAGGGTCCACACAGAGGCCCCTTTCCCCCAGCCCCCACCATTTTCCCTACAAGGAGGATGGTCTCAGAAGGCGTCCCTTTTGCAGTGTTACTGGGGAGGCTGGAATAATAGCTCATACCTCCTGGTCCTGATTTCTCTTCTGGCCTCTGTCCCTTCATTTTCCTCCTTGTCAATTTTGAAACCCTACTCCCTCCACCCATTTCCCTTACCCCACCCCTGCTGGCCCCCAGTTCTGGGCTCTTGTTCCTGCCTCTGCCCTCCTTCCCCGATATACTTGGCTTTCTTGCTGCTTAAATGTCATTTGTGAAACAACAGAAGGACATGCTGTTTTTGCAGCATCTCGGGGGAAAAATTTTTTTGATCCATTTGGTGTTAAGAGCACTCACAAGAAATGTATTCAGGGACCCTCGCCAGCCTCTCCCACTGGTGTGGTTCACATTTAGGGGCTGGTGATAAAACCAGCACATTTTCCCCCAGAATTGTCCATTCCCCTATCACTTTTATCCTTCAGATTCCTTTGCCTTTTGGGTACTTTTGTATTTGAAGAATAGCACTCCCTAATTCATTTTCCAGCTCAAGAGCCATTTTGGTATAGCCCCTCCTCAGGCCTTTGAGCAAGTTTTTTTTTTTTTTTTTTTGTTTTTTGTTTTTTGTTTCCTTCTTCTTTATTCATGATAATGTGCAGTATGTGAGAATAAGAGATACAAATGAGCACCCCTCCAAGACACACACAACACACACACACACACACACACACACACACGCACAGGGTCTGGTGACATGCAGTCCTCTTTTTCTCGCCTGTTGGATACTGGGCACACCTATATGCCCTGTGTGTCTGGTAACTGGCTAGGGATTCAGTCCACCACTAAGATGTAAGATCTGGGACCAGAAGGTGGCATGGCGGTTAAGGGCACTGGACTCCCACATGAGTAACTACAGTTTGAGTCCTAGACCTGGCGACTTGCTTTTTCACTTTCCCTCTCTCTCTCTCACTCTCTCTCTCTCTCTCACTCTGTCCCTCTCTGGTCAAATTAATATAAAGAAAAAAAGAAAGTTAAATTAAAAAAAAAAAAAAAAAGATGTGAGATCTGGCTTCTATTGAGCAGCACGTTACTGCTGCACCTCGGAGGTGACTCTGAACCAGGTCTTTGCCAGGGAGAATGACCCTTCTTTGGGACATTACATGATGGGAAAGGCTGGAGACACTTTGTTCCCTGTAACCCAAAGGGCCAACATGGAGTATAGGAGGAATCTCCTGGGTTAGATGGGGATCTTCTTTACAAATCATTCTGTGTGGACGTAGCATCTTCTGGAGGAGCTAGGAACTTGGGTTCCCTTAGCTCTTTGTCTGTATTTCTCTTCCAGGCTCCGCCGTGCTCTATCTTGCTCTGTGATCATGTATACTACAGGGAGGAAGGGAAAACTCTCCTTCTGCCCCCTAGAGGTTCTCTGGAGTGGACTGACAATGCAAAGATTAAAGATAAGGTGTACCCTTTTATTTAACGTGCACATGTGTACACAAGAGCCACGTACCATACGAACTCGAAGAGGGTCCAGGTAGTTGAAGCTTACATAACGTCTTCACAGGCAAGAGGGAGATGGGGGACCAAACAGAATGCATATGCCCGCCCCCGCCCCATAAAAACCAGCCCAAACCAATGGAATTCAAAATGGCCATAATAACCTCTGAAAGACCCCAAACCTCATCATAATGTAATTAGCATACTAAATGACACACCGACCAGCACCATGACAATGCAATTTGCCAGTAAACTACCAGAAAAACTGTTAAAAGGAAAAAAAAAAAAAAATGGAGGTGGATTTTGTAATTCCAAGAAGTCCCTGCCTTTTTCCAGGAGAAATTTTTAATTATATCTCCCCTCTAGTACCCTATCCCCTCCCCTCATTACCACCATACTCTGTCTTAAGATTCCCAGCTCAAGACAAATAAGAACTTGATTTGCAAGCTCCTCTTCCACTTATCCATTCCTTGGTCATTGAGTAAAGCCTGTGTCCTTGACACTCAATTGTGATTTTTTGTAAGTGGTTCTGCAACACTGAATGGCAAAAGATCCCATCTTTGAAAGTAAACTAAACATTGGTATCAGAACTACACAGGAACAAAAGCTGCCAGCTTTCTTAGAAAAACAGGTGACAAAAGTCTGTACTGTGGCTGTTCTGGGTGTGAAGATCCCCACTCTTTCTTTTTGCGATATGAATTAATCTCTGGTTGCTTGATGATACCCCCTGGGAGGGAGTACAGGACAGTTGCATAAGCATTCCTTAGTCAGATAAAGGGACCTTCAGAGAAAGCCCCTCCCTGAGCTTTGGGAGATAAAGAGACCCTGGCAGGGGGAAGGTCAGAGAGACCTTGATTCTAAGTCTGCTTTTAAGGCCTTTTGAATTTTTCTTTTTCCATTTCTTTTTTTTTTTTTCTTTTGGAGAGGTTATTGCTATAGGGCGTATGCGTTAGCCAGTAAGACAGAAAGAGACAGAGAGACAGAAAGCAAGAAATCACCCCCCAGGGGGGATGGCCACACCACAATCCGTTCTCCTCCATTCTCCTCTCAGAATCTTGGGCACACATGCACACCGCGCCCAGCACGAGTTTAAGCCACTGGGTCCAGGATGCAAGCCGTGGTCGACTACATGGGAGTCCAGTGACATAGCCATTATGCCAACAGCTGGTCCCAAAGCCTTTTGATTTTCTTTAGTTCAAATTGTTCAGCATTCCAAAAAATGCCATGTTTCTATGATATAATTCTTTTAGCCCCAATTATATTCACACTTTATCATTCCCCTTAGGCTGTAGAATTCTTTAGGGCAGGATCGGAGTCTGAGTCATCTTTGTGTCCACTGCTCTCCACCCCTGCCTTGAAGATGCTGAAGGTGTGCTGAAAACACACACACACCACATACCCACTTGACTAAGGGTGCGAGGAGGAAGCAAAGAGAAGTGGTCACTTTCTCCAGACTGCTTCCTGGCCATGCTCTGCTGAAGAAATGGCACATATGCACTTGTATTATTATTTTAAAACCCAGAGACCCTTTGCTCATTACTCAAGGTCCAGATGAGCAATTATGCTATGAATTGGAATTTTAATTAGCTTGTCATTGTGGCCAAAATACCTGATTGCAATACAGTGATAGGCTCTTCCCTGCCCATTGGAGTTACTCAGTTACTAGGGCTGTGGTGCTCTGAATTTAGTTATAATCCATGAACGCCCCAAGTGGCATTTTTGCTGCACTGTAGAATCATCAAAGCAAGTTCCTCAGGCCTGAAATGTGTCAGAGGATCTTAATGCAGGAGGAGTTTGGGAGATACTGTTAAGCCTCAAAATCTTACCTGGTAGATTTCCATTCCTCTTCCTTTGCTGGGTCTGTCCTCCTGTTGGCTTTCAGCACTGGGAAGAGATTGTGGGACCATCGGCAAAAGCTCCCCTGCCTGCCTTCTGGCCATAGTAAGAATTTGGAGGCCATTTAAAAAGAGCTCAATTTTCACATATACCAAAAAAATATCGAGTTCTTCCTTTGAGTTGTTTTGACATTTTACCTGACAAGTCCTGACAATTTGAGGTTTATAGGTTGAGCAAACTTCTTTAAAAGTATCCCATATCTTCCTTGAGTTTGAATAGACTGTAACTGACGGGTGGACTTGGGGAGCCTGTAGTCCTTCCTCAGGTGGGCATGCCAAAGAACGCTAGGCACCCACCGTCAAGATGCAAAGTAGATACTTCTGCCCTCGACTTTGTTTTGGCAAATCCCCCCATGTAGAAACACTGGAGTCATCAGTTTCACGTGTGTGAGTCTTCCCTCAGCTGAGACGCCTTCCTCCCTGCAATGTCATTAATTGATCCTGTCTCAAAAATCAGCTGGGAGTCAGACTCCTTATTTAACATTGTTGTTTGTGCTTCTCTGTTGAATCACATGTTCGAGGTTCTCTTTATCTGCTTTTTTCCTCACCTTTCAATTCCTCATGGAGGCTGTGCTTTGCCAAACAGACAGAAATGAAGCAAAATTAGAAGCTTTTCCCTGTGCTGACTTCTAAGGGCCTTCCTGGTTTTCTAAGAAGCAACCCAAGCGGTGGGGAGGAGGGGGGAGAGTGAAGACTGGAAGAAGCAAACTTTCAGCTAATTATCATCTTTTTTTCCCCTCTGAGCTCAGAGTACTGTTCTTAATTTCCTGACCAGCTTGTGCCCCTCCCCCGCTCCCTCCGAGCATCTGTGCTGGTTTCAAATTGAGCTGCATACCTGCTGCTCTGAATTTCCAACATACCGTACCAGTTGGTTTGCCAAACAGTGAACTGCCAGCCATCTGCCATCCAAAGTCAGAATTTACATTGTTTCATCTTAAAATAACGCCTCCGGAATAGCAAGCCACTCTATGCATCAGGTTTTAAAGTTGACAATCAGCCAGAATTAAAAACAAATACCAAATGGGCATTAAAAAAAAAAAAAAAGAACATGGTGGAGGGGGGGGAGGGGCTGGCATTTGGGAGGAGAGTTTATTTTTCAGCATTTTTACCTGATTTTCTACCAAAATAGCCATGCCATTTAATTTTATCTGCAACAGCAGGAACTACTTATAGACTGAGCACAGTAACTTTTTACTTGCTTGGCTGGAGACAGAAGAGGAAATACCGGACCATGGGGCTGGAGCAGTTTTGGTCTCAGGTAGGACAGAGCTTCATACTCAGGATGAAAGGAAGACTTGTCTTAACCTTTTCTCATCAGGCCTCCTGTTTGCTCCCATGCAAAAGCTAAGGCACATGAGGTTAGAACAACTTATTAATGGAAGAGCAGGGTTGGGAACCTAAGATTCCTGGCTCCTCAGTATATCTTCCATCCTCCCCTCCCCTGTTTTGAGAAGTCATTATGGCTGCAGGAAGCCCCCTCATCCCGTGTTACTTCTTAATATTGAACTGTAGACCTTTGCTGCCTTTTCCGCTGCTTCGTCAGGACAGACAGGTGAGAAGGGTTGGCCATCTGCATGATTCGGGACACCTGGGGACCTGTGACGTTGGCCTTGTAGCCTATTTAAGAGGAAGAGCGACTATTGTATCTGGAAGGCTTTTCAGAGCAGATGGGCTTGAAGGAGGTTTTTTTTTTTCTTTTTCTTTTTTAAAAGGGGAAAAGAAAAGAGGCTTGATGTTTCGTTTAAAGAAGCTGTTCCAGGCAAAGGCAGCTTAGGGAAAAGTGTGAAGTTATGAGTGGGCAGAGGAAGCAAAGGGCTCTAAATTTATACCAAAGACACCTGCCTACAGTTTGGAACTGTGTACCATCGTCTGAGCTGGGAAAATGCATAGGGCTCTGGGTGGGGTAGAGTGCTGGGTGGGCCTAGGCCAGGCCTCGTGCAGTCTCTGGAAGTCTCCCTGAGCTGGCAGTGGGGATGGTGGTAATCATCACCCTGCATGTACTCAGGTATCCTGGAGTCTGGGCAAACCCCCTACTCAGCCCAGGTCTTGACATGCGTATCCATGAGGATAATTGTGGTTGTGGTTTGGTTTCTCTCCAGACAGTGACCTCCACTTGGGCCCCCGTAGGAGCCCATCTCCCGTGCTTCCCCACTCCCCACCAGTGGCCGTAACAGCACCTGCCACACTGCTGGTCTTTGTCACCGAGATCATGCATCCTTGTTTTTTGTTTTTTTTAAAGAATTATTTAACTTTATTCATTCATTTATTTTAATTTGTTCAGAGGGAGAGAGAGAGACAGAAACAGACAGAGGGAAAGTGAGAAAGCAAGCTACCAGGTCCAGGACTTGAACCATGGTCAGCCATGTGGGAGTGTCCAGCACCTTAACCACCATGCCACCTGCTGGTCCCCTGATCATGCATCCTTGTGAGACTCCTTGTGGTCAGCAGCCACTCTATCTTTCGGGTCAGTAGGTGCTTAGCCAATGCTCATAATTTAATGAGGGGCTCAATGAATTGCTGGTTGTGTTGCCCTTTAGGCCCCGGTCCCACTAAGCGAAAAGTGTTTTGCTGCCTTTATTTATTTTTTTTGCCCGAGAGAGACAGAATGCATTCCCTGGTGTGGTGTGGTCATACCATAATCCTTTTCCTTCCTGTTCCTCCGTCTCCTCAGAATTTTGGACAAGCATACTACACACGCACCTGATATATTTTTAAAGTTGCCAGGGCCAGGATTCAAGTTGTGGTCGGCCACGTGAGATCCATTTTGTATGTATAGCACTTAACTACGCTATAGGGATGACCAAAAAGCGATTTTTGCCTTAAAGTTTTTGCTGTGTTCTATTTGGCATTATGATTATTAGGTACTAGTTATTGCGAGTATACTCATGTGCCAGTCGTTATAGCTAATAACCCTGGGAGGTGATGAACCAAATAACGCACAGAAGTGTTGAGTTTCCCCAGGTCACACTGAGTGTAGCAGAGACAGATCGGAATTGGGAATTTAAGAGAGCTTGGTGTAGGGGTTATGTCACTGGACTCCTGCATGGCAGATTGTGGTTTGAGTCCTGGATCCAGTGGCTTGAAAATCATGAGCCGGTGTGCAGGCATGCCCAAGATCCCAGGAGAAAAAAAAGAGAAGGAATTATGGCATGGCCATCCCCCTGGGGGGTGATTTCTGACTTTCCCTCTCACTGTGTCTGTCCCTCTCTTTCTCTCTTCCCTGTGAGTGCACACACTTAAGGCAAAAACAAAACAAAACAAAAAATACTCAGTGTAGGTGACTCCCATTGCTCTGCCGCTGGTACTGGTTGGGTCTCACTGGAACTTTGATTTCAGTATTGGAGACAGACCTGATGCCCACAACACACCTAGAAGAGGATAACTGAGATGAGGAGGGTCTTTTAGCCTGAGAAGAAAAGGCTGAGTAGCAGGGCTGCATTCAAGACTGTTGGGCTGACCTTGGAAGAGACCCTGGGACTGAAGGGGACGTGTGGGTAAAAATGGCAAAGAGGCTTACGCTAGCACATCAACAAGAACTTCTAAGTTAATGGAGCACGCCAACAGTAAAATGCCCTACCCCATAAAGGAGTGAATGCCCCTTCACAGAGGAACCAGGGGGCAGGCGGCAGAGTGACCGTTTGTCGTGAAGCTATAGAAAGGAGGCCGCACTGGGATCTTCTATGGAGCACACGTGTGCCTTTGCATGTCCGTTCCGACTCCGAAATTCCTTAGTTCCACTTTCTTAGTTTAGCACCGAAAGCAATGGTGATTATGATGATACATTTTTAAAGCTTAATATAGTCTTAACTCATTTTTATAGAGTGAGTCATTTTAAGGCCTCTCTGCCCAGCCTTGAAAATCTGATCCAAAGAATCCAAATTAAAACAATCAAATAAAATAGAAAATTGAGATTTGTAAACAAGGTGGAACATAACACTATTTGACATGCTAAAAGATGTTTTCCTTTGCTAAATCAGAAGATGAAAGTGCGATCCCTTTTGGGGACTGTAGATGTTGTTGGCAGAAGTCCTGGGGCTGTGGCTGCAGGTCATACGCAGTAGAGGGCCGGTGTGCTCAGGGCCAAAGCCAGTGTGGGATGGCCTCACTCTCATCGCTTCTACAGATAGAGCCTTTAGATGCCAGTTTAAAACACTGCCTCGCTAGCTAGCGACACAAAGGCTATTTTCAAGATGCACTGTTCTGTGATAGAAGATAAAAGCTCTTTTATAAAGCAGTTGTGAGACAGTTTGTATCTGACCCTGAGTTAGAGTCGTTACTAAGGGAACACAGAGAGAGTGTGATTATATTTAAATGAGTCTACATCTCAAAATTCTCCCTGGCAGGAGGGATGTTTCTTCCTTCAGAAAGAGTGGAATGTCACTTCTTCCATGTAAGTTTCATGGTGTTTGCTGCCAACACGTGCTTGTACCTGTCAGTGCCCACTTTTTCCTTCTGCTTGGGAGATAGGCTAGTGAGCGCTGACCTAACAGCCAGAAATGCAAAGCAAGATTCCCTTGGTATCTAAGAGCTTAGCAAGAATTTAGAATTCTTATGGCCAGTTGTGACAATGAGGAAATAGCATCCCATGGTATATTGAAACAATGGGACATGAAATCTAGATGCTAAAAGAGCAAGTGTCAGAATCCAAGGCCTGGATTCACAGCGAATTTAAGATGAATCTGCATTGGGACCAGTAGATGACATGGTGGTTGAGGTGCTGGACACTCTCATAAGGCCAACCACAGTTCAAGTACCAGACCTGGTGGCTTGCTCGCACTATGTGTGTGTGTGTGTGTGTCTGGTCAAATAAAAAGTGAGTGAATGAATAAATAAAATTGAGGGACCAGCAATTAGCATAATGGCTATGTCACTGGACTCCCATATAGTCAACCATAGTTTGAGTCCTGGACCTGGTGGCTTAAACTCACGCTGGGCGTGTGTGTATGTGTGCCCAAGATCCCGAGAGGAGAATGGAGGAGAAGGGATTGCAGCGTGGCCATCCCCCCTGGGGGGTGATTTCTTGCTTTCTGTCTGTCTCTGTCTTTCTGGTGAGCGCATGCTCCCTATAGCTAGCAAAAACCTCTCCAAAAAAAAATAAATAAATGAGTGAATGAATGAATAAATAAATAAATGAATAAAATTGAATAAATAAAATTAAATAATTCTTTTTTTTTCCCGAAGGATTGTTTTTATTATTGATATATGCATTTAATGCATGGCTTACTAAATACTTTCAGAAATCACGATGGACCCAAATGAAGAGAAACTGTCGTCACGTGAAGTTAGTCTGAAACAGTTAAATAAATCTTTAAAAAAATGAATATTGTTTGGGGAGGAACAGTTAGTTTTTTTTTGTTTGTTTGTTTGTTTTCTGGAGAGGGTTTTGCTATAGGGCACGTGCGCTCGCCAGACAGATGAAGAGAGAGTCAGAAAGCGAGAAATCAGCCCCCGGGGGGATGGTCACGCTGCAATCCCTTCTCCTCCATTGTCCTCTCGGAATCTTGTGCATGCACGCACACGTGCCTGGCGTGAGTTTTAAGCCACCAGGTCCAGGACACAAACCGCGGTCGACTATGTGGGAGTCCAGTGACATAGCCATTACGCTAACTGCTGGTCCCCAGAACAGTTAGTTCTTTTAATGCCAGAGGGCATATACATGAGAGAGAAAGAGAGAAAGCAAGCATTCCCCATTGGGGCATGGTCACTCCACAATGCCCTTTTTTTCCATTCCTCCTTCCCATCAGGATCTTTGATGTGCACACATGTATACCTAGTGTGTTGGTCAAGCCTCCAGGGCCAATATCTGAACTGCAGTTGGTCATGTGGGATCAGCTCCTTCCACACAGCACTTACTGTAACTAAAGGGCTGGCCCTGGAGAAAATGTTATATTAAATAGTGACTGAGTACTTACGGATGAATTGTTAAGTTGCATAACTATTTAATATTACTTTATATTAAGTACTAAAAACAAAAGTCTTTTAAATACCGTTGAATTGTGACTTTTTTTTTTGTATACAATATGATTGTAACACTACTGCCACCTAATGGTAGAGTGCCTTAATTGCAGACAAAGTCCTTAAAGACGTGATCAGACATGGAGATTTCAAAACTCAATATAGTTAAAGCAAGTAAAATGCCACGTACTGAGACTAATATTTGTAAATTACTAAAGATTTTATCTTTTGGCCCAGCTGTGGTATCACAGACTGTATGGTGCCACTTGGTAGTGCTGGAAGCCACGGGGAAGGCCAGGGCTTTGAATCTTGAATCAACCTGAGCATGCTAGGTCATTATTCTGCCTACCTGGCTGGAAGGCTCAGAGAGGATAACATGATAAGGTCCTGTTGTGGGTGTTTGTGTGTGTGTGTCTTTCTCATAAGAGATATAAACAAAGTCTAAAAACAAAATTCTTTTGACCTTTGCTTGCCTTTTGACTTGCGGTACTACATGCATTAAACTTAATCAGAAATTAAGAAAAGGTAGTATGAAAGAACCACGGAAATTTATATCAAAATTTGATTTTAGGATGAAACTTGTTAACAAGAGGGCATAGATTAAAATACTAGTATAGATAATGGTCATCAACAGTCATCCTCTTTGCACTTTACTAATAGTTCAATAATTAACTTAATTAGGGCCTATTAATAACAAAAATATGCTTTAAAATAATCATAGGGGGCCAGCCAGTGGTGTGGCGGTTGAGGTAGCTGGATCCCACATGGCTGACTATACTGTTCAAGTCCCAGACCTGGTGGCTTGCAAAACACACCAGGCACATGTGTGCATGTCCAAAATCCCAAAAGAAAGAAATGGAGGAGAAGGGATTGTGGCATGACTATCCTCCATGCCCAAAAATGTTACTTTTTCACTTTCTCCTCCCCCAACTCTGTCTCTCTAGCAAGTACTTAAGCCCTCTAGCAAATTTTTAAAAAGTCATAATTCTCATAAATATATATGTGAGAATTAGTTTTCTAGATTTGAAAGCATTCATCTACAACTTATAGCAGATAAAAGAGGAACAGCCATTCATTCTCCTGTGCAGTTGTGACACTTCATACAGGTCAAGTCCTAACATTTAGTCCTTGATGGATGCCTGACATATATGTTCTGTTCTGTTCTTGATGAACACACTTGATGCTGAGTCTTCTGTAACATGGCTGGCTTTGTAAACTTTAGTTTTGTCATATTTGATTCTAACTTAATAACCAACACATATCATTTTGCAGCTACAAAATGCCTTCACATGACATTCTTATCCTTCCAATCACTGGATCATAAGTAACTTTCACAGAAAGAAACCATTACGTTCTAAGAAATTAAGCAACTTGCTCAAAATGACATAACTTGTAAGTTAAGAAGCAGAATGCCAATCAAGATCTTCTGATTGCAAATTCCTTGCTTCTTCCACTACCTGGGCACTGCTTTCCAAGAGAAGTATTATTCCAAGAGAAGTATTATTCCCCCAAATAGATATCTGTGTTAAAAATGGTGAAATAGCATGATGCACACAGAACAACTTAATGCCAGAGGTTTCTGAAGAGACTTCACGCTTTAGCTCTTAAATATACTTGTCTTTAATGAAATGTCAGTTGTCATTCATTCATTTACTCATCCAATAGTAGTTCATGTAAGAGTAGCAACCCTGTTCCCTGAACTGTCAGCCCAGGGAGCAAAGGCCTTAGGAAGCTCGCTTTCTGATGAATTGTGAAATGCCTTTCTTATTCCAACCCCTTTTCTTATTGACATGTTCCAGTCCATGGTATGCACCTAGAATATCGGGGTGTCTTGGTAAATAGTACTTTGTTAAAAATGCCTCCTCATTTTCAGTTGAAGTCTCGTTGGTCAGCCTATGGACTGGCATGTGGATTTGTTCTCTTGCCAAATGAGTCAATCAACATGGGAACATTTGTAAGAGCAAATATGTACCAGTGTTGCCATGGGGAAACAAAGGTGCTGGCATTTTGTTCTGGGACGTGCTGTCGCATATACTCATAGGCTAAGCATGAGAAAATGTATCTGAAGTCTAATCCAAATCTCTCTGTAATTCTGATTCATCCTGTGCTAATGGTGCTTACCCTGGGCATGTCATAATCCCCGAGGGATGTTTTCCTACTGCACCCTCTCTGCAACCCCAATTAAGGCCCAGAGCTCTCTGTGTCACAATAGGTGATTGATAAAAACTGAATTCCTTGGTTGCTTTTAGCATATATTAGTTTGGGACAAGATCAGAAAGGAAATAAATACCAGAAGGCACTTGAAAGTCAGACAGGAAATACTTTGCCATCCCAGCCTCTAGAGATGGGACAACTTTAAGACTGGGTAAACTCTTACTTAGCGAGAAGTCCACTTCCTTGGGTGCTCCTTCATGTTGGACATGGGGAGAACATCTTCAGTCCCCATACCTCTACTGGACAACACCTCATTTCTAAACTTCCCAGACCTCACATATGAAAAATGCTAGACTGTTACAAGACTTCCCCAGATGGTCCCTATACTTTGGGAGTAACATAATTTTTTGTCTCTTGGTCTCAGCTTTTTGCATGGGGGGGAAAGTAAACCAACTGCAAAAGGAAATAGTTTTACCAGTTGGGAAGGGAGAAGAAGAGATTGGTCATGTCTAAGATGGTTTTTGTATTTCTTAGCATAGCATGCAAAGCCATATACAATTTTGCCCAACTCTCTTCCCTCTGCCTGTCCCCTCTTACTCTACCATAAGTGTCTTTGTCTGCTTTGGCACCTCTGTGGTCCAGGACATCACTCTGCCTACCATTCATGCATATCCACACGTGCCCTCCCCTCAAGCCTAAGAGCAACCACCTCTTTCCTGTCTTTGGGCCCTCAGACTCTGTGTCCTGCAGGATTTGGGGCACGATGCTCGGTAAGATTTGCTAAAGTTTTGCTCAAATCCGGTTCTCCAACTCTGATTCTGTGACTCTATAGCTTTCCCAGGTTTCCACCATCCCTCTTTCCCCTTCGCCCTACATGTGAGGTTGAATGAAACTGACATAGAAGAGGCCCAGGCAGAACCAGTTTATTGTGGCCATATAATCTCAAGAGTTTGAAGTGATCGTTATGGTCACTTAGTGACAAATCGAGTTGGAAATGATGGAGCAGCATTGGCAGAGCCATCGCCTTTGGAAGGGCACCATCAGCTACTGTAACCAGGCAGCAGGTGCCCTCACCTCTCACCCCACACAGTATGCTGGGCTTTCCCACTGGGTGTCATTGGCCCACTGGGCAGCTGCCGCCATATGAACCAGAGGGGTCCAATTAGGAATTAAGGAATAGACCATTACAATCACAGGCCTCATTGAGCTGAAAGGATTCGGAGTAATTTTCTAAGTGAACTCCGTGGAGATTATTTTCGCTATGTTTGCAAATAAGATAAACAGAATCCTTAAGCATGTGTAGTGTTTTGCAGTTAAAATGTGCTTGTACATATACCACTTTATTTTATTTCCCTACAAGAATGTTACGAGTAATTTGAGCAGGACTGTGTTCCCTATTTCTAGATAAATAAACCAAATCTTGGAGAATCTGACTTACCCAACCACTGCGTTCCTGGTGACAGAAATGATCCAATTGATATGAATCTATTCCCACCTCCTCTCTAGATGTGAACATTGGGAGTAAGCCTACAATGAGATAATACTACAATATGAAAAACCATAACACTGAATGATATAAATCATACTGTGTGGTATAGGGATTTGCAAGGCAAGGTTGAAATAGGGAATCATAATTAAAATAATAGCTACCATTTTGAAGGTTTGAGAGTTGGGGTAGACAGCTAAAACCAGTTTAGAAACATCAAAGCTAAAAAAAAAAAAAAAAAAAAAAAAAAAGATTTCCAGGCCATCTCTGTGGCACAGTCCCAATGTGCTGATCAAGAGATGCTGGATCCTTTGGGGCCAGCAGGTGGTGTAGCAGTTATGTCACTGGACTCCCACATGGCCAATGGCAGTCCCAGTGGGTGGCTTGAAAATTACACTGGATACATGTGCACGTGTGCCCAAGATCCTAGGAGGAGAACGGAGAAGAAGGGATTGCAGAATGCTCATCTGCCCTGGGAGGTGATTTCTCACTTTCCCTCTATCTCTGTCTCTGTCTCAGGCCAGTGCATGTACCTTATGACAAAAACCTCTTTAAAGGGAGGGAGAGAGAGAGAATGAACCTGGTTCCCAGACTGAGCTGGCCTGGTCAGTCTGAAACCCACCAGGCACATGAGTGCCCACGGTCTGATGGGCTGGAGGAAGGGGACTGTGGCATGACCAGACCTTTTGAAGGATACTCATTTGTCTGTCTTTTTCAGTGAATGCACATGCTCTATCATGAATAAATAAATAGGATTTCCTATATAGATTTAGTGGCATACTGAGCACTGTGTAAAATGATAATTTACACACAGGCATGTCTTATTTAGTCCCTCATGAAGGAGGTACTGTTATTATCCTTTTTCAAATAGCCAATCAAGGACTGAAAGATTAGGTAGATTGTCCACAGTGACCCAGGTAACCAGGAGATGTGACTTGAACCCAGGCCTGCTTGGTGGTGCTTTTACCATGTGTAATGCTGCAGCCTTGTAGGCTTCATGGAGGAAGAACAGAACAGGCTCAAGGCTGGCATGTATGGGAGGAGAGACACAGTGCTCCAGGAAGGAAATCACCATAACTAAGATGTGGGGCAGGACATGGCTCACTTTACAGAACTCTAAACTTAGACTTAGAGCTTGGGGGAGCCCTGGAAGGTTCTGCCCAGGTGCGGGAGGTAGCAAAGAGGTATCTGAACAGGTTCTGGAGTTGAAACGGCTATGGGGTCAATGCTGTGACCAGGGGCTTTTAGAATCCAAGAAAATACCAGGGAAAGACCCGAGGGCAGATGCGTACCTCACTGCCTCAGCCCTCCCCTGGTGCGCTGCACACCCTGTTCCTGGCTTCCATGCAAACACAGGAAACACCAGTGGAGACATTTTTCCCCTGCTATTAGGCTGATTGATCGAGAAGTCAAGCCGCCTTATGTTCAGTGTGGTGAGCTGATGGGCTTTTGTTCTCCAGGCCAAATTCCTAGGATCCTTTTGGATCACTTTGCCTGTGGGGTTTGAGAGGAAAGTGTAGAAGTGAATTTGCAGAATACAATTTAGGGATTATGGATAGAGACGTTGTAGGGGAAAAATAGTGATTCTCCTAAATCTAGGGCCTGTGTCAGATTGCTTGACTGCCTCGTCAGAGAAGCGATAAGAACAGCCATTCATTTAGCATGTCTTGTGTGCCAGGCCCCGGGCTAGTATCTTACATGAGTCCTGCAAAAACTTTATGAGGAAGGTATTATGAGTCCAGTTTTGAAGATGAGCAGATTAAGTCTCGGAAATATGAAATAACTGGGGCTGGGTGGTGGTGCGGTGATAGCACAGTGTTCCGCACGGGAGAGTTCTGGATTCACGTCCAGTGACCTCCCCGAGCACACTGGGCACATGTACCCATGCTCCGGGGTTAGCTGAGGCTGGAGGTAGAGGATGGCATGGGGACTCTTTGGGGGTGCCCCTCCTCACTCATGGAAGAGAGAGATAAATGTGCTTTAGAAAAAAAAAGTAAGTAATTTTCCAAAGTCTTACAGCTAGTAAGTGATAAGTAAAATGATGATGTAGGTCTCTGTCTCACCATTTGTCAGTAGGAAATTAGTAACGCAGAGACAGCTGGCGAGGTCGATATGGCCCTCACTTTGAACCAACAGGAGAGTCCAGTTGTTTATTTTGCATCATCCCCTCAATTTGACCTTTGAAATCTCTTTTGTATTTAATAGAGACTTGGAATTGACTTGTACCCGAAAATGTTCCTTCTCTTTCTAAATTTTTCTCTTCCTTCTTCCATGCTCTCCACTTTCAATACATTTAGAGAAGATAAGGCTAGCCCCTGCTCTGTAACAGCCTGACCTGTTAGACTCGGCCTGATCAGCAGCTCTCTCCATCGTACACCACCCATGGAGACCACCATGGGCCTTTGGCCTCGAGGTGGGTGAAAAGCCCTCATTTTGGGCTACCCTAGCTTTATTTGCAGGACTGAATTCAGATACTCATGTTTCTATCTCAGTGCCCCTGGCAGAATGATGTTTTATGTGGCCATTAATTCTGTGGGTGTCTCAGGAAGAATGGGGACTAGAGGCAGGCTACACATATCGACAGCTGAGCACCAACCCAGGGGGCAAGGATTAACCAGAGACACTCATTAACTAAAAGCAGGTTCCAGGGCTTTGTTTTTTTTTTTTTTTTTCCCTCAGAATGGTCACCCATTGGTCATGAAGGCAGCAAGCTCACGCCACCCTTTCCCCACCAAGAGTCCATATCACTCATGGGAACAGGGGAAACATACGGGCGTATCTTGCAGGTGCCGGAACCCCTTGGAGAGCAACATCTTGCTATGGGGGGGGGGGGGGTGAAGCCAGGTCATGTCATTTCTGTTCTCTGTAATTATGGCTGACCTGACTTGACCACTCTGGAGGAAAGACTCTTCTCTCCTTCCTTTGCCCTGAGATAGAATTGTGTATTAGGTCAGTGAAAACAGCACTACATTGAAGGAGTGTGTGTGGAGTTTTAGATGGGGGGACAAGCAGAGTGTTTCCTAACTGGGTTTCTCTTATCAATAGTAAAACTATGTTCCCTTTCCCTGTCAGGTTCAGGACTTTTCTCTGACCTTGGGAAGACTGTGTCTTTCTGGAACTTGACTTGATTTTGTTTAGTTTTCTCTTAATGGATTCTCTTGGTTACGGACATATTTCTGATCATCTAAGTAGCTTTGTTGCTTAGGGGATAGGCGATATAGCTTGAGGTCAGACAGTGGTGCAGGGGTGAAATGTGATGCTCTGCAAGACAGAACCACGTGGGAAGGTTCCAGTTCATATCTGGAGACTTCCCTGAGATTGCAGCTTTGGAGCTTTGTTAGAGGTACTGTATATGTCTCTGTGTTTCTCTTACTCGTGGAAAATACATGTGTGTATGTGTGTGTGTGTGTGTGTGTGTGCGTGTGTATGTATACTCTCTCTCTCGGAATATATTCCTTTAACTGAATCACTTGGCAAGCATTAATGGCACTCATACATGTGAGATCACGTACCCACTAGGATATTGATATTTCTGGCACATGTTTTGAGGATCCTCATGTCACCCACTTCTGCAAACCAACCAGGAGCAGCCAAAAACACTTGGGTCATTTAGCCACAAGGGATCCTCAGGGCTTCACATGCAGACTGAGAAAGTGTGGAATTAGAGGCAGGCTAGCCCATCGTTAAGGTCATGGGCTCTGCTGTCATACTCTCTGATCTCGAATCTCGGCCGCCCTTACTGCGTGCTCTTGGGCATGGCGCAGTGTGACCCACCTTGCTTCAGTTTCCCAGTCCACAAAATGACACTCATGATAGGACCTCCCTCCTGGGAGTGGTAAATCGTAATACATTGTTCCACGTAAAGCTCTTAGAATAGTGCCTGCCACATTGTAGGGGCACAGTAAATACGAGCCTATATTAAGCACTTTGGACCCCACGGAAGTCCTGTTTACTGGAGTTTGTAAGCTGGCGTTAGTTGTCTAACATTCCGTGACCATTTACGGAGAACTGGCATGTGCTAAGTGCCGAGTGCGTGAAGTCAATGAAGCCGAAGTCCTGTCCCTTAAAGAGAGCTTAGTCTAGTGGGGTTGGCCACAGCAATGTGATTCTGATTTTCTTGGCTGTATCTCTACTTCCGGCAGGCCTCAAGCCATCTTGCCTGCGACTTAAAGTGTGTTAGCAGGAGGGCGAAGGGAACCAAGAAGCCTAACTAATTCTTAGCCTAGATTCGTTCATATGTGGCCTTGAGTGAGTCATTCAAGCTTTCTAGATCTGACCCAGGTTCTCATCTGTAATATGGGGCAAAAAGGTATGCAATAACTTTTTTTAAAATGAGATAGAACAGGGGGGAACAGAAAGGGAACAGGGGGGAGAGAGAGAAACAGGTGTTTTTGACATGACTTTGCCATGCCAGGATACTTCCACGCCAGCCTCTCAGTTGGCAAGGGCTTCCGGCTTGCTCTACCAGCCCAACCTGGTTTAGGTTGGAGCAGGAACTGAACCCAGGCCTCCCATGTGGCCTCAGCCCTGCACAGCAGTACCCTTCCAGGTGTGCCACCATGGCTGGGCCTGCACTAACTTCTGATGGCAGTTCCTGTTACGTAGCCGTGTGGAAGGACCATGGCGTTCCATCTTAGCGAGTGTAATGATCACAAGGGTTTGGGGAGTGACTTTCCTGCTGTACAGGTGGACCCAGCCAGAGTGGAAAACCCAGGCCAGTTTGCCTACATGACTTTACATTAATTACATTTGACATTTTTGGCTGGCAAAATTCCAAACCGCAAGGTGGCCTAAATCTCCTTTAAAGATGTTTCTGCCAGCATGTATGTGGGACCTCAGATCGGAAGCACAGTGTGTCCTACCAAGGACCAGCTCCTTTAATGTTACCAATAGCAGCCTTTTCCCATACCAGGTCATTCTCTTTTCATGTCAGCAAGAGTGTATTCCTGCACAGTGGCTGCCTCTTTCAGAAGGCATAGCTTCTCCTGTATGATACCCTTTGTGTGGATGAGTGAGCAAGGGGCTTTTCTGGGTGGGCAAGGTAAGGTATGTAGGTAGTTTTACCCAGAAATGTGCTCTGTGATTCTGACTTTTAGGTTTTGCCTAGCAAGTTGTACCAAAATGCTCATGGAGACTGCAGAAGCCTGTGAACTGGATGTGGGGGACAGAGCACTGTGCGTCTTTCAGAATACTGGAGCTGCCTGATTTCAGGCTCCAAAATCAGATTGGGACCTCTTTTGGGTCTCTCCAGGTTGCCTTAATGACAGCAAGTACCCAGGGTAGTCTCCTGCTGGCGAAGGGCTCTTTGGAAGGAGGGTCATGAATAGCAAAGTGCCGGTCATGGAGGGCGTGCATCTCCCAAGCTGGCCAGCTGGGAACGGCTTTGCACAGATCTTTTTCCTGGCAACCCTGGTGCTAGTGGTGCAGGAGGGTCTCAGTTTGAGCTCAGGCAGTAGCAGCATGTGTGGGACCCCACCGTGGGAGCATTGACCCCAGCACAGAAGCTTCTCATCAGTGACACCTGCTCGGGGTGAAGGCTGGGTGGCTGGGCCAGCAGCTGCTTCATCACTGGCTGTGCCTTGGCAGAGGAGCTGTTGATTCCTGAGAGCACAGGATGGTGTGGAGAGTAAGCCGTGGACTGGGATCAGGAGCCTGGGTTCTGTCTCAGTTCTGTCATGGCCCGCTGTGTGGCTCCTTTTCTCTGTGTCTTGACATAAAAAAGCTGGCAATGAGTTAGATCACCCATAGGTCGCCATGATGCCAACAGCCTACATTCCTTCTGGATTCTAAGGGGCTGTAGGGAAGAACTATTGCCCAGTGAGGGAGTCATTCAATAGGCAACTGCCCCAGAGGAATGCCCACTGGGGAGCCCCATAGTCAGACACCACAGCACCCCTGAACCCAGAAGGACTGGAGGCCAACCCACCTATTATGGCCTCTCAGACTGAGTCACTGAGGAATTCCCAATCCAGGCAGATTCTCCAGTGACCTTTCTGATCTGGTGACCTTGACTTCAAATGGGATGGTAGTGTCTGGGCTTACTGTGGCTGGCTTCATCTCCTGGGGCAGTGAGAGCCTGGCTGCGTGGGTTCGACACCCTCCTTCCCCCTGCTCAGAGCCCATCTCTTCACAGAAACGATTCACTGTCTGTGGGCTCTCAACACGTGGTTCCAGCGGCACCAACTTCCCCTGTGAACTGGCTAAAAATGCAAATTCTTAGGCTTCACCCCAGGATTTCGGACCCAGATACCTTGGGGGAGGGAGCCCAACAATCCATATTTAAAAGCCCTGTAAGTGGTCCAAGCATGCCTACTGCCCCAGTTGCCATTTTCTGTGTGTCTCTTATTTAAAAACCAAATCCTGTCATTTAGACAACACTACAGAAGTAAAGACATCTTAGGAATTATACATGGGGCCGGCAGGTGGAGTGGTGGTTAAGGGCGCTGGATTCCCATATGGCCGACTGCAGTTCGAGTCCCAGACCTGGCAGCTTGCTTTCTTGCTTTCCCTTTCTCTCCCTCTGGTCAAATTAAAAAATAATAATAACAAATGGAATTAAGTAAATATTTCTTTAAAAAAAAAAAGAAAAAGAATTACACATGATCCCACTATCCCATCACAATGACTATTTTCATCTTTCTGGGATCTTGTCCTGCCTTTCGTTATTTTGCATGTGTTTGTATTTACTACAGACAGCATCATTTCACAGACGTTTTTGTGTTGTGCTCTTTTCACTTTGACGTTATTAGTGATTTTTTGTTTTGTTTTTGCATTGCTTCATAACCTTCCTATCTGTCATCTTCAGTGACTCCAAGCCACTTCCCCAACATGACCTGCTTTATGTGCCTGACTGCCCTGTCCCTAGACACTTGGCGACTTGCCTCTTTTCACTGTTGGAGAGCTAACCTGCCTGTCCATAGCGAGGTCAGCTTCTGGGGCATTCCACATGACTTCCTGTCAGCCCCATGTCCGACCTTGCCTGCAAGCCCTCAACGTGACGTTACCCAAAACAGATTGCTTAGCAAAGAGAAAAAGGAAAAAACAAACCAACCCAAAGGAGATACTGAAACTGCAGTATCGTGCTCAAATAATCCTTACTCTCTTAGGATTTCTTAACCTGAGTATCTGGTCATTGTAGTTGCAGGTGGCGTCAGCAGAGGGGGAGCCTGCGCTGGGGGTTGGGCTGGAAGCCAGTGACCTCACCCCGTGCCAGGCCTGCCGTCTGGTCACTTCCTGAGCATTTTGGTCTCCCAGTAGGAAGGCCTGTGCTTCCTCTCATGCCACCCCCACCTTCTCCCTCTCCTACTTCAGTGCACCCTGTTCTCCTCCCAAATACACAGCTTGACCAGCACGCCCCCTAGTGGTAGCCCCTTTGTTGTAACAAGACCAATGACCATTCTTGGGCTGTATACATAACCTGTACCTTTTGAATTTTATTAGCGTAAATCCCTAGATATGGGATTACTAGGTCTTGAGTAATTCTTGGGGCATTTGTATCCATCATCTCTATTTTTAAAATTTCTTTTATAAGACGGAGAGACAGAGGGAGACAGGCAGGCCGACAGAGAAGCGCCCTCTCCCTACACCCGCCCCTAGCCCTCCCAGCTAGTTAGGATTATGGACACATGCTCCTGGACTGTACAGATTGAACAGGGACCCAGACTCACGATCTTCCGTCTGGATCTAGCATTGCTTCAGCCACACATTCCTACTGCACCCCTAGGTGGCTCCCCATTGTCTCTCTGTCAGTGGAATCTGCGTGTGTGCCCTGTCAGTGGCTCCACATTGCTTGGGGGAGAAAATCTAAACTTCATGACATGGCAAACTCGGTTCTTCATTATTTGGCTCATGGATCACGTACTGAGCTCAGATGTCTAGAAGGGGCAGTCTAGTCACATAAATACTGATGGGACTAGACAGTAGGAGCAGGTGGGCCTGTAATGAACCAGAGCAACTAACCAACCTAAAGGCAGTCAACTCAATGACCATGGCAACAGCAAGTTCCAGAGGGCGATAAATGATGGAGAGTGCTGCTTCCGTCTTGATTCTGGTGCATCTCTTCAGCCTCAGCTTCATCTACCATCCATCCTGTGCCCATGTCAGCCTTTCCTGAAGGAACCTTGCTTTCACTTGCCTGTGTTTTGTTTCGTTTGCCTTTTCATATGCCGTTTCTTCTGAATAGAATGTCTCTTTCCCTTTATTGATCTGGTTGATTGCTACTCGTGCTTTCAGACGGGGCTAGAAGGGTTACCCCCTGCTGGAAGCTCTCCGAGGACAGCCCCTGCTGGGTTAGGGGGAGGCCTGGCCTTGGGGTGGGTGACAGGAGAGGGCACTTCCTGCACCACGGCGGGGGGGGGGGGGACGGGGGGGCACTGTAGCTAAACCGTCCTTCCCTTTGAAAACACCATTACAATTCAGCCTGACATTTCATTCTTTAAGGATATCCCAGGGATCAATGAAAGACGCAGATGATGTGTCCTTCTATGCTGGGCTATTATCCTGATTAGTCCATAATGAGCTCTGGACACTTGTAGGGGCACTCTTGGCTAGGAAAATACATTTACATTTAGTAATTTCCTTTTCTAGGCTAAAGACTGTGTTTTTTGTTTGCTTGTTTGTTTGAATTCCTTCTTAATGTCTTCAGAAACCAGTAAGATGCTTGGCACCAATAGGCACTTAGAACTTATTTTGATGAGTGCATGGGTAGAGAGATGGACGGATAGATGCCCTATATTTATTCCTGTGCCCCTAAGGTTCCTGAAGGGATGCTTGGGCAGTGTCCTTCTTGATGGTCTCTTCTAAATCTCCTCTATTTGTGATCCTTTTCCTAACTCAGTCTTTCCTTCCCACCTCCCACTCTCATGCTTGTCTTTTTAGTTTTACCCTGAACCCATTATTTCTCCTTTCTCTTCCCTCCGATCCACCCTATTGCTGATGTAAATCAACCTGTTTTCTGCTTTTTCTTGCTTGTTTCACCCTAAATATCCAGGTGGTGTTTAGTTTATGGCTCATTCCCCCAACCTCAAGACAACCTAAGGAGCAAAATTCTCATGACATTTCAGGACATTTCAGGCAGGAAGGAGGCCGTGAGGCCACATCTGTAGTGGGTGTGCCCTGCTGGTCCCTCCCCAGCGAGCACTGCTCACACTGGCACCCTGCAGGCCAGGCTAGTGGGGTAGAAACAAGCATGCTCCCAGCTCCAGTAGTTGGATTCTAGGTTCGGGCGTTTTTCTGGAGTTGCCCATTTGAAGCGCTTTCTCTTTTACCCCATAATGTTAGGGGTAATGTGTTTTGCCCCACTGACAGTCTCAAAGCAGTGCAGACCCTTAGGAAGCTGGCAAGACCCTTACTTTCCTTAGTTAATGAAGTAACATAACAGGAACCCCGAAAGTCATGAACATCCATTAGGGCTGGAAAAATCAACCTGGGCCTGTTTCTTGCCCCACCTCAGGCACTTGTCACCCCTGGAATCCTCAAGGCTTAGAGGCAGGTCAAGAGCTGATTTCTAGGGTATGAATCATGAGTAGATAACTGTTGGAAAAATCAGGATCTGATTGGAAAGCAGTATTGCCAAACACGTTGTCCTGGATGGTGTGGCATCCTCCTGTCCACTGCACAGGTAAGGACACAGGCCCAGTAAGGTTAAGTGACTTCTCAGAAATCATACCATCCCCAGTGGCCATCGGACTAGGGAAAGGCTGTTGTGTGTTACTTGGTTGTGGATGAACCACGAATCTTTATTTCAGCATCAACTCGCAGGGCTATTTGCTTCCTTTTTCTGGCTGCTTCTCCAAGGCCTCAAGCAGTGCTGGTAGCTCAGGAGCCTTAGACTTGGAGGTGGCTCTGCCTCCAGGCACCTCCTAGTAGCGCTGTGGCCCTCTTGGGCCTTTAGAAGGAGAGACCATGGTCACGACCCTGGTCTTTATCTCCTGATCTGCACTGGTTTGGGAGAGACACCTGTGCTTCCTTGAACTGTCTTCCCCCCCCCCCCCCCCAAAAGATCCATCAGTAGCAGCTGGTGTAGAGGCTTGTCTTGATCTGCAAGGAGGCACACCTTGAGTGTCCTATTTGCAAAATGACCAGAGGCTGTTCTTCTACACCTGCCTCTCATTTGGAGACCCGATCTAAAGTCGTAAAGGTGGTGCCAAGAGAGGGCTTTGCCAAAGCATCTCATGAAAATCTGGCCAATGGGCCTTTGGGGTCTACTAGCTAGTTTCATGCAGTAAACATATCCGCTATACTTTCAGATTAGCAGGTGGTAAAGATCTTGAATGGGCTAAAGGCCATTCAAGGGCAAGAATGGTGTTTCTGGACTCTTTCCCAGTGATGGAAGGACAAGGCTATACCTGAAAGAGCTCCTACTCTGCACTAGCTGTTCGTGCAGACTAAAATCACGCTATCTCTGCTCCTTACCATTCCTGGCCTGCCTCTGAGCCTGCTCCCCATGCTCTCCAGTCTTCGGCATCCTAAGTGTGTTTTCCTTTCTAGAACTTCCATCTTCTCGAGCTGCTGGATGTGATACTAGAATCCCTGGACCTTCACTTCGGGAAAGGGGAGAAGTGGAGGGCGTTCCTAGGGCTCTGAAAGTATCCATGAGCATTCAGCTGCCTGACCACGTAGGGGAAGCAGCTGGTACCTGGTGATTGAGCAGGCTCCTAGAGCCCGTTGATGGCAGAGTTAAGACTGCCCAGTGAGGGAACCAGCAGTTGGCGTAATGGCTATGTCGCTGGACTCCCACGTAATCGACCGCGGTTCGCGTCTCGGTGGCTTAAAACTCACGCCGGGCGCGTGTGCGTGCGTGCCCAAGATCCCGAGAGGAGAATGGGGTAGAAGGGATTGCGGCGTGACCATCCCCCCTGGGGGGTGATTTCTCGCTTTCTGTCTCTATGTCTCTCTCTGTCTGTCTGGCGAGCGCATGCGCCCTATAGCGAAAAAAACTCTCAAAAAAAAAAAAAAGACTGCCCAGTGAAAGGTGGAAGCCAATTCTCCTGCCACCTGGAAGAGCAAGAGGGATGCAGCGAAAAGGGTGGGTATACAGGCCACCAGCACAGGGACATCAGCGTCACGTGCTGAGAGCTCAGAATACAAAGTGAGGTGAATGGGGTCCTGTGCTAAGAAGAGCTAACAGTTCAACTCACACAGATTCTACTTCAAAGTGTGTGCATGTGTGTGTACATGCATGTGTGCAAGCGAGAGAGAGTTTTGAGGCCTGTTCTAACTTAAGCTGCTTCTGGGTTCTGCAGAAACTATTTCAATTTGGTTGTTGTGGCTTAAAAGGTCCCTGGAACACTTCAGTGAAATTATAGCCTCTTAATTTAGCTGCCTGTCAGTTATTTTTTTCCAGGTGGTTTCAGGTTGACAGTGAGTTTGACATTTATAAAAATGTTTTGGAACCATATCAAACACCTTGAAATAAAGGGGAATTTAAGGCACATTATTCTGGGAAACACTATTGGAATTATTTTTCTGGCCACCCCAAATCGGATTTCTCTTCTTTCCTCAATCCATGCAGACAAATCTATGGCAGCCTCAAGATGGCTTATTGAATTGCAGGATGCTACTGTGCATGGCTGCCTTTGTGGGTTTCCCTCTTTCTCGCTGTAACCCTCATTTCAGTGACTACTACATTTGAGCACCGCTAAGGACAAAGCATTTCTATTTTGTTTTCCAGAGCCTCGTAGCATGTTGGCGAGGGAAAGAACTTTAGGGACCTTTTACATAAGCTCAGCCCCACTCCTTTCCCAAGGGCTTGGATGGTGGTGGTGATGGGGGGATGTGCAGCCACATTCACATTGCTGATGCCTGCAGAGCTAAGATTCACCCCCAAACCTCTGACCCGAAAGCACCCCTGCTCCACGAACCACACACTAAGATGCTGTGACATTGACCTGCCAATTTTAGAACAGTTATGCGCCCAGGGCTTGTACCTTAAATTAGAAGTGTCTAACATGAAGGGCACCTGGACAATGACGTGACCATTCCTTCTGTGACTTTAGAGATGGGGAGAAGCAGCAGCTGCCCGCCTTGAAACAGGAGGCTCTCCCTCTCCCCTCGGCCTGATTGCTGTACCGCCTTCTAATCAATTCAGAAACATTGCCAGGCACCCTGCCAGTGCTGGGAACGGACAGAATGAAAAACCAGAACTCCCGCCCTTGGAACAGATATTGACAGAACAATGTGATAAAAGCCCTAATGGTGTTCTGGTCCGCAGGAAGCCTTTCAAGGTAGCCCCGCAGAATGGCAGGACGGCGGGATTGCATTTTCTCTAGGTGGAGAAGGGGAAGGGTGTGCAGGGCACAGGGTCTCAACTCTGGCTGCTCATCAGGGTCACAGCGGAATTTTAAAAACTCCCGCATCCCCATGCTGATGTAGTACTGGTCTGAAAGGGTCTCCGACATGAATAGGGTGTGTGTATGTGTGTGTATTTTTGCTTTGTTTTGTTTAGGAGCTTCCAAGTGTTTCCAGAATGCAGCTAGGGCAGAGAACTGCTGTGCTAGATAGGACCCACAATTGAGTTCCATCTGGGGAACTGTTAAAGAGAAAAATGAAACTCTTCATGACACACGTTAAAGACACTAAGGAAAACTCTACCCAGGGGCTGGGATGCTACAACAGGGTCTTGCAGTAGGGAAGGAAGATCAGGCTCTTTTTTTTTTTTTTCTTTGAGAGAGAGATTTTTGCTGTAGGATGTATACACTCACTGGAGAGACAGAGACAGAAAGCAAGAAATCACTCCCCGGGGGGGGGGGGATGGCCACGCCACAATCCCCTGTCCTCTCGGGATCTTGGGCACACATGCATACGCACCTGGCATAAGTCCAGCCACATAACCATTGTACCATCTGCTGGTCCCCAGAAGATCAGGTTCTTAACACAACAAGGACAAGTGGGGACTTAAAGCCAAGAGCAGGATGGGGCAGTGAGTGGAAGTTACTATGAAGGAACATTAGAGGTAAAGGCTGATTTGATTTAGGGGCTAACCCAACCCAACAGGATTCCTGCTGAAGGCAGGCCTGATGATCAAATATCACACAGTTCTTTGATATAAGTAGTATTGTCTCCTATTTACAATGGAGAAGCCGGACCTCAAAGAAGTGAAACGGTTCCCCCAAGTTTCGTATTCGTGTAGAAGAGAGGATGGAATGTTTGTCTGTCTGATTCTAGATGTTTCCAATCTCTTGTGTATGTTTGCTCAATTACTTTTCTCTGACTAGACTTTAGGAAGATGTTGAAAGCAGCTGAGGGAAAAAAGGGAATGTTGAATAGATATACCTAAATCAAAAGGGGGAAAAAAGGTTCTTATGATGATGTTCATGAGAGCATTAGATTGTTTATTTCTTCCATGAGAAAGAATGTAACAGAGAGAGACAGAGACACCCCCAGCAGGGTCCTGAGGTCATTGCCCACCCCTAGTCTCAGCCAGCCCAGGTCACAGACAGCCAAGTGTGTACACCTGACACCTGACATGCTTACAGAGTCCCTTGGGCACAAACCAGGACTTTTTCTGTATGGGTCCAGTTGTATCACCACTGTGTCACACCAGACTCCTTATTAGCATATCATTGACAGTTGTCCAATAACAATAACAGATGAATGGGTGTTCCTTTAGGGTCTCAAGGGTGGCAATGCTGGGTGAAAGGCTATTTACATTCAAATCTGTACATTCATAAACTGTCTGCAGTCTATTCCCTGCTGGCTGAATAATGTTAAAGATGGCTGCGAGTGTCTAGGATGTTCAAGAAAGCAGATAAAACAGAGCAAATGTGGAATTGTTGTCATGTTGGTGTAGGGAAGATGAAAAATAGCCCCCGTCCACTATCTCAGCTTCTCCACTGGGGCCCTTGTAACGAAAGTCAGATTAACACAAGACTCGGTTAATATGGAAGTATATTAACACATTCGGTGGTCCTCCTTATCCGCAGGGGATGCCAGAAACTGCAAATGATACCGAATCCTGTATATGCTGGGAAGGTTATTAATAAAGTTTAACTAGAAAAGAGATTGGTATTCTAATTAAGGGTTGGAGAAGTAGGAGGAAGGGGTTGCAAGCCAGTATGCTTATAGGTTACTCCCTGCTGACGGTGTGGCTTTCTTTTTTTTTTGTTTTGTTTTTAGGTTTTTCATTTTTATTGCCAAAGAGTGTGTATGCTGGCCAGAGAGACAGGTGGGTGGAGAGGGAGGAAGGGGGCAAATGCCTCAGTGGATGTGATCCTCCATCCTCATCCTATTGGGGTTTTGGACATGCATACACATGCCCTTGGCTTGTTTTTCAAGCCACCAGGACTGGGATTCATACCATGGTCGGTCATGTGGGATCTGCAGCCCTCGCCACCAGGCTACTGGGCTGCCCCAGTGTGGCTGAGTTCATAAGACTTTCTCAAGAGAATTACAGATTTGCAATTTCCCTTAGGGCTGATCACACATACTGCTGAGCAGACAGCTGTCTACTGCCAATAGCTTGCTTCGGAGAGCTTCTGTCAATGGCCTTGTACCTAATCCGTCCCCTTTTCCAACTGTCTGTGACCCTCCTTTTCTGTTATCTTTGTCCAATAGAAAGTCTTTTAGGTAGCTTTTGTGTATTGTACCCCTTTTTACTAATATAGAAGACCCTTGCTTTCTCCAAGTCAGCGGGCAGGTCTGTCACTTCCATCCGGCCCTTTGCCGATGGCTCTGACTACACACCCCAGGCTCAGACCCTTACATTATGGTAGTTTTAGAAAACCAATAAATTTCCTTTTCCTTACAACTTCTACTTTGCGATTGTTCTTTTTCACTCAACAATACTGTTTATTCATATATGTATCTATATTATATATAAAACAATATTCTTTTTTCACGTATACATATGATAAAGTTTAATTTATATATTAGACACAGTACTCTTGTGCTTTGAGGCCAGTATGAAGTAAAATGAGGGTTACTTGACTATAGGCACTGTGATAACACGAAGCAGACTGATTTGATAACCTAGGGGGCTACTAAGTGATTAACAGGAGGGGAGTGTGTATAGTGTGGATACACTGGGCAAAGGGAGGGTTCACCTAAGGGAGGGTTCACCTCCCAGGCAGGACGGTGTGGGATTTCATCACGCTACCCAGAATGGCATGCAATTAAAATAATAATGAATCGATGGGCTTGCCCCATAGCAGAATGGTTAAAGTAACTGAATGTCTCATGGCTGCCCAGGAATCCAGCTCCAGCAGCTTCAAAAACAAACCAGGTCTGTGTGCGTGCATGTGCATATGTGCATGCCCCAAATCCTGATGGGCTGGAGAAATGGAGGAATAAAGACTGCAGCATGGCCACACCCCACTGGAAGGCGCCTTTTCTCTCTGGCAAGCATATGGGCCCTCTGGTAACACCAAAACAAAACAACAATAACAAAAACAAAAACAAAACCAGATGTATAGTTTATTTCTGAAATTTTCCATTTAGTATTTTTGCACTGTGGGTGACTAGATAACCGAAACCACGGAATGCAAAGGGAGACAACCGTATAGCTCATGTACACTTGAGAATACTCAGAGGTGAGTAACTCAAAGAAGGAACTGGAATTAGAGCATAAATCCCATCTCTAGCTGAAGCAGAGGAAGAAAGGTGTGGGGAGGCAAGTTGTGGGAAGAGAGAAATCTGGTAAATAAGTGCAAGGTCTGTTTTGCGTATTGAAGTCGATGTCTTCCCAGTGATCAGGGTCTCCTGTGATTTAGTGTCCTCTTCCTGGTACAGCAGGAGAGAGAGCCTTATGAATGGAGATTTCCTCTAGATGTAAATTTTCCCTTACAAAAGGGTAACTTCTGTTTTCAGAGCTTCTCCTGTGTCTGCAGTTTCTCAAAATAATCAGCTCAAAATAATCCCTATGCAAAAGAGGCATATTTTGGAGTGGCATATTTTGTTCTCCTACGTTAGCTTCAAAAATACTGCAAGATAGATGTTATATCTTTTATTTTTCTGACAATAAACCTGAGCCTTCAAGAAGCTAAAAAACCCGTTCGAAATTCAAATCCTAGCTTTTTTTTCCTGGGGGATTCAAGCTCCAAATAGTACACAAAATACCAACCCCTCTTCTTAAAGATTTTTTTTTTTTTTTTTTAAAGTTTATCCCGCACGAGAGAGAAGTCGAGCGCTCTCAACAGCATCCCAGTGCCACAGTCCATTCCCAGACCCACCCAGTGCCGGTCACAGGCACATGCGTACCTGGTGTACTCAGGGAGATTTGGCATAAACTGGCAACCTTCCCACATGAGTCTTCCTCACAGTGTGGTGTTTTACTGGTGTGCCACTGCGTGGCCCCACACCCTGTTTTAAGTGAAGCTAGTATTGCAGAGGAGACTCAACTCCTGGGGGACTCTACCCCGGGTGTGAGGGCCCTTGACTTTGTGCAGGAAAGAACTCAAGAGTGAGCCTTTGAGGGAGAGTGAAAGCAAGTATATTAAGGAAAATGCACAATGCAAACTACTCCATAGGTGGAGCAGCCATGAGAGAGAAGAGGGAACGTTTTCATTCCTTATTCTGGGAGGAACGGGAGACCTGTTACCCAGAGGAAAGGTAGAAGAGCCACCCGATAGGCAGGGTAGCACCAAACTTCAGTGGGTGTCTGGCTTATATGGCTTGGCCAAATGCCAGGCTAAAGGACAGTTTGTTCATGACATATCTGGGGAAGGGGTGGTGGTTTTCCTGGAACTACTGTCCATCCCATTCCCTGGCCTTATTAGGGTAGGCCGGTGATTGTCATCGTTATTCCAAACCACTGTTACACAGATAAGGAGTGTCATCTAGCATGTTAATACCATATAGTGAGGGTATATGAGTTTAGGTTAGGCAGCGGTCGTTCCAGGTGCCATCTTGGTTCCAATGGTTCAGACCCAGTCTCTCAGCCACTTCTTGTCTGACAGATTTGAGGTGTTTGGAATGTCCCTCGCCTCACTTTGGAACATCCCTCCTGTCTCACTAGTATCCTATTTAATGAGAGCCAGTTTTCTCAGTGGCATTTGACATTTGGGGTCAGATGATTCTTGGTTGTGAGGAATCCCATCTGAGTTCTGTAGGATGTTTAGCAGCATTCCTGGCCTAACCCACTAGGTTCCAGTAGCTCTGTGTTTCTCCTTTCCCCCCACCTCCCCAACTCCTTCTCTCCAGTTGTGACAACCAAAATTGTACCCAGGCATTACTAAATGCCCCTTAGGGGAGCTTATCTCCAGTTGAGAACTGCTGAACTTGGGCTTTGCTTCAGAGTATCAGCAGCACACAGAATTACTTGGGGTGCTTAAAAGGTCACCAACACCCAAGCCCCCACCCAGACCATCCAATCACTGTTTCATTGAGGAAAAGCACCCAGACATTGATATTTTTTAAGGTTTCCTAGGCAATTCAAGTGTGTGGCCAGTCTTTTTTTTTTTTTTTTTTGGAGAGGTTTTCGCTATAGGGTGCATGCGCTCGCCAGCCAGACAGAGACATAGAGAGAGAAAGCGAGAAATCACCCCCCAGGGGAGATGGTCACGTCGCAATCCCTTCTCCTCCATTCTCTTCTTGGGATCTTGGGCATGCACGCACACGCGCCCGGCATGAGTATTAAGCCACCAGTTCCGGGACGTGAACCGCGGTCAACTACGTGGGAGTCCAGCGACATAGCCATTACGCTAACTGCTGATTCCCGTGTGGCCAGTCTTAAGAACCACCAAAGCAGTCTTCTAGGTGGAGGAGAGCTGTACTGCTATCAGAGACATTTCAGATTATTTTTGAGGCACAGCGAGAGAAGATAAGACAGTATAGTTATAGTGTAAGGTTAAAGAAGACTACTCCGGGGCCAGCAGATGGCGTGCTAGTTCTGGTGCTGGACTCCCACATGGTTGACTTGGTGGCTTACTATCTTTTTTTCCCTCTCCCTCTCTCTGGACAAATTAAAAATTAATAATCAAAAAATTAAATCTTTTAAAAAAGACACTTAAAAACATGCAATTCCCTTCGCAATATTTTTTAGAAGTAGTGCTTATATTCTGAAAACCTCATAAAGTTAATTTGTCATTGTCTGTGTTCTCATCCAATTGCAGCTTTCTTGTAACTACTTTAGTATTGAATTAGTCTTAAAAAAAATAAAAGAAAAAAGAAAAGAAAAATTGGAGGATGACCCTCTAGCCTAGTGGTTAAGTGAGCCAGATCCCACATGGCCAGCTATGGTTAGGATGCTAACCCTGGTGACTTGAAAATCACACCAGGTACCTGTGCATGTGTGCCCCAAACCTCAGTTGGATGGAGAAATGAAGGAATTGTGGCATGACCACAACCCATTGAGGAATGCTTTCTCCCTCACTCTATATTTCTTCATCTCTCTGGCGAGGGCAGGCACCCTCTGACAATTAAAAAATAAAAATAAAGTAATATAGAGGTGGAGTTATAAGAACCATTGACAAGATTTTCTTAACATGACTGTCTTTTCTCCCTCTGCCCCCTCAAGCCTCAGAGCACAGGGCCTACTTGCCCTCATCCTGGAGGTTGGAGGAGGCTCTGCTATCCCTCTATTCCCCTGAACTCTGGCTCAGCTGCCAGATTAATCTTCCTATGCCCTGCAACGTCAGTCTTTTTTTTCAGAAGCCTTCTTTTTGTTCTCTCAGAAGTCTCCCCCGAGGACCAGCAAGTGGCATGGTGGTTAAGGTGCTGGACACTCCCACATGGCTGACCATGGTTCAAGTCCTGGACCTGGTAGCTTGCTTTCTCACTTTCCCTCTCTCTGTCTCTCTCTCTAATCTAATTTAAAAAAAAAATGAATGAAAAAATAAATAAAGTTAAATAATTCTTTAAAAAAAAGGAAGTCTCCCCCAAGCTCTGGAAGATTTCAGAAGTTCCCATTGTCTACCACCAAACACTGTGGCTGGAGCCCTAGATAATCTGTAGTGTAGCTCCCTGTGCATGCAGCCAAGCTCAGGCCATATGGGCAGTGCATGCCACACGGGCCAGGGATTCTGACTCACCCATGCCTGTTCCCACGCTCTGCCAGTCATCCTGCCTTCTGCAGGCCCAGCTCAGTGGCCACCCATGCCACAACCCATAGATAGATCTAAGCTCTCCCTCTTTGCTCCTGGCTGCACCACTCTCAGAATTTGCCATTACTGACTTTGGGACTGTGCTGACCTGTGTGGCCAGGCTCAGCACAGGGTCTGCCATGAGGGAAGAGGGCATCCCTGTAGAACAGGCAGCTCTATGGAGAGAGCCTTGTGCAGGCTTGTGTGGGTGGCCTGGCGATTATCCGGTGGGTTCATTAAGGGCAGATGACCAAATCAGACTGGTCTGGTGAGCTGTCCACCTAGCTGGGCTCATGTGTGAGGACTGCTCGTGTCTGTCCTCTGGGTCTCCCAGCTCAGCTACAGTTCTTCCCCACTCCCAGGGAACCGGTGGCAAGCCCAGGAACATCCATGACGTAACGGAAAGCAACATGAGCACTTCTGGTTAAATCATGTCATTGTACATCTGGCTGTTGTCACATGATGATTTGGGGAATTTCCTAGATAGAACTCTATCAAGGCAAAGAAATAATTATAATAAACTGACACCTCACATATGTTTAGTGAATTATGGTTGTCATAGTGTTTATGTGCATATTACCTCCTTTGTCCTTTCTGAGAGATGGGCTCATGTATTAACTCCATTTTAAAGGTAAAAAAGGTTGAGAATATAAAGCTATATAAAATTAGAGTATTATGTTCTGAGTTTTTAAAAAGTTTATTTTTTATTTTTAGTTTGCTATACAGTGTATGTGCTCACTGGAGAGAAAAAGAGAGAAAGTGAGAAATCACCCCCCCCCCACACACACACACACGGGGGGGGGGGATGGTCATGCCGCAATCCCTTCTCCTTTGTTCTCCTCCTGCTGGGTCTGGGACTCAATGGGACTCAAACCATGCAGTCAGCCATGGGGGATCCAGCTGCCTTAACCTCCATGCCACCTGCTGGCCCCTATGCTCTCAGTGTTTAAAGGTAGAACTGTGCCCATTTTCAAATGGTGCTCATGTTCTGGTGCTTCGGAAAACCAAAAGAGGAGGAAGTATTTCTTGAACTTACTTATTGATAGGAAGAACAATTTTATAAATATATTAACCTCTCTCTGCATTGACTGTTGTATTCCCCCATAAGCCTATCAACCTGAAATGAGTGCTGACATAAAAAATTATTTATTTGAGCCAGAGCTTGGGATGTGTTGCCTGGGTGATGCAGAATCTTGGTTGCCTAGAAATGTGCTTTCTGAAATGGTGGCTGAGAAAACTGGTTTATATGACACAGAGAAGGATAAGAAGAGAGGTTTCAGGTTGTCAGGAGCTTACCCTGGTCCACTTAAAATAAAGCAGGGGACTAGCAGATAGCTAATTGTTACGTCACTGGACTCCCACGTAGTTGAGTGCCATTCAAGTCCTGGACTCGGTGGCTTAAAGCTCACATTGGGTGGGTGTATGTGCATGCCCAAGATCCCGAGAGGAGAATGGAGGAGAAGGATTGTGGCATGGCCATGCCCCTGGGGGGGAGGGGTGATTTCTCGCTTTCTGTCTCTGTCACTCTCTGTCTCTCCAGCAAGCACACATGCCCCATAGCAAAAATCTCTTTTGAAAAAAGAACAAACAACGAAAAAGCAGGTGGGCCAGTCCTGTAGCCTAGTTAAGGAAATGGATTCCACATAGTTGACTGCAGTTTGAGTCTCAGTCATGGTGACTTGGGAAAGATACCGGGCACATGTATGTGCATGTCCAGGATCCCAACTGATGGAGAGATGGAGGAGACGGATTGTGGCGTGACCACACTCCACTGAGGGTTGTTTTCTGTCTCTTTCTTTCTCTCTCTCTTCCTTTCTCTCTCTTTCTCTCTCTCTCTCTCTCTCTCTCTCTCTCTCTCTCTCTCTCTCTCTCTCTCTCTCTCTCTCTCTGGCAAGGGCCTATACGGGACATAACCCAAGTCTCAGGTTCATGCTTTCCTTGGATCTTAAAGGTTTAAATGGACCGACAATCCAGACTGCTCTGAACTACTTTTATTTCTTTAGTTTAAAGAATTATTTAGTTTTATTATTACTTTTTTTAAAATTTGGTGCAGGGCACGGCACATGCACTCACCAGAGAGGGAGAGTGAGAAAGCAAGTTGCCAGGTCTGTGACTTGAACTGTGGTCAGCCATGTGGGAGTCCAGCGCCTTAACCACCACCTGCCAGCCCCACAGCTTTTGTTTCTAAGCCTCTAAGTCATCTCTAACACGCTCAACTTAACCTGTTCCAGAAGAGACTTATTTGTCATTGTGGCAGCAGAAACCGTAGATTCGAGGCTTGCCCTGACTCTTGGCATACTTCATGACCTTGGCAACTGAAGTCTGAATTTCTTCATCTGAAAATGGGCAAAACTTCTCATTGGCCTTGGATAGGGAAAGGCTTTTTAAAATGTGTATCAAATATTTTCTGTACTGCCTGGGACCAGGTAGATGATGGTGGGTATCTGTGACATTCTTGGTGATTAAACCAAAATCCTATCTTTAACTAAAACTCTATTAAATAAATATTTTTATGACTTATTTCTAACTGAGCATTTGACTACTTATAAATTAAGGAGTCCAAGAGGATTTGTCAAAGGTACACTAAGCCAACAATGGCAGGACAGAAATGAGAACACTGCTGGGTCACACATTGGCCTCCTGACCCATGGTTGATCCAGGGTTCGGAGCAGGTCTCCTCTCATAGGCCATCCTTAACAGCTCTGCCCCTGCTGTCCCAGCCTGCCCTGCCTGGTATCAAAGAAAAATAATTGATGGCCCCAGTTGTACTCCATGAAGGAGTTGGTGGAACCGTGTGTAGGTCCCTGGAAACATCTAAAATACCGCATTTCACTTCTCATGACATGTCACCCCAGTGCTGTTCATGCAGTGAACAAGTCCTGCCTTGTGGAAGTGTCTGAAACATTTCCAGGTGAAATAGTTCTCTAAATTTGCAAAAGTTGGTGCTTGAAGCTTAGTTTTTAGATTCTCAAATTGGGAAGAGCTCACTCTGGTTATAGAGTTATCAAAAAACACAGTGAAAAGGTTGGGTGAGCTGCAGCCCCCCTTTTGACTGTAGTGGAAGACCCACCTTGGAGAGGGGCAGGAGACGGTAAGGATCAGACTTTCTGTGAGATGCTGAATATCGACCTCAGACCCGCTACACTGCGGGAGAGGCGTGAAGGTGCACTGTCTGGACTGGCCAGGGCTGTGTGGATGGACATCTCTCTCCCCTTAAATTTCAGCAGTCTATACAAACACCCCTTCCTTAACAGTGAATAATGCTTAGAGCTCCTGAGACAATGTGGATTGGGAAGGTTAGAAGGAACTGGAGGGGCTGATTTTGTTATCCACCCAAAAAGCCATCAACCAGAGAGGGAAGGTGTCTTCCCTGAGCCCACGTGCCTGGTCAGTGTCAAAGCTGGGCACTGAGCCCAGGCAGTCGCTCCCTTCTGGCCCCCGCCTCCAAAATGCTCTTGGTCCTGAGCTCCGCTTCGTGCCTTCAACTCCCCCTTCCTCTCTCTCTTGAGGTCTGGCCCATAATGCTCTTTTTGTTATCAGTAAATGTGCTCAGTAGCCAAGTGTATTCTGTAATTAAAAATTAATCTGCTGGCTAAGTATGTCACTGTGCATACACTTCATCCTTTAATCAGCTGCATGACCTATAGCCATCACCCTCAGCCCTCATTTTTTTCATCGAGGTTATTAGAAGAGTTGAACTAACTGACCTCAAAGAAATATTCTCATATTAAAAAATGTTCTTCCATTCCTAAATCTTGAGTTCTACAGTAAGAATAGGGTCACTTCAGCTGCCCATAGGTACTGCATGGGCTCTGGGAGAAGAGAAAATGGACACCCCCCCACACACACACACACACATACTCCCATCTTCCTCCACCCTGTCCTAGCATTTCTTTTCAGTGTCAGAAGTGGCAAGGCCCCCTCTGCTCTCGGAATAAGTACAGCACTAAGTTGGTGGTTGCCTTGCCATTGGCAGGGAAATTTTTACTGCATTATCCTTCCATTGGATTTTCCCTGATGAAATTTAGAGACTTTATCCAAAGTTACAATAGAACGCCCTCTGCCATAGTTTGTGTTCTAGGCAAAAAGATGCCATCTCAAAGGGATTTGGCACAATAATTCTTTGCTTGACACAGGGTCACCATGTGTGATGGGTTGCTGGGAACCATGTGAGCACTGTTGTGACCAGGCCTCACTATTGTCGGTGGGCAGCTACTTGGTAGTCCTTCAAACATGGCCTGTGTAGTTGTATGGCCAGCCTGCAGATAGTCCATATATTTGGTTATGGAATTATAAATATTCATGACTGGCTAGCTTGCAGATGTCCTATGTAGCTTATGACCTTACACAGGCAGTTTGCACACCTCCTATTATGTGGGTATTGGGTAGACCCAGTTACATGGCTAATAGGTGTGTATGCACTGAATCAAATCAATTGTATGCATATCTACTGGTTGTTGTGCAGGTTTCATGCATGTGCGTGTATAGGGCTGGCATGAAAATGCCACGTGTGTGCTAACGTGGTCTTCAGGCAGTGTAACAGCCAGCCCATAGTTCTTGCGCAGTGCGAACATCCTGTAGTCTGTGCCAAAGTCAATGGCAGATTGGAGACACCCTAGGACAACATGACCATTGTTAGCACTGGGTTTCTAGGGAGCTGGTCAGCACTATTAGCTAGATGGCATCTGCATCTCGTGTATCTATAATAACATTTCAAAATTTTATCAGTCTCTTCATCTTCCTTGTCATATGAGTTTTTCTCATTGATCTTTCCAAAATCAAAAGAGGCCATTCAGTGTTTTTATTGCAGAGGAACCAAAGTTAACACCATGCATCTGGACTTTTGGCAGCCAGAATCCTGTGTTCCCCAAGGATAATAGTTTGCATTTTCAAAGAAGCTGTCTCAAAGTACTAGATCTGTTACCACCACAGGGGCATTAAGCCATAAATAGAATGCCCCACCCTTCCTATCCCATCCTTCGTTCACACCATGTAGCAAAAGGGATTAGCATTTCTTTCTTTTTAAGAATTACTGAATTTTTATTTAACTTTCTGTATGGCACATGTGCTCACCAGAGAGAAAGAGAAAAAGAAAGAGCAAGGGAAAGTGAGAAAGCAAGATCTCCGACAGGTGCAAGACTCAAACTCCAGTCAACTATGTGGGAGTCCAGTACCTTAATCATCACGCCACCTGCTGGCCCTGGGATTCATGTTATTTTAACAAGGAAAAGTTGCTTAGGATTTGCAATGCAGTTACCTAGGTTTTCTCGTTTGACTAACCCATTTTTAGCTCTTAAAGCCCTTTATTATATACTATCTCATTTGATTCTCTAAGCAGCTTTTCAGATTGGTAGAAATCTCACATCCGTTTCAGAAATTGGGGAAACCAAGGCTCAGAGAAGCTGTGGAGACATTTGCCTCTGAAACCCACAAAAGGTGGGGCATGTACAGCTTTGAGGGCTTCTGCATTTCTCAGGGAGTGAGGCTGAAAACTACTCTCATCAGTAAGCAAACACACGTTCACTGGATTTCAGGGAAGACTTCCAATTGTCCTGTGCTAAAAGGTAATTTCTAGCACCAGGGTGGGCCCAGGGTCAGGGGACATACAGACATTCCCAGCCGCTAAGAGATAGGGTTGATTCCTCTCACCCGGTAGAGCGCCTCTCCCTGCTCTCAACTAATGAGGGCTGCTTCCTCTCTACACTCCGCTCTAGAAGGGGCATCAGTTATTCTCTAAATCTTTGGTGAGCATGACTCGGGGAAGGGCAAATATGAGTTGGCTTGTGCAGTTGCTACCTAATACTGTGATGACTATTTGTTTGAATTGGATCTAGATTTCTTTTTCTTTTTTAAAATTTTGCTATAGGGCACGTGCCCTCATCAGAGAGAGAAAGTGAGAAAAAGTGGGGTGCTGATTAAGGTGGCTGGACCTCACATGGCCGGATCTAGATTTCCTTCAATATTGTCCATACTTATTCATTGTAAATCAGTGACCTACAATTACATTTTTAATTTAAAAAATTTATTCACGATTGAGCACATGCATATGTACAAGAGAGAAAAAGGTGAGCTACTTCCGCAGAGTCTGGTCCTGCCACGATCCCCTTCCTCCGGTCCTCTAGCCCATCAGATCCTGAGTGCTTACCTGTGTGCCCGGCATGTTCTGTGCTGACCAGGCCAGAGATCTGAACCCCAGATGCCATTTGGGATCTGGCTTCTCTTCAACACTGCTTTGGACCAGTGTGCCATGGAACTGATCCCACAATTACATTTTAACTTCAATTAATTCATCCAGGGACTAAGTCTCTATCTTGTTTCTGACACAGCCTTGGGCAATGGGTACAGGTGGTGGGACCAGTAACAATAATTTAAACTCACTAACTGATCTCAGCCTGACTTACAATCAAACGACAGAAGCCAACACACACTCAGCCACCCAACTAATAAGTGCCACAACAAAGCCGGGCTCAGGATGGTTTAAGAATATATAGAAGGGAGCGCTAAGTTCTGACCTGGGAATCAGGAAAGGCCTTATAAAGGATGTTTCTACTGAAGAGTATGCCTTGAAAGATGAGTAGGTTTTTAATTATTATTATTTGTTATTAAATTTGACAAGAGAGAGAAAGGGAAATTGAGAGAGCAAGCTGCCATGTCCAGGACTTGAACTGGCCATGCAGGAGTCCAGCACCTCAACCACCATGCCACCTTCTGGCCCTGAGTAGGGTTTTAATAGCCAGTGGGAGTGTGTGTGTGTGTGTGTGTGTGTGTGTGTATGCACATGCTCATGTGTGTGCATGCACACATGCACAGGCCCAAGTGCACACATTTACAAAGGGCTACATGAGGAAGGGAGATGGAATGCTTTCTAGGGAGAAGGTATCACACCTAAACAAGCACGGTTCTGGGGAGCACCATGTTCACTGGGGCAGAGTCGCAGAACGTGCATAGGAAGTAGATGGGGAGTGGAGGAACTGAGGCTGGAAAGTTTGGTCCAAATGCAGAGGAAACAGCAGGGGAATGACATGTCTGGGTATACATTTTAGAAGAACCAGCCTAACAGAGGCCAGATGGATAGAGCAGAGGAGGCAACACTGGAGCTGGAAGCCAGTTTGGAGTCTGTTGCAAAGTCCAGGCAGCATAATGTATGAGTCATCCAAGCTCGAAGTGAGGATTTTTGTCACCCTTCCTCCATTTCTAGTGAAATGCTGAAAATGTCTGTATGTCCCCTGACCCCAGGTCCACCCTGGCTCTAGAAATGACTTTTTAACACAGGACAATTGGAAGTCCTTCCTGAAATGCAGTGAAAATACATTTGCTTACTGATGAGAGTAGCTTTCAGCTTCATTTCTCCCTGAGAAATGGAGAAGTCTTCTAGGCTGTACATCCCCTGCATCCTCTGTGGATTTCAGAGGCAAATGTCTTCAGTGAACATATTAAGTGGTGACCTTATGCACACAGCCTCATTCTCTACAAAAGCTGAAATCAGAAATGGCATTTCACAAAGATTCCTGTTTCTATCATTCTCCGCATAGCCCTCCAAGTGGGGTCAAACTCCAGTGGGCAATGTCTTGTGCACACTTTGGCACAATTTCTGGGGGGATCATCCATCGCTAATGGGGCTCACTTCCCCTCCCACAAGAGCCCTTAGTGGCAACCTTTTATCTCTTAGGCTAGCTACTCCTTACTTTGAGGCTTGCCCACACCTTCTTTGCCTTTGTAATGTCATTTTTTTTCTTTCTATGTTTTGACTTCTTATTGGTACCCAGACTGTTGGCCCTGCTGTTATTGTTACCAATGGTATCTGTCCTTGGTTCAAGTACCAGCCCTTCAGGAGGAAACCATTCGTGCACTTAGCCAATGCTGCTATTCTTCAGATGAATCTGTTTTTTCACTTCTGAAATCCTCTTCCCTCCCACTCCTTTTTTATTTACATGTTGAGTGGCGAGAGTTCTGAAAGAAAATGCTACATTTCAATGAAAGAAGATGGAACATTTCAATAACTTCTTATTTTCCTATATGTGAAACTTCAGTGTGATAAGAGGCAGTATCATTTAAGGAAAATACTATTGGGAGGGGAACCAGAAAAACGTTATAGCAGATAAGGGATTGAAAGTGCATTTTTGAAGATCATGCACTGAGCATTTGCATTGTGATCCCGAGTGTGTTCTGGCTGTTTGACTTCTTGGGCACAAGATTACAGATCGTTTCAGTTTCCTCAGAGTGTAATGACTTAGGTGTGGACTGAAGATATTTCTAGTTTAGAACTTTATGGAAGGATGACAAATTTTATTTTATTTAGTTGCCAGAGGGAACATACAGTTGAGAAAGAGAGAGAGAGAGAGAGAGAGAGAGAGAGAGAGAGAGAGAGAGAGAATGCGACCAAACTCCTCAATGGGGTGTGGTTATGCCACAATCCCTTTTCTTCTATTTCTCCTTCCCATAAGGATTTCGAGCATGCAGGCACATGTTCCCTGCATGTTTGTCAAGTCACTGGAGCTGGGATCTGATCCAGTTGGCCATGAGGGCTCTAGCTCCCTATGCACAGTACGTGATCACTATGTTCTGGGGCTTGTCTGGGATGACACACTTTTGATTGCTCAGTGATTTTGTCTCTTTATCCAAAGTAGCTGCCCTTCAAAATGCTTCTACTGCCTTCTCCTTCCTCTTCTTTAGTAAGACCATACGTTCATTTAGAACCTCGGGCTCATTCAGTGAATGAAATTGCACAAGACTTTTGTAGTTGAGGATCTAGAGAATGGCTTCTAAACTGAGATGGCAACAGTGATTAATGTCTTGGAGGTTCTTGGCAGTCTCACTGAAGTAACCCAACTTAGATTAAACCTCTTAAGTAAAACCTTCCCTGAGCCTCCCAGGCTCATTCAGTGTCATGTCTGCACTTCAAGCATAACCCCTTGGGTGATACCATCGGTCACCACCCGCAGAGTGAGTATTTACTGCATCCACTGTGTAGGGGATTCTAGGCTTATATACTCTGGAAACCCAGATATGGGTTATTCTCCATCCCCAGACAGCTGGGAGACTATATCCTATTCATCAATATAGTCAAATCTGGGCCCCTAATTTAGCAGTTATGTAGGACTCTGTGACCCATGGGCAGGCATTCTGCCTTCATCTCCCAGTTTGACCTTCTCCAAGAATGTATATCTCTTCTGGTCTTGTTTTCTTGCTGTAAGTCATCTGCTATAGTTTAGATGACCCCCCCCCCCCCGCCCCGCCCCACCCTACACAGAAAAAAAAAAATTCACATGTCGGAACTAGGTTGTATTGCAAAGATGTTGAGTGGAGGGACCAGCAGTTAGCATAATGGCTATGTCGCTGGACTCCCACGTAGTCGACCGCGGTTCGCATCCCAGACCTGGTGGCTTAAAACTCACACCGGGCACGTGTGCGTGCGTGCCCAAGATCCCAAGAGGAGAATGGAGGAGAAGGGATTGCGGTGTGGCCATCCCCCCTGGGGGGTGATTTCTCGCCTTCTGTCTCTCTGTCTGGCGAGCGTATGCACCCTATAGCAAAAACCTCTCAAAAAAAAAAAAAAAAAAAGATGTTGAGTGGAAACCCCTTCGTGGTTCCCAGGGTATGGTCCTTGGGTGTGATAAGATCATCATGGCAGAGCCCTATGATGGTGTTCTGCTGTACATTTATAAAGGGGGAAAGGAGATCATAATGGGCAGAAACCTATGGACAGCTGTTCTACTCCAGATCCTGCCCTTGGCCATTTTGTGATGCCTTTGGACCTTCCACATGGCCAGAATCATGAGTCAAATCTCTCTCTCTCTCTCTCTCTTTTTTACATTTATCCAGTCTCAGAAACTTCTGTAAGCAACATAGTAACAGATGAATACACTATCTCTAATGCTAGTGGAATAAAGTAGAAGTATAACAATCCAGTAGACAAATATTTGGAAGCTATCCCCCTTTGAGTCCTCCTCCTTGAAAGGCCCGCATTGCCCCTGGTACTTTGTAGAAGCTCGGTAAGTGCTGCATCAGTTGAGCTCACTTGAAATAAAAGTAGCCAGGAGAAAAACTTGTTGACCTGCACAGAATCCATGGGTTGGGTGGTAGGGATGCTGCTGTCGAAGAGGTCCATCCAGCCAGCAGTGTATGACACTGGAATATGAGCTCCATGAACTTCCTGGGAGTGTTTACTGGTCCAGGCTTCAGTGTGCTTCTCGGAGGCCCTTGGGAAAAAGGGGTCGCATCTTTCATGTCTCCATCCGTACTAGGTAACGTAGGACCTGGCACTACCGGTGATCTGAGTTTGAACTGGGAGTCTCTGTACAAGTGAAAACCATTTTGTTTTCTACCTACTTCACGTTCTCTTGCTTTAGATTTCCATTTAAAAATACTCCACATTAAACAGGAGGATGTTTTCGGATTATTGGATATCTGGACTGAAGCTTTCTTGAAGAACATTTTGTATTCTCACAGTCTTTAGGGCTTTTTATTCCCGTTGTCTGAAACTGCCAAAAAAGAAAAAAAGAGGTAAAGAGGTGAGTCCATTGTAAAAGCTTGTTTTAGAGGCCCTCTATTCCCTCTTGTGTTAATGTGAACACCTTGAACTTGGGCTATAATATCAACATTGTAAAATGTAGTGTAGTCTCAGTGCAAAATAAGGAAGACTGGTCGATTACTCTGTGGCTTTAATCAGAGAAAACCTACTTAGGAATCTGTTAAAATGTTGGTTTCTATTGTTTAGTTGACTGTCCACCATAATAACATTCATCCGCTCCTAACTGGACACCAATGGGGTTTATAACTTGAAGGTGAAAACTTTTAGATTCTCTTCAGTCTAGGGATCCTTCCTACCAAATTTCTGGAAAACTATCAGACCATATCTGAGCGTTCTGGGGCAAGCCATCCCATTATCAGCGACCTATAATTTCGGAAGGGTTTCATTAATGAAAGGGCTAAATTCTTTCTTTATGTAATTCCTTCCACTAGTCCTAGTCTCAGCTTTAGAGCAAAAGGTCTTTTCCAAAGGAGCTTTTTTTTTTCCTGAGTCCAGCAGTGAAGTTCCTCGAAGCTTCTATTTTGGTGGGCAGAGCACCCTTCTCACCTCCAAGTGTCCCTCGGAAGGCTTGGCTGCTGGGCTTGCCTTTGCTCTGAGACGGTCAATGCCAACATGAAGGTGGACTGCCCAGACCTGGACAGGGCTGCTCTGCCCACAGTGTCAGGTCCCCTACACTCTTTGCTGGGGAGATTCTTTGCTGCCAGCCATTTCTCCACCAGCTGCTCAGCCTAAAATAAGTTCTCAGCTGCTAAGAACTGATCTTTCCGCTCCTCTTCTTCTCAGAAGCTGAGAGTCCAGCGGTCTGCCAGCTGGAACCGGGAGATTGGGGATTTTATTTTCATTCAGCTGAAAGGAAAAGCAGTGCGAGGGTTTTTTGTTTGTTTGTTTCTTTTTTAACCTTATTATGTCAACTGAGTTGTCTTGTTCTTAAGGGCAAAAAATATCACCATTGCTTCTGAATTTGGTTTTGAAATAGCATTAGAAATGGTAGGGATGTATGGAGCCTTTCCTAGTTTGCTGGCAGAAGCCCCTATCAAGAGAGGCAGATGTGGCTTCCACTTGAGTGGAGGGACTGCGCTGGGAAAAAGCCTGAGAACTGAGTGCAGCTCAGCAAATCTGCTGCCAACCTTTGGATTGATAAACTGCCTATTTGCACAGAGGACAGGAGCAGCTGCCTAAACTGTGGAATTTTCCAAAAGCTGCAAAACTTTGAAGTCAGAGCTCGAAGTCATTCATTTCTTTATTTAGCAAATATTCATCAGCACCTGTTGTGTACCAGGTACTGTGTTGTGGTAGCAAAGGTGAATAGAGGACATTCCCTGTCCTCACATCACTCACTGTCCAGGGGAAGAAATGGACAAGAGATTAAATGAGTGTGGTCTAGGGCAGCCCGTGGCTTGGTATTTAAGGGAGCTAGATCTCAAATGGCTGACCATGTGGTTCAAGTTCTAGACCTGGTGACTTGAAAAACATGCTAGGAGGGAACCAGCAGTTAGCGTAATGGCTATGTCGCTGGACTTCCACGTAGTCGACTGCAGTTCACGTCCGGACCCGGTGGCTTAAAACTCACGCCGGGCGCGTGTGCGTGCATGCCCAAGATCCCGAGAGGAGAATGGAGGAGAAGGGATTGCGGCATGACCATCCCCCCTGGGGGGTGATTTCTCGCTTTCTGTCTCTAATGTCTCTCTCTGTCTGTCTGGCGAGCGCATGCGCCCTATAGCGAAAATCTCTCCAAAAAAAGAAAAAAAAATAAAAACACATGCTAGGAGTCCGGCAGATGGTGTAGCAGTTATGTCACTGGAATCCCACTTAGTTGACCATGATTCGAGTCCCAGACCCAGTGGCTTGAAACTCTTGCTGGGCATGTGTGCTTGCATGCCCAAGATCCCTAGAGGAGAATGGGGGAGAAAGGATTGCAGTGTGGCCATCCTCCTTCAAGGAGAGAGGGAGGAGGGGGTTGTGCATGTGTATGTATATGTGTGTCATTTCTTGCTTTCTGTCTCTAGCAAGCACACACCTCCTCTGACAAAATTATAAAATAACAAAATGAGTATGGTCTGCTGTGAGAACTATTCTATTGGTGTCTCCCATAACATTAGAATACAAAAGGGATGGGGACCAGCAGTTAGCATAATGGCTATGTCGCTGGACTCCCATGTAGCCAACCACGGTTCGAGTCCCAGACCCAGTGGCTTAAACTCACACCAGGCGTGTGTGCGTGCATGCCCAAGATCCCTAGAGGAGAATAAAGGAGAAGGGATTGCGGCATGGCCATCCCCCCCAGGGAGTGATTTCTTGCTTTCTGTCTCTCAGTCTCTGTCTTTCTGGCGAGCGCACGTGCCCTATAGCAAAAACCTCTCCAAAAAAAGAAAAAAATACAAAAGGGGATGCATAAATAATGTGGAGATGGTTATTATGGTAGTGGTGACCGTATTCTTACTGTTGCTGCTGGTGTTACTAATAATTTGTGAGGATATACAACACATATGAAGGATTAGCCAGTTCTATTTTAGACAGATGGTCTTAAGGAGAGTCAAGAACTTGTCTCAGAGAAAGTGATATGTGAGTTGCTTTGGAAGAAAAGGATGGAGCATAGGTGTGAGCACTCTCTTGTCAAGGGGCAAATAATGTGTGAAGGCATGACGATTTGAATAAGCTTGGATTATTCAGTGGCCAGTTTCAGTTTTAGTGTTTCTAAAGCTGTGTGTCTGTGTGTGTGTTAGGGTTGGATGTTATGTGATAAATCATATTCCTAGAAATAGGGAGTCTTTGAAGAACTCCAAGCAGCAGAGACAAAGTCAGATTTAGATGCTACATGCTCAGTCAGGAACTGAGGGGACTGGGTTTGGAAAGGATTGAGGCTAAGAGCAGTGAAGTGGGTTAAGAGTGAGCGATGATAGCCTGAGATTAAGGTGGAGAAGATGGAAGCAAGGAGACAGATTAAGAAATCCATCAGATATAAGGTCAGGAAGATTCCATGACCATGACCTAGTCAGGATGTGGGAGTCAGAGAGAGAGGAAGGGACACTGAGAACATGAGGTTTCCCCCTTGTGTGGCTGTTGAGAGGAAAACCAGGAGTGGGAACAGGTGTATGAGAAGAGATAAAGAAATATGTCGATCTGTGCTGACTGAATGGTGCACCTGCTTTCGAGGGCTGCTGCCTGGAGGCAGTGATAATCGGGTTAAGAGGTGCAGGGGAAAGCTATCAGCCTTTCAAGGGCATCGCATTGCTGAGTTGGTGGCAAGAAGAGAAGAGTTAAGGTCAATATATAGAAAGAAGGCTGGACTGTCATATATATGATATATTGAATTTTTTTTTCTAATTGCCAAACAACACATGTGCTCTCCAGAGGAAGACAGAGGAAAAGGCAGAGGGAAAAAGTACACCCCAGTGGGGCATGTCATGCCACAATCCCTTTGCCTCCACTTTGGGCATGCATGCACCTATGCCTTGTATATTTTTCAAGCTGTTGAGACTAGGCTTAGAATCATGATTGGCTAGGTGGGATTCAGCTCCCTTAACTACTAAGCCACAGGGATGGCCCCTCAACTTATTTTTCACAGTAAAGAAAGAACAGTATGCTAGAACAACCGTATCCAGTTTTGTGAGTGAATATAAGTGCATAGAAATTAAGCTGGACCCTCACTTTACTCCATATACAAGAATTAACTTGAATCAAAGATACAGACTTAAGAGTTAAAACTATAAACTTCTTAGCAATGACATAGAGGAAAAATCTTCATTAGATTTGTAATAGATTTAATGCAAGTCATTAGAGAAATGCAGATCAAAACCACAGTGAGGAATCATACAGTGGTACAGCAGTAAAATGTGATGTTCTTCAGGGTAGACCCACGTGGAAAGGTTTCTGGTTCAAGTTTGGAGACTTCACTAAGTACACTGGGCACTCTTGTACCCATGATCCATGCTGACCAAGGCTGGAGGTTGATCACAGTGTCAGAACCCTGTTGGGGGTGCTATGTCCCTGTCTCTCTCACTTACACACACACACACACACACACACACACACACACACTGAGATATCACTACATACCCATTATGATGGCTGTTCTAAGGTGAAACATGCAAGGATCCATCTGCAGATGAATGAATAAACAAAATGTGGTCTGTGCATACAATGGAATATTGTTTAGCCTTAAAAAAGGAATGCATTCCAGTACATGCTACAATATAGATGAACCTTGACGACATCATGCTAGTATGTCAGATATGAAAGGACAACTACTGTGTGATTCCACTTACTTGAGGTACTCAGAATTCACAAAGATAGAAAATTAAATGGGAGTTTGCAGGAGCTATGGAAAGATGATAAGATTATAAAGTTTCTATTTGAGATGGAGAAAAAGTTTGAAAATGGGTTGCAAGAATGGTTGCACAACAACCATTGTAAATGTAGTTAATGTACTTAATTATACACTTAAAAATGTTTAATACAGTAAATATTATATATATATTTTTTACTATAGTAAGAAAAATAAAAAGGAAAGCAGGCAGACTCTGCACTTGCAAGGCTCTTAGCTCAAATTGCCTTAGCTTTCCCATCAGGAGTGGATGTTGAATTTGGACATGGCTGAGGGTTGCTGCCCACTCCACGCACAATTCCCATTACTTTGGTTATGCTATAGGTTCAACCCTTCCCATCCGTAAGTGTTTTGGCTGAGAAGGAATTGCCCCTAAACTTGAGGAGGGGAAACTCTGGTGAGCCTGCCCGTGAAGGGTCCTGGCCTCCCACTCCAACTCCCACCTGGGTAGAGGTGACAGGCCCCTCATGCTTAGAGCAGTGCAAATTGAGGTTTGTCCTTCACAACCACTAGCTGCTTTCTGGGCCGGACATTTTCCCTCCACTTGCAGCTTCCTCTCACCCACGGTTTTCCACAAGGAGGGGAGCCCTGGGGTTGCATTTTGTGCATTGTCATGCCACAGGATCAAGCATCCCCACCATGCACCATCCCATAGCTCAAGATGCCCCCTGGAGGCAACTGGAAGCACAGGCACCCCTAGCATTCATTTCCAAAGATGGCCGCTAGCCTGTGGAGAGGGGGGAAGAGAGACAGGGAAGGAGTTGACAGCAATGAAAACACACCCACAGAGGCAAGATCACCAAGGAACTGTGCTTATCTCTCCCCTCAACTACTTACGAAATAAAGTTAGGAAAAAGAAGAAAAAAAAAAAAAAAAGAAAGTAAGAGCCGGTTAGTGGCGTAGTGGTTTAAGCTGCTGGATCCCACATGGCCAACTGCACTGTTTGTGCCAGGGACCTGGCAGCTTGAGAAACACGCTGGGCACATGTGCATGCCCAAAATCCCAAGAGGAGAGTGAAGGAGAAGTGATTACCATGTGGCCATACTCCCTAGGAAGGGGGTGATTTCTCACTTTCCGTCTCTCTCTAGAGAGTGCACATACTCTACATAAAACTAAAAACAAACAAAACAAAACAAAAGTGGTAAAATACCCGCAACTCATAAGCATTTAATAAATGACAAATACCTCAAACATGAGATAGGTGAGTATAGAACTCACTTCAGAAAGAGTTCTCTGATCCGTGGTGCTGCAGAGTGAGTAACTGAACGCTCTGCAGTGCTGGACCCAGACCGGAAGACCTGTGTTCGTGTTCTGAGGCCTCCTAGCACATGCTGGCGGGGAGCGAGTGGATGCTGCATGTGCGCCCATGATCTGGGCTACCTAAGTTTGGGGGTAAAATGCAGGCTGAAGACCCTGTTGGGAGTACCTATCTCTCTGTCTGTCTCTGAAGAAACAAACTTAAAAAAGAAAGATTTTTTTATTAAAAGGCATGATAATATTAAAGATATTTTCCTTTATGTCAGTGAACTATACTTTGTCTACCTGGAAGAAAATGCTCCAAGAACCCAACCTCAAGCTGGGTGGCCCTCTCACTCTCATCCAGTCCATCACCTCAGCCCTGGGTCCACACGGCGGGGACTCTTCTCCCCCACCATGGGTGTCTTTGGGCTCACACCTCCAGGCAAGGAATTATTCTCTTCCCGATAGGGAATCCTGCATGTGTGTCTTGTCAGCCCTGTGACAAACAACTGGAACCTGCTGCCAGGGAGGTGAGGAAAGGGCCCTTCATCACGCCTTCCCTGCAAGGAAGTGAAGGGACAACTCAGCATTTCATCACACTCAGGTGGGGTGGGCTTCAAAGAGAACAGTTGGCATTCCTTTGGGGCCCGGCCATGAGCTCCCTGCAATAGGCCATCCCGGGGCGGGGCTGCTGCCTCCCTTACCTACGATCTGCCACCAGCAGCTGTTTCTGACAGGTGTTCGGGGTCTCCACGGCAGATGGTGACCAAAATGGGCTTGCTGGCAGGTTGTACCACAGCACCACCTTCCTCTCGCACACACTGACTTGCGTGTGTACGCGCACACACACACACACACACACACGCACACACACAGCCAAGCACGGCTCAGTTCTGAAGGCACCTGCCTGGGCTTCAGGGACGAGGCAGAGAGCTCGTTCCAGATCGACAGGTGTGCTCCCCTGGGCCACCCACCGCTGCCCAGGACCCTTCAGTGTTTGACCACCAGACTGTGAGCCTGGCAAGTCCTCGATCCAGGCACAGCTTCCCCACTCCTCACTCCACAGCCGAGGGTGTCTCCTCGCTGCCGTGTTAGACAAGCAGCACAACCGTGCCCCATGGCTCCCATGGATGGCTTTGGGCTTGGCCCAGGTGAAGCCCACGAGGGCCAAGCTGTGGTTGGTCACTGCTGCAGGCCTCCACATGCAGGGGCTAGGCTGCCTTTACTCCCTCCCATCTGTTTCTCAGTGTGTGGTCCTGGGTACGGGGTGGGGGGCCACGGAAGAGACTCTGGGGAGGTGCTCTATTGTTGATGGGATCCCAATTGCACCAGGAGCCTGGACACCTCGTAAAATAGCAAGACGTGTCTACACCCCAGCGCCAGAGGGCACGGCTCGGGAGGGCAGGGCGGGAGTAAGCAGGTCTTCCCATCCCCACGGCCCCTTTGCCTTTGGGCCAGTCTGCACCTAAGCAGAGTACTGCCTATTAGGTGACCTCTCCCCTTCTCTTCCCCTCTCCTCCTCTCTTCTCCCCCTCCACCCCCGGGGAACCAGGCATTGCTTGGGATGTCACCCAGCTTTGCCACCCCACAGCCCTACAGGAGCCCCGCCTGCACCGTGTTTGGGCTGCTCATTCCAAACAACTAACCAGCCAAGGCAGCCAGATGAGGGGACATCTGGCTTGAGACGGTTGCCAAGTCGCTACTGTTCCATCACTGGCACGAAGGAGATGAGCTCTTCGTGCCAGATTCTTAAAGAGAGCGTGAGCGAGAGAGAAAATGTGTGTTCCACACCCCTCGTTTTTCTGTCCTGACCCCTCAGCTGCGGCCCACCTTTGGGACATGGACAATCGAGGACCCCATATCTGTAGCTATCTTAGAGCAGTCTTTTACCACTTGGCGTTGATCAAAGCATCAGAGTAAATGATGTGAATGGGGGCAGAGTGGTGAGCCTCAGAGGTGAACTCTGAGGGAAAGACACACACACACGCACACACACACGAGGGGTTACCAGGGACAGAGTGACAGAGTAGCTATTTCCTGTGTGTCTTCTGGGAAAAGGCTTACTGCACTGAGTGCGTTTCTGTGAACTTGAATAGGATCAGAATAAGACAATCGGAGCCAAGCACCGTCTCTCCTGTGCTTTCCCTGTATCCTCTGTATCTCACGCGTAGTGGAGAACCAGGCACTTCCTGGTACCTGTGGGCCAGGCTGGAACTAGAAGCAATACTTGTCCACTTGTGCTGGGTCAGGGCAAGGGACAGGTTGTGACTATGAGGATTCTTGGGCAGAACTACTGTGTGAAAGTCTAGCACGGTGGTCCAGGAATGGTCTCCCGTGGCCATGGCAACCCACTAGTTATATGGTCGTGGGCAAGTTACTTAACCTCTGTGACCTCCTCTTACTCTTCTGTAGAATGAAAATAATAGCCTCTGAAAAAGTATTTTGAGAACTTGCAACCGAGTCCTCTATAAAACTTGCAACTTCGTCCTCTACAAAATAATATTGTCTGAGCCAGTAGGTGCATGAAGGTTAAGGGTAGTCGAATTCACTTGGCCAAAAGTAAAATTCAGGTCCTAGACATGGTGTCTTGAAAATCACACTGGGTACATGTGTGTGCCCAAAATCCCAAGAGGAGAATGGAGGAGAAGGGATTGTGGTGTGGCCATCCCCCTGCCCCAGGGTGGGGTGGTGGTTTCTCACTTTCCTTCTCTCTCCCTCTCTGGCAAGTGCTGGTGCCTTATAGCACAAACTAAAATATGAAAAAAAAAATAATATTGTCAGTGTACTCTCAAACACAAAACAGTGTTTGTTTTGCTTGTTTATGTGGGAGCCACCCTCCCCTGCCCTGTGCTCGTTCCTTGGTTTCTCTGAAGGGTGCAGCAGTTTTCCTTCTCTCTTTGAAACACCTTGTTGGAGTTCCTGGCCACCTGAGAATGTGAAGAATAGGCAGCTCAAGGAACCAAGAGGAGGTTCTGCTGGAGACAGCCCTGAGCCCTGCTTTGTCAGAGGTGGCATTTTCTTTGTGTCTTTGCAAATGCAGTGAGCAGTTGTATAGCTCACCACATAGAGGTTTGTGTAGACAGCCATGCTTTCCCAGCCAGCCTTTCATCAGCCTTTGCTGGTCAGTGGACTGCGTGAGGGACAGATCTTCAGGCCATGACATGAGTCAGCAAGGTCAGTGAGAGGGTCGTAGCAACATTCCAGGCAAAGGCTGGTGATGGCAGAAGCTCAGAAGTGTTGCGGAGGGTGGGGGTGGATTCGTAAACTATCAGGGATGAATTATCGAGATATGCTTAACAGTGATGCCTGCTCTGGGACATCAGGCGGGGAGAGCTGATGATAGCAGTGAGGTACATATCTTGAGAGAGAGGCAGCTGATCGTGCCATGTGCCAAGAGAGGAAACAGGAAGGCAAGCAACTTTGGGCGAGGAGTAGTAATAATAATAATGGCTCCAGGTGGATGAGCTGTGTTTGTAGGGGTGGGGGGTGGCATGGTTCAGGAGGCAAGTCAAGAGAAGGGTCTCCCAGGAAAGGGAGGAGAGGGATAGACCTATAGAGCATGAGGCATCCTTGGTCTAAACAGTCAGTGCTGGGAGCACAGGATAGTTTAGAATCTGACAAATTTTGTTTATTTTGTTTGCTTGTTTTTTTAGGTTTTTGCCATAGGATATGTACACTCACCAGAGAGAGACAGAGAGGAAAGAGACCTGGAGGTGGATGGCATGCTGCCATCTCTTGTCCTCTGTTCTCTTCTCAGGATTTTAAAAGCACATGCTGGTGTGATTTTCAAGTCCCTGGGTCAAGGGCTCGAATCTTGGTTGACCATGTGGGAATCCAATGCCTTAACCACCATGCCACCTGATGGCCCCTATATTTTTATTTTAATGTGTATTCTGTATCCTATGATATTTTCATTTTGAAGCCCGATCAGGTATCAATTCTGAGAATTTTATCAGAGATCACTTTAATCTTTAAGCTATAATGGCACCGTACAGATTCTTCTAGTAGGATTACAAAGAACCATTAGAAACTTCTTAAACTTTCTTTTTTTTTTTTTTTGGAGAGGTTTTTGCTATAGGGCGCGTGCGCTTGCCAGACAGACAGACAGAGACAGAGAGATAGAAAGCAGGAAATCACCCCGCAGGGGGGATGGCCACGCCGCAATCCCTTCTCCTCCATTCTCCTCTCGGGATCTTGGGCACGCATGCACACACGCCCGGCGTGAGTTTAAGCCGCCGGGTCCGGGACGCGAACCGCGGTCGACTATGTGGGAGTCCAGCGACATAGCCATTACGCTAACTGCTGGTCCCTTAAACTTTCAATTTAAAAAAAATGAATAAGCTAACAAGTTTCTATACCAAATGCTAATTTTACTTTAGGAGTAATCTCAAGAGCACGAGCAGTAAAACTGTGTTGTCACAGCCAGAACTAGCTTACCCACACAAAACACAAACCAGGGAGAAGTGGCCTCCTCTTCGAGGGAAACGTAAAAAAAAAAACAAACAAAAAAAAAAACCATAACAAATAGTCAAGGTTCTCAGGATCATTAATAGGAATACTCATATTTTATATCTATAGTAATATTCAAGGAGGACTATGTGATCAAAACATCTGAGTTAAGTGAAGTTACTCTCCATCATATGGAAAGGAGAGCATGCTGTGAGTAAAGTGTGTCGTCACAGAGCAGACATTTAATATATGTGTATTTAAGAAGATGGCTATGTCGTGGCCGGGGTCTGCCCCGTGTGCCGTGGCCGGGGTCTGCCCCGAGTGTCGTGGCCGGGGCCCTGCCCCGCGTGCCGTGGCCGGGACTCTGCCCCGCGTGCCGTGGCCGGGACTCTGCCCCGCGTGCCGTGGCCGTGGTCCTGTCCCCGCGTGCCGTGGCCGGGGTCTGTCCCCATGTGCCGTGGCCGGGGCCCTGTCCCGCGTGCCGTGGCCGGGGTTCTGCCCCGCGTGCCGTGGCCGGGGTCAGCCCCCGCGTGCCGTGGCCGGGGTCTGCCCCGCGTGCCGTGGCCAGGGGTCTGCCCCCGCGTGCCGTGGCCGGGGTCTGCCCCGCGTGCCGTGGCCGGGACTCTGCCCCGCGTGCCGTGGCCGGGACTCTGCCCCGCGTGCCGTGGCCGCGGTTCTGCCCCGCGTGCCGTGGCCGGGGCTCTGCCCCGCGTGCCGTGGCCGGGTTCTGTCCCCGCGTGCCGTGGCCGGGGCTCTGCCCCGCGTGCCGTGGCCGGGGTCTGCCCCGCGTGCCGTGGCCGGGGCTCTGCCCCCGCGGGCCGTGGCCGGGATCTGCCCCGCGTGCCGCAACCGCTGATGGCCGTCTCTGCTTTCCTGAGCCGCGTTCCTGAAACTGTGTTCCATGGAGATTCACCTACATTTTCGGGGCTGCACGAGACCCACCCTTGGTCCAGTCCTGAGTGCAGTCTACGTTTCCTATTGTTGGGAACTTTATGATCTGATAATTGGAAAAAAAAATCATGTTTATCATAAAAAATAATTAGAAAAATAATAATAATGATTGGGGGAAACATAGGAAAGATATTGAATGTTGAAGCGGGGAGATTAATGTCTCTGTACTGACTGACATGCATGGCATTCCCTTTTGAAAAAGCAATGCAATACACTGTAAAGTTGTATGTAATTCAATGTAATAAAAAAATAGATAATAACAAAAAAAAAAGAAAATGTAAAAATAAATAAATTAATGAAAAAAGAAAAAAAAAAAAGAAGATGGCTATGGACAGACCCTGTGGCTAGTGGTTAAGGGAGTCAGGTCCCACACAGCTGACCACGGTGTGAATCGTGGCCCTAATGGCATGTGTATGTGCACCTCAAATCCCAACAGGATGGAGGAATAGAAGAGATTGTGGCATGACTATGCCCCATAGGGTACTGCCACCTCCCTCTCCCTCTGTCTCTTTGTCTCTCTCTCTGGCGAGTACAAATATCTAGTAGCAATTTAAAAAGAAAAGGTGGCTCATGGGCTCTGGAGTCAGACTGCCTAGGTTCAAATCCTGCCCTCCCCCCGAGTGCTGAGTGGCCTACTTGCCAGAGTGGGGCTGAGAAGCCCCCTTCATGAGAAGCACTGAGGGAGGGCCAAGCAGACACTGTTCGTCGAGCATGTCAGGTGGTGCCTGGTACAGAAGAAGTGCTCAGGCAGTGGAAGCCCTTCGTACCTCCCCACCATACACGAGTGTCTCCCAGCACACATTCCTGTCTCACACAGCGCAGCCTTCTCCCCTGGGTCTTCCCAGATGTCAATCACCGTATTTCTTACAGAGAAAGTCAGAAGGAAAAAGATCTTCTTTGCAGCCTGGGTCCACACCCTTCCACGTGGCCGCTGCCGATCCCATCTCTTGCTGTGTGTTTTGTGACATTCAGTACACACATGCAGATAGAGTGCTTGGCCCAGTGCCACCAACACCCGAATGCGGGAAGTCTGGCCGACAGGCTGTGTCTTCAAAGTACCCAAAAATGTGGATGACATGTGAAAAATCAAGTCACTCATGTGGGTGTGCCGGTGAAAACAGGAAAGGGTAGAATGAGGCTTCAGTCCAGCAGGCTCTCGGTTTCCCACCTTCTCTGGGCATCATCCCCACCACTTCACAATTCCCACAGTGTGACCTTCCATGGACTCAAAAAGACGGTAACATCACAGGAAGTAGCCAATACAGTTTCAGTAGTGCTGCTGAAATAAAACTGGTATGTATTAGTTGAAATATATAATTGCATCATCAATTCCTCCAAACATCTCTGACAGCTAGTATCTTTATCTCCATTTCACAGAGGAATGGGCCAGACCTCAAGGTCAGATGCTCAAGGTCATAAGGTTTCGTAGAGCTGGGAGCAGACCTCGGACCCCTCTCCTCACCCGTGTCTGTACAGATGTGATAAACTTGGGAACTCCTGGAGATGTTATAAGGAGTGTTTTATACTTAGCGATACAAAATGCTCCCTTAAATATATAGTGCCATTGTCAGAACTCCAGTTACCATGTATTTTTATGGTCTTAACTGGAAAGCATGCCAATTATATGCAAATTTAACTTGTATAATTAGCTATGTCCCTGCTTCCATCTCTTGAGGGAGTTTCAGTTTGTCCACTGGTTCTGAGCCTCGAAGAAAACGAAAATTACGCTTTGGCAGAGAACTTCCGTGGCCTATTTTGGATTCTTCCTCTTTTCTTTTTCCCCTTTATTCCCTCTCTCTCTTTTTTCTTTCTTCTTTCAAAGTAAAAGAAAAGAAAATCATGACTGTACTTTATCACTAAGGAGCTTACCAGCCTGAACACAGACCTCTCCCATCCCGTCTTCACTCAGGTTTTACTTTTTTCTCTTTGTTATTTTATTTGCCATGGGAAGACTCGAAGAGGCGCGGGTCCTGCCATGCTGCCTGTGTGGAAGCTGGGCTGCTGTTCCCTAAAACCAGAAAGCCATGCCTGCTTATCACCAGCTGCTTCCAAAGGTCACCCTGACCGTATCTCAGGGAAACAGACCTTGTGGACCGTCCTCCTTTGACCCACACTGTGTCACTTTTAAGCTTTAGAGGAAACTGACAAAAGCCGCTTTTCTTTCTTTCTTTGGTATCATCAGATATTCTCAGCCACGTGAGGCTGGAATTACAGCACACTATATCTAAAGTGCATTTTCTCTTACAGCTCATGGTTTCTTTTATTCTATTTTTAGTTTCCTGGGATGATGATGATGATAATAATAAACATAATCATTTCGTTCTTAGCCCTAGCCATTATTAAGATTGTACATGTCACAACCCAGCAAAGAATTTCTGCTTGCAAACTGGCCTGCCGGTTTGCTGTTGACAGATGTCACCTACCCCCGGGGCAGAGAAAGTCTCAAGGGAGATTTTAATTTCTTAATATTGAAATGAACACAACTTTTATTGTCTTAATCAATGAATTTTAAAAACCAGTAGAGTTGCTAAGTCTCATTTTTTTAAATGCAGCTTAAGAGGATTTTAAGAAATTGCAATTGCTCTTTAAGTTCCTGTTGAAAGTTAATTTTCTCTGTGCTCAGGAAGATTCTCGCAGCAGTTCTGTAGATGGATAGTCACATGGTAGTTGAGTAAAACATTTTTCAGGGCTGTTTCATAGCTGTTACCCCTCAGCAGGGAATGAGTGTGTGCTGGGCACAGAGTGATTTTGTTTTGCTTTGAAATTTGGCTTTTACCACATTTCCTAAGCTCAGGATACCTAAGTATCCATTTAGCATAGCAGTAGAAACCTTTTTGGTGCAAAGTGCATTCTTCCCCAGTATTTGACTCTTTAGGCAAGGGCTGCATTGAGGGATATTTCTGACTATTACAAAGAAGGGGAGCCAACCACAGTGGCACAGTAGCAGGGTGCCCCTCTGTGGTGCCAGAGCCATGTGGAAGATTAGGGTTCAGTTCCTGGGTCAACCTGTACACACCACCATGTTCTTGGCTGGCTGGGAAGGCTGAAACGAAGACTGTGGTGTGAGACCCTCTTGAGGGGGTCTGTCTGTCTCTCATTTACTCACTCTCTCACATGAAAAAAAAATTTTTTTTAAATAATGAGATTTACTAATGATAATGAATGACCTTTAAAAAGTCATGAAAATGTTTCAATTGATCTGAACAGATAATTAATTTTACACACAAAAGGCAGATGTATTGGGACCAGCAGATGGAATAGTGGTTATGTCACTGGACTCTCATATTGTCAACCCATGGTCCAAGTCCTAAACCTGGTGACTTGAAAATCACGCTGGGCGCGTGTACATGCATGCCCAAGATCTCAGGAGGAGAATGGTGAAGAAGGGATTGCAGCGTGGTCATCCTCTGTGAGGTGATTTCTTACTTTCCCTCTCACTGACTGTCTCTCTCTCTCTGGTGAGCCTATATGCTCTATGGCAAAACCTCTAAAACAAACAAACAAACAAACAAACTGATGTATTATATGTAGTCATTCTTATATATTTTAAAATTTAATCCAAGTTTATTCCATGTTTTTTTTTTTTTTTTCCTAAGAGAAATTTTTGCTATAGGTTGCATGCACTTGCCAGAGAGACAAAAAGAGATAGAAAGCAAGAAATCACCTCCCAGGGGGATGGCCATGCCACAATCCCTTCTCCTTCATTCTCCTCTAGGGATTTTGGGCATACACGCACACTTGCCCAGCATGAGTTTTAAGCCATCAGTTTAGCGACTCAAACCTTAGTCGACTACATGGGAGTCCAGTGATGTAACCATTATGCCATCTGCTGGTCCCTGTTCCATATTTCTTAAAACCAAAAGTTCCTCAATTGTAGGGGCCATATACTAGTCAATTCTGTTCACTTGGTTCAGTGTCTGAGCAAGGATATAATAAATGTTTCTTGAGCTAAACTGAAAGGCAAGTTACTTAGGAGCTGTGCATGTGTATGTGTGGAGATAGATAGGTAAGTAGATAGATATTATATAATACAAAGTAGGTAACATGTTACAAGTATAGAGCCAAGATGATCAATGGGAGCATACCAGAATCTTGAAGCAAAAAAGATTATACATTTGAAATCAAAACTTAACTTTAGAATGTATATAGAGAACTCAGAAAATTCATCAGTAAAAATAAACCAACCAATTGCAAAATGAGTAAAAGATGTGAGCAGACACATCATCAAAGAAGATATGTGAAAGGCAAATAATAACATTAAAAAGTGCCTCATGACCCTACTCATTAGAGAAATGCAAATTACTGTCACCATCAGATACCATTGTACACCAGTTAGGATGACTAAATTAAGGAGTTGTGATAATACAAGTACTGACAATGATGCAGAGCAACAGGAACACTCATACATTGTTGACAGGAATGTAAAATGGTACAACTAGTTTGGAAAGCCCTTGGGAAATTTCTTATTGAGTTTCATAAACATTTATCATACCATCAAACCCAACAATCCCACTCTTAGATTATTTTTTTTTAACCTAAGGGAAATAAGACTTGTGTTCACACACAAGTCTATTTCCAGATATTTACAGCAGCTTTATGCCTAATGACCCCAAATCAGAAACAACCCAAGAAGTCTTTTACCTGGGAAACATATAAGCAAACTGAGGTGTATATTGGGTTGTCAGGAAAGTCATGTCACATTTTTCCATAGGAAAACATAGACTTTCCAGCGACCTAATATATGCCTTATCAGACTCTAATCTCTCTCCAGTGGCTGGCCTTGAGGTCCTGTGCAATGAAAAGAAAAACATAAGGCACAGTTGAAAACTGCTGAAGCACTGAAGGCCTGTCTCCTCCAAGACACACACGGCCTTCTAGCAAGAGGTGAGAGACTTATTGCTTCAAGGCATTTAAGGAACTCTCCACCCAATTATTAGCTGAGTTTTTCCTAACCAAGAAGAGACTTCAGTGGCCAGACCTGCAAGGGAATACAGACTTTACAGAATTAGTCCAAGGAGGTCACTAATGAAATGGACAGTAGCAATGGCAAACAGCAACAATCACACACTGTGGGAGTGGGTCATCTGACATCCAGAGTTGCCACATTATGTCATTTATAATAGCCAATTTTCAGGGAAAAGGTATGAAACAGAGAAACATTAGAGTATAATTTACTAGACAAAGACTTTAAATCACCAGTATGATTACTATTATTATTAAATATCCTCAAAGAACTAAAGGAAACTTGTCTAAAGAATTAAAGAAAATATGAAAACAATGTCTGACCAAATAAAGAATATCGATAAGGGGGAAAATGATTTAAACAAAGGAACTAAGTAGGAGTTCTGGAACTAAATAGAAAGTCAAAGGTACAATAAGTTAAATGAAGAAAAAAAATACTAGAGGGGCTGAGTTGGTAGAAAACAGAAGATGCAGACTTGACGATAAATCAAGATATTGTCCAGTTTGAGGAAAAGCAATGGTGATGAGTGTACAACTCTGAAAATAGGTTAAATCCTGCTAAATTGTACACTTTGAGAGGTTTTTTTTTTTTCCTCTTTCATGGTAGAGTATATGTGTGTGCATGTGAGAAAGAGAAAGATGAGTGCCATTCACAGGGTCTGGTCACACCGTGATAACTTTCAGTCCTCCAGCCTGTTGGATCTCAAGCACTTGCATGCATGCCTGGAGTGTTTCAGGTTTACCTGGCCAGGAATTCAAACTGAAGTCACCATGTGGAACCCAGCTTTTCTTAAGCAGTGCATTATTGCTGCACCACAAAGCTGGCCCTGTAAGGGTGAGTTTTATGGTACATGAGCTATACATCTCAATAAAATGGTTATCTAGGGGGAGGGAGGGGACACAGCTTAGAAAAGGGCCAGATGAAACAAGCTGCCCAGTGCTTGTAGCAACAGAGTAAATTCTTTCACTGTTCTCCATTGAGTGCAACCAGCCATCCCAGTTTGTCTGAGGCCTTCCTAGGTTTGGCACAGAAGGGCCAGCATCCTGAAGAACTCTCTCACCTGGGCAAACTGGGATGGTTGACCACTCTGTACAGCTCACATTGAGACCAGTCTTCTTTCCAGAGGCTCTGAATTGCTGAGACTCATATATAAGTGAGAAATGGTGGTGTTCAGCAAAGTTCCTTTACCTTACTGAATTCAGCTTTCTCAACTTAAGTGGCTGGCATTTTACTTCAGGTTCTTTCTATTCAACCTTTTGGAATGAAGGATCTTTCCTTTTAATGAAATCTGCATTTCATTCCCAAGGTGAAGCCCAGTGTCCTTGGCTCTCTGAAAAGTGAAAAGTGGTTTCCTTTGTGTACTAAATGCTAAGAATGTAACAAAAACAGAGGTTGTAGTTAATTGATTGCAGATATGAAAAAGCAGATTATAACCCCTCAGAGGTACATCCAGAGAAGAGAGAAAAAGGGATCCATTTCTCCTGAAACTGAAAGCCATAAAAGGAAAAGTCATACAGGAAGAGTCGTTTGAATTTCTTTTCAAAACCAACAGACCTCAAAGGAAAGATGAAATCAAGAGGAACCAGCAGGCCTTGAATGCGTGATTGATGTAAACATCTTTGGGATGGAGGGCGCACTGTGTAAGCCGCAGCAAATGGAGCATTTGCCCACCATAAGATCCCGAGTCCACAGCTCAATTCCCTTCTGCAACCAGCCTTGCCCAGCCTGGGGTGGGGGCATCTTTCAAGGCACAAAGTAGAAAAAAAGGAAGGGCACAGTTTCCTCCTGTACCCAGGAAATGGTGTATGTAACTTGTCAGGCATGAGCGGGATAAAGGATAACAATGAAGTAATAGAGAAAGACAGTGCCCACCTCCTTCCCCACCAGCCTCACCTGGCTCAGTCAGCCTTGCAGACCTTGCTACCAGCAAGCAGGTGAGCCTCAGAGGCACCTGCTGTCCTTACCTAGGTTCAGGTGGCTCCTTTAGTATTGGAAAGGGCTTCTTTGTGCCACCATGATTGTGAGGCAGTAAAAGGACAGAGCGCATGTAGCTGGGCTATCTTAAATGGGGACACACAGAAATGTGTGGTGCCTCCAAAGCCCTCTCCTTCCATCTGTTTTTCTTTTCGCCTGCTGCTTAGCCCCAGAGTCTCCACCTGCCAGCAATCTCTTCTCCTAGGATTTGGGGCATTCACGCACTCATTCCCGGTGTGATTTTCAAGTCTCCAGGTCTGGGACTCGAACTGCATTCGACCATGTGGGAGTCCAACACCTTAACCACTATACCACCTGCTAACCCCAGAATCTTCTTACACGGGTCAGCCTCACAGAGCATCACATGACGACTGTGCCACAATCTGGCCTCATATTTTACATTTCTAGCAAGCTGCTGGCCCCTTGTCCACATGAAAAGAGCATGGGCAGAGCTTTGGAGCCTCATTGGTCAAGTGAACAGGTGAAACTCTTCCCCTTTTCTCCTTCTCTGCAGAGACAACTCAGCTAGTACCTCTGTCATCTTGCACAAGAAATATCCTTGACAATCAGAAGACAATGTGATTTACCTCAAGGGTGCTGGGGACACAGAGGAATAGATAATGAAAGCATTAACTGTTTGACGAAACTTGCAAATCTGGGCAAGGACAGAGCACAGGAACACTGCAGCTGTTCTAAGAAGCCAAATTGTTCAGTCTAGAGGCCAGCCATTTGCATAAGCAGGTCTTCTAAATGGACCAAATGAGATCTAATTGTGTCACCTCTTTTTCTACTTTTCCCTCCAGGCAGCTCACAAAGTTGGGAAGGGTCAGTACACTGTGACTGGGCCTTGTAAAGGCTTCAGCCCTGAGGACTCTCCTTGTTCTTGTCCCCCTGGTGTCGGACAGAGCTGTGGCTCGCCTGGGCTTGTCCTCCTTGCAAGTGTCAATGGCAATCAGTTGACTCAGAGGGCAATTCCATTGTTCCAGAGCCTGGAGGTCCTGTTGGAGTTCTCTCTGGGGTTTTCTCCTGCTTTGAAGATGAGCAACTCATCTCTCTCCTTGTGGCCGCAGTACTGTGGGCAGGGGCAGACCTGCTTTTTGTGGGACTGGCCTTCCTGCTCTGAGCCATCAGAAATGCATGAGCCTCTGCTCAGCTCAGAATAGATGGTGTTTTTCTTCCTAGCGGTTTTGTTTAAAAGCCATGCTAGTCATTTTATATGCTTTCCCAGAAGTATGGATTGCTGGCAATCTGGTCAGCCAGAAGCTGCCTATGAGCTAAAACTGCTGACCTGGACATCAGCATTGGCTGAATTTACTAAGCCTGTGCAGGGTGTGTGTGTGTGTGTGTGTGTGTGTGTGCATGCGCGTGCATGTGTCTATATGTGTCTGTGTCTGCATGCATGTGAGCACAAGACAAAAGCGTAACATGGAATTTGATGGAGTCGGATTCAGAAAGAATTAAGTGATCGGGACTTGGAAGGGGAAAGAACCAAGGGTATGTTCCTGGTACAGCTCCCGGCTGCCACTAGAGGGCAGAGTGAGGAACAGAATCCACTCCTCTTTCCTGCCCCGAGACTTTTCCTCTTGCAGTAGGCATGCTTGGCTGTCGGCAGACAGTATCAGGCCAAGATCCTAAAAGTCAAACCTCAAATTCCTATGGACTCAATAATGTAAACTGAATTTCTGTTGTAGCATTAAAATCTTAAAAGTGATCATCAAATAAAATGTGCATAAACATTTTACAAATAATTACATAAAACCCCAACACTTCAAGCTAAATTCTTTTGATGGGTGGAAGAGATGGGGTTTTTCTTAGATCAGACTTAATGAGGCTTTCAAAAATATAAGTCTGATGAGGTTTGACCTGCAGGTACCTTCTTTCCTGATGACTTTCCCTCTAGCAATCTCAGCCGCCTCTCCTTGCTGCAAGGGCCTTCAAACTGTGATCAAAATTAGGGTCATCTGTCTTGAACATGATCCTTGCAGATTGGCTATGCCTGCATGTTTCCAGAACACTGGGACTGGTGACTGCTGGGGGATGGGCAGCTGTCATGACGACTTTGGACTTGGTAGCACTGTCTAAAGGCTCAGAATATAGGGCCGTGGTTGGACTCATAGAATCTTTTGACATCATAAGGAAATATTTGATTGGAAGTTTATATGGGAAGAGTGTCCATAGCATTCACTAGCTTCTCAAAGGAATCCATGACTCCCCAAGATGTTAAGAACCACTATCATGTGTCCAAGTGTTTTTTTTTAATAATACATGTTCTGGGGCCAGCAGATGGCATAGGAGTTACGTAGCTGGATTCCCACATGGTTGATTGTGGTTCAAGTTCTGGACCTAGTGGCTTACAACTCATGCTGGGTGCGTGTGCATTGGCGCCCAAGATCCCAGAAAGAGAATGGAGAAGAAGGGATTGTGGCATAGTCATCCCCCTGGGGGGTGATTTCTTGCTTTCCATCCCACTGTCTCTGTCTCTCTCTCTGGAGAGTGCATGCACCCTAAGGCAAGAACATCTAAAATAATAATAATACATGTTTTAAAAAGTGAAAGAAGGCTATGAGTCAATCAGTCTAAGGTACGGATTGAATGTGTATGCCACAGTGTATACACAAGCACTTGGATCCACACACACACAGTGCACACTCATGTGTAAGTGTCATTTGCATGCCCCTCCTGTCCTACGTGAGTGTATGCACATGCGCACATGTTAGTGTCTACAGCTAATTCCATCCTACTTCCTCCCTGCCCTGTTCTGCAGAATTCCAAAATGAGGTTCTTGGGGGCTTATATCCCATACCCCTCATGCTGCAGGGCAGGGTGGACTCAGCCCTTGGGAACTTACTCCACAGTGTGGGAAGGAGCATGGAATCTAGAGCTAGACAGACCTGCATCTTTGTTCTAGGCCCACCACTAACTCTAAAGGCAAGATTCTGTCTCTCCCTCTCTCTTTCCATAAACAAGTAAAGACATGAATAAACTTACTCGGGCCAGACAGTGGCATAGTGGTGAAATGTGATTCTCTGCAAGGCAATCTCAATGGGAGGGTTATGTGTTCAGGTCTGGAGACCTCTCTGAGTGTACTGGACACACACCTGCCCACGATCCAGGACTGGCTGAAGCCTGATGGTGGGTGGTGGTGTCAAGACCCTACTGGGGTGCTGTCTCTGTCTCTATTACTCATGGAAGAAATAAATAAACTTAATAAATAAATAAGTAAACAAAAAACAAACCAAAACACTACAATCCAATGAGATGACCTGTGACGTAAGCACCGCCTATTTTGAGTCCTGAGGATGTGAGGAAGGTGGGAAGAGAGTGTGATCCGAATGTAGATAATCCCTAGTGTCCTTCACTGAGCATGCGTGGAAACCAGCCAGGGCTTCCGGCCTCAGCTCTGCTGCCGACTACAGAGCAAGCCTCTTGTTTGGGGCTCCAGTCATCCTCAGTGGGAGAATAAGAGTAACATCCCACGTTCCGGTCAGTAGGAGGCTCGCATGAAAGAGAGCACGGAGCCCTTTGGGAGCCTGAGTTCAGGACCAGCACAGTGGCTTGTGCTCAGCGCAGGCCTCTGGGTCTGGAAACAGCCCTCACTGCTGCCTACGGATGCTCCTGGCGTCTGCGCTGCCGGAGCCTCGGAGCTGTGCTTTCTCCGGGTGGCGCCAGAGTGTCATTTCCACGGGCCATGCCGACTGTACTTGGGCACTTGGAGATCTCGGAGACGTTAATAACTGGCTTGTTCGCAGGCTGCAGTAAGCAGAGCGATCACGTGCTTATTCATTTTATTTAAAGAAAAGCTTCCTGCCGGCAGCCTTTGGAGGGCAGCTGGGGCCCCGGTGCTGGCAGAGCAGATACGGAGTCGCTTCCCTGAGTGTCTGCGGGGTCACAGGGGCTAGGGTTGGGGGCTCCTGTCGGAGGCCTGAGGTGGATGAAGCCTGGGGTGAGCACGGACACTCACCTCTTTCCCTTCCCCATAGAGATCCATGCTCAGCTGTAGGAAGGGGTGTGTGGAACCGGGGGCCTTCTTAGGGAGGGCAAGAGGAGAGGGCTAGCTTTGTTCCAAGCTGGGGGTTTCAGGACAGAGAGATAATACTTTTTTGGGGGGAAGAGAGACTGTGCTCGCCAGAGAGACAGAGAGACAGAAGGTGAGAAATCACCCCCTAGGGAGGATGGCCATGCCACAATCCCTTCTCCTCCATTCTCCTCTCAGGATGTTGGGCACCATGCCCTGCGTGAGGTTTCTGTCTGGGACTCAAACCGGTCGACTACGTGGGAGTCCAGCCATGTAACCTTTAGGCCATCTGCTCCTTCCCGGAGAGAGATAATGCTCTTAAAATATCCTAGAAGTTAAATGCACCAGCGCAAGTGCTGGGCACTTCCTGTACCTTCCCTTGGATTCTTCTGACAGCACAGTGAGCTAGACTCCATGCCCGTTTTACAGGTAGAAAGTGGCTTTCAAGGAGAAAGTGTAAGAGAAAGAAGGCAAAGGAGGCTTTCTAGGGCCATGTGAAAGAAGAGCGAGGGTCCATGAGGAAAGGACAACTGCTCATTTCTACTTGGTGGTCTTTAGGAACTTCCCAAACCATGTTTCTCTGAAGTGGGTTAGTGAGACCCACTTACATTCTTCTAAATAATCAACAAGACCTAACCCCCCCTCCAAAGCCACAAACATGAAGTATGAGATGGTTTCTTTGGAGTAATAAAAAAAGAAAGTGGTTTTATAGGCCCTGAGCGGGAGCACACAGTCAGTCTCCTGAGGTGGCCTCAGCCTGGTGCTGGATGCAGGAGCCCCGTGAGCCTGAGGGTCCCAAAGATTCATTCCCAAGGACATCTTGGTCTCAAGGCCAGAGTACTGGTTGCAGCTGCTCACTCTTACCCGCCATTTTTTTTTGGAGAGGTTTTTGCTATAGGGCGCGTGTGCTCGCCAGACAGACAGACAGAAACAGAGAGACAGAAAGCAAGAAATCACCCCCCAGGGGGGATGGCCATGCCGTAATCCCTTCTCCTCCATTCTCCTCTCGGGATCTTGGGCACGCACGCACACGCGCTCGGCGTGAATTTTAAGCCACCGGGTCCGGGACGTGAACTGCGGTAGATTACGTGGGAGTCCAACGACATAGCCATTACGCTAACTGCTGGTCCTGTTACCTGCCATTTTTATCCTGCTGGCCACCACTCCGGTGGGGACAGCCTCCTTTTATAAGACAGGAGACAACTCTGGGTGACACGATGCATCCTGTCTAGTCACGAGTGATCCATCATCAGCACAGGTCCCTCCCCCCGGGCTGCATGTATGTGTGGTCCCTGTCACTAGCCTCCTGATACCCGTCTCTCCCCCTTGGGATCCTGAGCCTTCCATCTGCTCCAGGTCATTAAGGAAAAGTAGGTGACTCACAAGCATGGCTACCTCAGCCGTGGGCAGTAATGGGCACGTGGGACCCCTCTGCCATCCCCAATTAGGTACCTGGAACATGGTGCTGTTGCAGCGAGCGGGCTCAGGAAACCATGGTCCACCCCGCCAGCACCTGCACAGCTTGGCCATGGGGCAAGCTGGTCGGTGGACTTTGAGGGCCCCAGATTAGCCATCTGTAACCCAGAGCGCAGTCTTCATCTCCCATCTCCTCCTGTTCTCCAGCTCCTCCATCACCCTGCTCACTCCCAGAGAAGCGAGTGGGTGTTTTCGGGAGCTGTATGTGATGCTGAGGCCATTCTTCCATGGAGGGTGACTGGTCCTCCTTTGGGGACACAGCTGTCACAATGCTATGGCCTGAAAGGTGAAGCCACCCGCAGAATTGGCCAGGGCTTCTATGACAAGGAAAATGAGTTCCCTGGGCCCCAAGCTCCCTGTCACTGTTCCTTCTCAGGTCTCAAAGGAGGGGCTTTGGCTTTGGGCAGCAACAGGGACACAGGTAGAAACTCCAAAGGTCAAGAGACTCTCCAAGAGATCCCCAAGAATCAGTAGTTCACTTTTTCACTCATTCATTCCTTTCATGTACTTGAAGTGCGACAATGAGGCAGACAAACAAGACAGGCCAGCGTGGCAGACTGGGCACAGAGAAGCAAAGGACCATTTCAATGCAGTGCTGGAAGTGCTGCCCGCTACTGCAACGCCGTGCAAGGTTAGAAGCTGCAGTAACTTCTGCCCGAGAGACTCGGGAAAGGTCTTAACCCAGGAGGCGACCTTTGATCTGGGTCCTGAGATATGAGTAGAAGCTCATGCGAGGACAGGGAAGAGAGGAAAGGATATTCCAAGGAGGTCATGTGCAATGGAATGGGATGCTCAGGAAATAAACAATGATGCTCAGAGAGGAACAGAAGACAGGAGAGAAGAATCTCCAGAGAGATGAGGATGAGGAGGTGGAGTGGAACCAGCCAGAAGGGGCTGGCATGTCCCACTGTGGGGCGGGAGAGAGGTTGCCTGTCCATGCCATAGGGAGGTGGGGTTGCCTGCATGTAATCCCCCCAGGCCAAGGGCGATAATCAGGCCCAGCTTCCCGCTTTGAAGACCACCAAGTTGCAAGTCCCCAGAGGAAGGAATCATGTTTTATTTAACCCCTTAGCTCATGCCAAGAACGTAGAGGGGGGACACCCGGTGGATCGGGTGGGGTGAAAGAGCAGTGAAAAGGACAGCTGCAGAACTGACCGTATGGAGACCAGACCTAAATTAATAGAATGGCCAAGGGGCATCACTGGCCATCCCATGAGGCATCTGAGGAGAGTGGTTGGCAAGCGAGGAAGCAGAGGGCCTGGGCTGTGGGACGAGGAGGAACTGTCGCAGCCTGTATGGACTCCCTGTTTTCCTGCTTCCTCTTCTCTTACACCGGTCTCTTTCGCAGTTTTTGTCCTGCCATCCCCCAGCAACAGCTCATCACCAACAAAGGCACCACATCACCCGCAGGCCCTGTGGCTGCAGCCTTGTCTGCCACCTGACAAGACCTACCCAGGAGGTCCCAGTTTAATGGCAGGTGCAGGAGGCAGCTTATAGTCAGTCCATCATGCTGTTGCTGGTCTACCCATGGTTTTTATTAGAGAAGCGTCTGCCATCTTGTGGCAAAGAGCGGGTACTGCCTGGGCCCCCACTGTCAAACCTGTCTTTTCTCTGCTCCCAAAGAGAGGTGCTGCTGGTCTGGGGTGTTCCCTGGCTTGGAGGGAGGTCGCAAGGGAAGGAGAGTAATTGCTCATTGGCATCTGCCTCTCTGTGGTGACCCTGCCCTCCATGGCTTGTTTAGAGAAGCTTCTGGTGACAATGGCCCCCAGGAAGGCCACTGTTGTGAGGGAGAGGAGTCAGGGCAGGCAGTGTGTGAGGCCACGGTTCTGTCCACCCTCAGGAAGGACAGAGCCTGGATGTGGCCATGAGCAGAGACATGGGCAGGGTTGGGATCTGAGCCTGGCCTGAAGGTGAAGGGGACAGGAGGGAATGGAGGACCTTGAAAACAAGCAGCCTCTGGTCCTTTGGCCACAGCAGGGAAATGTTGGAGTCAAAACAGGGGTCACCTCAGAACATGGCAGACTCATGTAGACAGACAGGAGGTGTGTGTCTCTCACTAGCATCTGGTGGTGTGAGTGAGTGCAGAGGGTGGGCAGATGTGTGGGTGCGGACTCCATTTACGTTATAAATCTGCAGCCTTCATGGCAACTTAACCATCCTCACTAGAATACTCCATTCCCACCGCCACCAGGGGTCCCAGAGCCTGCCTTCTGTCAGCATTTCATCCCCCACAGTTGTGAGTGGTACTCTTACATGCCAGCCTTGCCAATGCACCAGCACATTCCCCTGCAGGGAGGTCTTTCCTAACTCTCATTCTAACCACACCAGTTAGCCAAGCCCAGAGTTCTCACTGAGGTTCTGCATCCTAAAGACAGTTCTGGTACCAAATGCTGGGTTAGCTGGGATTCGGTCACAGACACAGAAGTGCTTGAGGCATTCAAGCCGGATGGATTTTACAAAGGGAGTTCGGTGTTGACAGAACTGTGAGAAGGGCTGCTGAGAGGTCCAGGAAAAGCACTGCTGGATTTCAGGGTACCAAGAAGTTACAGAAATTGGGGCAGCAGTTGGCATGGTGGTTAAGGCACTGGACTCTAACACAGTTGACTGTGGTCCGAGTCCAAGACCTGGTGGATTAAAAATCATGCTAGGGGTGTGTGTGCATGCTCAAAAGCCCAGGGAGAGAATGGAGGAGAAGAGATTGTGGCATGGCCATCCCCCGGGGGTGATTTCTCACTTTTCCTCTCTGTGGCGAATGCACACACCCTATGGCAAAACAAACAAACAAGCAAGCAAGCAAACAAGTGAAGTTACAGAAATTGCCAGAACTCATTGCTGATGACTTGAATTGCCTACATCATGGGAGCGAACGGCTCTCAGGAGGATGGCCAGGAGGGGCTGGCAGAGTCTCAAGTCTGTTTCCTGCACATACCTGTGTCATCCTCACAGCTGTGCCTTGCAAATAATTGCGTCTCCTTGTATATAGCCCGCCAGATTTCATGTGCGTCTCTCATCGGTGGGATCAGAAGTGGGGCGTCACTGGCGATAGGCCCTGGGCAATGCAGTCGCCAGCTTTCCGCCTGCAGTACCAGGGCGAGCTGAGAATGTCAGGGATCGAGGCACAAGATCTGACACACACTCGTAAACGTGGGTGATAATAATAGAATTTCCCTCCCAGGGCTGTTGTGAGGCTAAAATTAACACGTGCGAAATCTTTGCACGGAGCGTGGCATATGGTAAGCCCTCAATAATTGCTAGTTTACAAAAAATTGTCAAAACTGACATTAGAATGGCTCCCCAGTCTCACTTCTAACCCCTGCACGAAAACTGGCGACTTCTGAGCCGTTCCCTCCTTGGCGAGGACCCCGTTCCTTTCTGTTCTGGGCCTTCTTGGCTTGAGGATAGTCAATCTGCCTCCTTCTGGCTCAGAGCACTGAACAGAGATTCAGGAGGGGGTGAACGTTCTCAGGGAAAACCTGAAGCATCGAAGCATGTTGGGCATTAGTATCGGGGTCACGGTGCTTGGCAGATTTGACGACTTCATCTCAGAGGCCAAGCAACGGAGTCTGGTCAATACCCTCATGAAAGATGGTCTCAGGACCAGCAGATGGCAGAACAGTTATGTGGCCGGACTCCCACATGGCTAACTGTGGTTTAAGTTCCGGACCCATCGGCTTCAACCTCACACCGGGAGCGTGTGTGTGCGCATGCCCAAAATCCAGAGAGAGGAATGAATGGAGGAGAAGAGATTTCAGCATGGCCATCCTCGGGGGGGATTTCTCACTTTCTATCTCTCTGTCTCTCTGGCGAGTGCACACACCCTATAGCAAAAATCTCTCAAAAAAAAGAAGAAGAAGAAAAAAGACTGCTCTGTAGCTCTGTACCCAACAGAGTCCATGAAAACGGGGGTTGAGTTTGTCCTCCGTCCTAATGCTCAAATACTCCAAGCAGTCGGCAACAGGAAGAATTAGGGCACAGCTGAAATCCAAAAGGGAAAAGAAACGAGCTCAAATCCACCGGGATCAATGTCTATTTCTTAACCCGCCCCAAATAGCTCTGCGCTCCTCCCCCGACCGTGTTTACGTGTTTCTTTCCCAGGCAGCAGATGCCACCAGACTTAAACTAGGTCACAGAGGGCAGTGACGAGCTGACATAGGTCCTCACGCCAAGTCCTCTGCTGACCTGACCCTCAGGCGCCCTGGCCTGGAGTTCACAGCACAGGCCTTAAAGGAGCCCCTGCGGGCCAGGGAGTCCTAGCAGCTTCCCTGCTCCCTAGAACCAGCCTGAGAGTGGGGAGGCGTCCTGTGTCTGAGCTGGTGGTCTTCCTGCACCCTCCTTCCTTTCGTCCTACTGCAGCTCTGCCTGAGTCCTTCGGGGTCACTTAGTCCTCCTCATGGCCAGCCAGGGAGGCCCCCCCCCTTACCTGCTGTTTCACAGGAAGGGTTTTGAGGACCAGTTTCAAACAGATCCACAGGGTCCAAACCAGGGCTCCCAGCATACACCTGGTGCAGTGTCATCCTCACAGCTGTGCCTTGCAAATAATAGCTTCTCCTTGTATTTAGCCTGCCAGATTTCATGCGCATTTAAAGCAGACTCAAGAAACCTGCTTTAAACCCAAGTTCAATCCCCAGTCAATGAGGCAGAGTGAGTAAAGTACCTGCCCAGAGTCTCTCAGCTGGGACTTGGCAGAACCCAGTCCCCAAAGGCTCCCAAGCCACGTGTCTGCCCCCGTCCTCTCAGAGGGTCTCTGTCCAGCCTGGGTCCTAAGGGCACCTCTCTCTCCCTCTCTCCACAGGTTCTTTCAGAGCATAGCTTCGGGCCCATCACCACCGACATCCGGGAGGGGCAGACTTTCTACTACGCGGAAGACTACCACCAGCAGTACCTGAGCAAGAACCCTGATGGCTACTGTGGCCTCGGGGGCACCGGCATTTCCTGTCCACTTGGTATTAAAAAATAATTCATCCCTGCGTGGCAGGCCCGTGAGGTTCCAGCAAAAGTGCTTTCAACAGATTGGGTAATGCTTTTGTGAATCACATCAGTGGCTTTATAAAAATTGGGATTATGGAGGTATGATCTACAGGCAGTATAAAATTGATACAATGTAATTTGTCATCTAATAAGTTATAACAGGAATAGAGTTATGGAATTTTCTGGATCACCTGGGGTCTGAATGAAGATAATGGATATGATGTGCTCATCCTTCTTGGACTCTGGGTGCTGGCCGTAGAAGCTAAGGGACAAGGCTGGGAGATGGTTGGACAGGATACAGGAGACGTGGAAATCCTTCTCTGTACCCCACCTGCCCTCCAGTGCCTTACATTGTGCAAACATTTACAGCCTCAATGAATCACTCATTGAAAAGCTTTACCAAACAGAGACAGGAGTGAGGGGCTTTCTCTCCCTTCCCAGCCTCCTTTGGGCAGAGCGAAGATGCGACTTAGCCTGTTGTTTTCTAATGCTTTGCTTACAGCCGTGGGAAACCCTGGTTCTAATAAAATCTGCAGTCCAATAACACAAACTGCCTGATGTCTCGTCTGCCTTTTGGTTGTTTGGGTACATTATTTCTAAGTGTGATAAGGTCAATTTAAGAGCTCTAGAAGAGTTTGGAGGGCTAAAAGCCTTATAGTCATTTTCCCTCAAATAGGAACTATTGTGATTGAAGTTTTTGGCAATTATGCACACGTCTAGTTCCCTGAAACTTTAGTGATAATCGTTGTTTTCCAGGTTCCTGTCACATCGGTCAAATCAGGGACTATTCTAGTTAGAGGAAGCAGATTCCTTCAGTCCTGCCCTGAAGAATGTTTATGTTCAAGACAAGGAATTGGGGACATATGCAATAACCCTGTAAAGAAAGGAAGCTGACGTGAGGTCCTGATGAAAGAGATGAAGCTGATGAGTAGGAGATAATGGGTCTGTGGAGTTGTGTTCAGGCCTGTTTGAGCTCGGATGGGCAGGGAAGGCCTCCATGGGGTGGTGAGGCCTGAGAACTGAGTGACCTAAATGATGCTCTGACCGAAAGGAGCGGCATATCAAGAATACATAAGTGGTAGTAGATACATCTGGCATTGTCAGCCTCCCCACTTTGGACGCTTGAAGGGAAAGCTTTCCAAGAAGAAGGACCAGGAAGTTTAAATGGCAGGAATTTGAGAGGCAGAAAGCCAGTAGGATCCAGTAGTGTGTGGAGAAGGGTGTCGAGAGAGAGAGAGAGAGAGAGAGAGAGAGAGAGAGAGAGACCGACCTTAGAAAACCAAATCATTTAGAACCTTCTAAAGATGTGGTAATGGGTTTTCCATTTCTTGTGTTGAATTGGTCACCCACTGTAGAATTTCAAACACTTGTTTTTGCTCTCATTATTTTTTCACCTGAGCAAATGGATTAATGGTGGTGGTATCTACTTCTGAGGGAGAGTTGTGGGGTGGAGGTGAATGAATGAGTCATTCAGTTTTGGCGACACAATTTGAAATGCTTTTCACACACCTAGTGGAGATGTCAGTTTGGTTGTATGGGTCTCAAGCATGGGAAGGATCTGAGAAGGAAAAATGTAAAAATCACCAGCGTGGGGCCAGCATGTGGCATGATGGGTAAGGTGCTGGACTCTGACATGGCCGACCACGGTTTGAGTGCTGGACCCACCTAGTAGCTTGAAACTTAAACCAGGCATGTGTACATGTGTACCCAAAATCCTGATAGGAGAAGGGATTGTGGCATGGCCATTCCCCCAGGGGGTTGATTGGTTGATTTCTCACTCTCCCTTTCTCTGTTTCTCTGACTCTCTCTGGTGAGTACATGAGTTCAAAAACTAAAATAAATAAATAAATAAATGGTGCCTTGGTGGTTAAGGCAGCTGGATCCCACATGGCAGCCTTCATGAGGGGGAGATGGAAAAAGAATTGTGGCATGAACATTGCTATGGGGGATGTTTTCTCTCCTCTCTCTCTCTTCTTTCTCTCTCTCCTGTAAGTGCAAACACTGTCCGGTAAAATTTTTAAAAATAATAAAAGATTCACTACCGTACAGATGATGTCTGTGGCCATGGAATCAGCTGAGGTCCTTTGCGGGGATATATATATATATATATATATATATATATATATATATATATATGGGGGGAGAGAGAGAGAGAGAGAGAGAAGTGTCTGAGCATCGAATGCTGGGTTGTTTCAGCACCCAGAGGTCAGTAACAGAGGAACGAAGGAATAGAAGAGACAGTCTGAGGGGGGGCACATGAAGGAGCATGAGTACAAGTTCCACCATGAGTCTGGGACAGCTTAGACCATCTTCTACGTTCAGGTCAGAACAAAATAGAAAATGACAAGGAGACCAGGTCCTTGCAATATTTCCAGAGGTGCAGTCCTCGAATCTTGTCCTCTTATACAGAAGGAACTGGGTCTTTACCAACGTGACTCTGCACTGGGAAAATGGAAACAAGTCAGGCCTTCCGGCTCTAGGCTGATGCTAATCCTCGGAAATTTGGAATATCACCAAGGCCCACCGGGCAGTGGGGTGAGGGGAGGTTTATAAAAACAGATGAGGGGGGAAAGCCCTGTCACCTAGTGGTTAAGGGAGCAGGATCCCACATGGTCGATCATTGTTCAAATCCTGGTCCTGGTGGCTTGAAAAACATGCCAGGCTTATATATGTGTATGCCCCAGATGCCAGCAACATAGAGAAATGGTGGAGAAGGGGTGCAGCATGACCACGCCCCACTGGGAGTGTTTCACCCGCTCTTTTCCCATCTCTCTCTGGCGAGTGCATATACCCTTTGACAATTAACAAAGAAACAACAGATGGGGTCTTGTTCCACGTGAGGCTCAGAGCGGATCTATTACTCCGGATAACAAGCCTGAAGTTATTTCCCTAACATGCATAGCATGTTCACCATGTTTCTTTTCTTGTAAGCATTATTTTACTTAATTTTATTTATTATTATTATTACTATTAATTTTGCTATAGGGCATATGCACCCACCAGAGAAAAACCAGGTCCTGGGCAGGGGGCAGGGGGCAGGGGTGGGGGACTAGTGAGAAAGCAAGCTGCCAGATCCAGGACTCGAACAGTGGGTGACTATGTGGGACTCCAGTGCCTTAACCACCATGCCATCTGCTGGCCCAACCATGTTTCTGGCTTCTGTAAATCCAGCCTACCTGCGTGTCCAGATATACTTGTTATAGACAGCTCAGCAGTAAGGCTGAGCCTTCTTCACATTTACTTCCTGGGAGGAGTCCTCCTCCTGGGGTTGCAGTTTCTCTAATGCAAACCGATCAGCCCATAGTTCACACCCCCACCCACCTCTTTTATTGGGCTTTCACATTCCTGGCCACTATCTGTCTTCTTAATCACCCCAGAGCCAGACCCAACAGCTAGAGACAGCCCATGCCCACAGCCCGCTGACACTATCCACACTAGCTAAACCTGAGCCTGCTCTCCCTGCCTCACCCATTCCTCCCTGCAAAAACCACAGCAGGGCTGGCCCCATAAACCCAGCAGTGAAACACTGTGCAGTTAAGCACGTGGGCAACTGGAAATCGAGTCCTGGCCCTGGGGGCTTAAAATACCTGCTGGTACGTGCACATGTGCCAGGATCCTGACAGGGTGAATTGGTGGAAGAAGCCTTGGGACGTGACCAAGCCCCACTGAAGGCTGCTTTTCTCCCTCTTTTCTTCTCTCTAATGTGTGCACACGAGTCCTCTGGCATTGAAAAACTAACCAAACAAACAAAAAAGACTAACCACAGTGCTAGCTCTTACCACAATGTCCCTTCGCCCTCTGCTCTTGGCTGACCCCAGTGCTTCCCAGTGTGTGTCTCCACGTGTGGTGATAAGTCCCTTCTCTTAGGACATGTAGGTAACAAGCTATCTTTTTTTAGGTTTTCACCATAGGGTGCATGCAGCAGAGAGTCAGAGGGAAAGTGAGAAATCACACACACACACCCTTCCCAGGTGGATGGCCACACTACAATACTTTCTGCTCTACTTTCCTCCTGGGATTTTGGGCATATGCACACACACTTACAGTGTGATTTTTAAGCCACCAGGTCTGGGATTCAGACTGTGGTCAGCAATGTGGGAGTCCAGTGCCTTAACCACCACTACACCTGCTGGTCCCAACAAGGTATCTTGTATGCCATTTATCTCCTGCTCTGTTGACCTTACTACACCTAATAATAGAATCTATTAAAACATAGTTAGAATAAATATACCTACTGACAAAATCCCCATTTTAGTCCCCAAATCCGCTGGCTAGTCTCCCATACTTCTCCACTTCCAAGTTAGCAAAAAGTAATATATACCATAATTTTGGAGGGGATTCTAAACATTGGTAAACTTCAGTGGTGCAGGGGTGGGAATTGTTGGACATCCCAATTTTGTCCCCCTGTTTGGCAAATAAAATTGTTTCCCTCTTCCAGTGTTGTGTCATGCCTGAGTTTCTTAGCATGTCCTCCATGTCTTCTTGAAAGTCATTATGCAAAATATTTAACTGAGCAGTTCATTTAGAGAGACCTGTCACTCGCTCAAGGTCTTAGATCATCAATTATAATTGGCATGACTTGTCATTCTCCTGCCACCCCATGACCCTCCCTCCCTCCAACCTCTAGCAGAAATTGCTGTGGGTTGTTGTGCTTTTTCCTGCTCAGTCCAGATACACTGTCAGATTTCACTACATGAAGGATTCCAGGAAGTCCCTGCTAGCCAATCAGACTTGGCTTTCCAGGTAGTCACAGAATTGCTCACTAATGCTTTGGACATAATGCCTTAACTTGTGGTAAGCTCACCTAACAGCAAGCATTATGTTAGCCATAATGTAATGATCTGGAAATGGAGGAAATGCTTTGCCGAAGTCTAGAAATCCCACAGAAGCTGATGGAGCGAGCAACTGTTGGTAAGAGGCAGATGGACCTGGGTCCAGCTTCAGTGGCATAGATGGTAGGGTGCCACTGCACGATGCTGAATCCATGTGGGAAGCCTGGGCTCAGATCCTGGGTCGACGGGGGTATGCTGGATGCTCACCTGTGTGCCTGTGGTCCTGGCTGGCTGGAAGACTGGAGGGAGGATCGTGGTGTGGTGGGAGCCTGTCAAGGGTACCTTTCTCATTTTTCTCTCTCTCAGGAAAGAAAGAATGAAACTTTTAAAAACAAAACAAACAAAAAACAACAGCCAGCTGGTGGTGTGAAAGTTAAGGTGGATCCCACATGCATCCAGCATACCCCCGTCGACCCAGGATCTGAGCCCAGGCTTCCCACATGGATTCAGCATCGTGCAGTGGCACCCTACCATCTATGCCACTGAAGCTGGACCCAGGTCCATCTGCCTCTTACCAACAGTTGTTCGCTCCATCAGCTTCTGTGGGATTTCTAGACTTCTGCCCTTTTCCATTGGTGACATCAGGGAAGACACATTCTTGTGTCTCACTTAGAACTCAGAATGCTTTCAATGAGCCTATACCCTAATCACCAATGGAAATGTTTAAAATTTTAGGGACAAAAAAGGGCATCTTGGAATCAACATATGGTACCAACCGTGCACATAGTCTGCATCATCATACATCTCTGTGGGCCACCTTCCTTCCCAGCACTACATCGCTGCTCATTGGCCCCTGGAGGTGGAAGGAAGCAAAAGGAATGGCGCTGGGTAGAGGTTCCTCAGCTCCTTGATAATTATAAAAATATCTTGTACATCAGATTATTTATCAATGACATTTAGAATTGCTTCTAGTTGCTCTTTTAGCCTTCTTTTTTACCTGAAGGTTTTATTTTGGATAGTTTCCATTTTTCTGTTGCTATATTTTCAAGTTCACCAATCTTTTCTCTCACAGTGTTGAATCTGCCATTAATCCTCCCAGTACATTGTTTTGTTTAGTTTAGTTTTGTTTGTTTAAATCTTTGACATTGTGGTTTTCATACCTTGATTTTTAAAAATCTCTTGACCTTAGATTGGTGACTTAATATATCTTCTAACTCTCTAACAACATGTTCAATTTTTCCTCCAGCTTCTTGAACATATTCAATATTTAGTATATTTATAATAGTTTAAGAATCTCCATCTAGTAATTCTATTATCTGTGTAATTTCTGGGTCTCTGTCTATTCTATTATGTGTCTTTATCATTTTTGCTTGTCTGGTAATTTTTATTTTTGGATTCTAGAGATACTGTGAATTTAATTGGGTTGTTGGAAACGTTTTTGGTGCAGTTTTGCATAGAAAAATACGTCACGACTTTTCTGATGACCCAGTAACTTTTGGGGCACTAGATATTTTGTATTCCTGTAAATATCCCTTAGCCTTACTTTGTAACACAGTTATCTGTAAAACATTCGAGACTTTCAGAACTTGCCTTTAGTATTTCTGAAGCAGAACCAGGGAAGCATTTAATCAAGGCACAATAACCTACTTAGAAGTACTCTAACCCATGCCTTGTGAGTTACGGGGATTTCTGGTTGGTAGAAACAGGAACTATTTCTAGTTTTGTGTGAGTTCTAGAGATTGTTCTTATATACTCTTTTAGATAGTTAGATAGTTATTTCCTGGGGGAATCATGTAGGCAAGTCCTCCTTATCCATTAGACAGGCTAGCACAGTGTCTAGGGCCAACAGTATCCTCAGGGTATCACGAAAAAAAAAATTTTTTTTTTGAGAGGTTTTCACTATAGGGCACGTGCGCTCGCCAGACAGACAGAGAGAGACATAGAGACAGAAAGCAAGAAATCACCCCCCAGGGGGGATGGTCACGCCGCAATCCTTTCTCCTCCATTCTCCTCTCGGGATCTTGGGCACGCACGCACACGTGCCTGGCGTGAGTTTTAAGCCACTGGGTCCAGGACGCGAACCATGGTCGACTACATGGGAGTCCAGCGACATAGCCATTACGCTAACTGCTGGTTCCCATGAAAATGTTTTAATATATGCTAATATGTTCCTCTTTATAGCATGAAGTTGTAAAGTACGTGGCCATGTGGATGACAGGGACCATGAAGTCACATGTGGCTAGGGGCCCACAGATCACAATGTAGCTTGGTGTGTGGGTGGCATAGACCAGATTCCCTTGGCTGAGCCCTGGGCGTGGGCATTCTCTTTAACCAGAGTAGCTGAAGTGATGTCGTCGGCAGCGCTCCGGATGGAGCTGGTGTCCTGGAACACAAGCTGAGAGCAAAGCCTGAGCCCCGGGTTTGGCCCACTATGGGTCTGCAAGAGAAAGAAGAGCAGGGTGGCCAGAGGGAGAAAGTCAGAGCCTGAGTGGGGTAGCCTACAGAGCAGGGCATGTGAAGTCCGCATACCCCTGGGAAGGTCACTTACATTTCTCAGCCTGAGTTTCCTGGTCTCTCAAAAGGAGTTCGTGCTGTCTTGCAGAGACTCAAGGAGATCTGTATTAAAGTTGGGTGTAGAGGACAACGTTCTCTGTAAATGTTTGTTATTAGAGACACAAGAAGCTTCTGCATAACAAAAACCAAGATTCCAATGAGGGGTACGTGTGAAAGTCACAGAATGATGAAATGGAGAGATCCCTGGACCACTTCATTCGATTTTCCCCTGGGAAGAAATCCAGATGTCAAAGACATGGTAGGAGACACTAAAGTGAAGGGCCTGGACAAGGACTCCCTGTCATCCCCACTGCTACAAAGAGTCTGGGAAATAAAACTTCTGAAATTTCAGGCACTGTAATTCTGGAGCGGTTAGGAGTACCAAGACAGTACTCAGAACAGAACCCAGCATACAGTTAAGTGTGAGTCGTGATAATAGTATTTTCCCCATCTGGTTGTTAAGGAAAGCTCTTGGGGAACCTTAGCCTAGTGCACTCATCTGAGAACGCCTCAGAATTTAACAAACTACAAACACAGTTTTCTTTTTCTTTTTCTTCTTTTTTTTAGAGAGTTTTTTGCTATAGGGTGGATGCGCTCAGCAGAAAGACAGAGAGAAACAGAGACAGAAAGCGAGAAATCACCCCCCAGGGGGGATTGCCACACCGAAGTCTCTTCTTCATTCTCCTCACGGGATCTTAGACACACACGCACATGCCCCAGGTGTGAGTTTAAGCCACTGGGTCTGGGACTCGAACCGCAGTTGACTACATGGGAGTCTAACAACATAACCATTATGCCAACTGCCGGTCCACAAAGACAGTTTTCTTGAGATACAGTTAGAATGACTAACTCATCGATCTCATTTCTTCTTTTAAAAAATCTTTTTAAAAATAATTATTAGTAGTATTATTTTAAATTTGATCAGAGAGAGACAGAGAGAGAGAGAAAGAGAGAAATAAGCTGCCAGATTTGGGACTCAAACTGCAGTTGGCCATGTGGGAGTCCAGCACCTTAGCTACCCACACCACCTTCTGGTCCCCTTTATTCTTTTTTTTTTTTTTTAAGGCAGAGTTTCTCCATGTCATGACTCTCCTGCTTCAGCTTCGCAGCTGAGATGACAGACCTGTGCCACCACACCCAGCTTTTTCTCAGTCTTGCTCTGTTCCCCAGGCCAGCCTCGAGCTCATAATCCTCCCATGTAGTCCCAGTCCATGGAGCACAGTATCTCAGCTCCACGCCCCACTGCAGGTGGGCCCTCAGTCTCACTTCTAATCCCTGTTAGGGAGCTGGCTGATTTGCTTTGACCTATTTGGGCCTTGATCAGGATATGTGTCCTTATTATCTAGTTTCAGGACCATCAGTTTTCTTTATTCATGTTCAGAGAGTGAAGGCAGATTCAGAATTCCAGATGAGTATTAAGGAGAAAAGGAAGAAGAAAAGTGAATTAAGGGAATAAGCTCAATGTTGAGACCAGAGCTACCACTCTTCGAAGGCTTCAGTTCTTTACTCTGAGCAGAATCAGCCAGTCTAACTAATTCTTGTATGAAGGCACAAGTCCAGGATCTGTCCTCACCCCTCTGTCCCAGATGGAGTTAGTGGAACCAGAGTTGAGTCTTTGTCATTTTGTGCTCAAATACCCTAGCTGACTTGTAACAAAGAATTGGGGCACGGCTCAAATACGAAAGTGGAAAAGAAACAGGATAAAAATCCATGGGGAGGACTTTCTATTTCTTAATCTGTCTCCTGTCCCAAATAGTTCAGCTCTGGTCCCCTAATTTGTGTTTCTGTGTTCAGTTTCTTTCTCTTGCAACAGATACCATCAGACTGACAGTCCTTAAACTGGGTCAGAAAGTGGTGATGAATTGACACAGTCACTCAGGCTACATCATCCCGCGGCCTCACTCCCCCTCTAGTTTCCTGGCCTGCTTTTTAGGCATCTTAAAGTGGTCCCTGTTTTCCAGAACTATAGGGGCTTAGAGAGTCCTCTCTCTGTCCAGCTCCAGGGATCTCAGTTTGCAGATTAATCACCTTGTGCCTGGAGGAGAGAGGAAGGTAAATCTTAACTGTCTTCACTTTTTTCCCTTTCCCCAGTCCCAAGTCCTCTCATTTTCATTCCACTATAGCACTAATACAGTAATCAATGGACAATCATCCACTTACTACAGCAGCCAGGAAACCACACTTCTCTTCCAGAATATCTAATACAATGGTGCCTATTTCAAACAAATAGGATCCAAGTTAGAGCTTCCCAGCATGCAGGTGTGATAGTGGTAGAAAATAGATTTTAGTGTCAAACAAACCTTATTTCAAATTTCAGGGTCGAGAGATCAAGAGAACTAAGTGACTTGCCCAGCGTAATGCAGAAAAGGGCAGAGTTCAATGCCAAACCTTTCACTCCTACTCCAGTGCGTGACAGCGTCCACCCTCCGCTGCTTCCTTTCAAGCTTGCACTGCCTCTGAGTATCTTGCTTTTCCTTGTCCTCTTTTAAGAATCTGTGTCCAAAATTTTTTTCTCTTGAAGCTGTCCTTTAAGAGAATAGATATCTCAGACTTATAACTGCTATTTGAGAGTCAAAATGTTACTTTGTACAAAAGATGTGCATTAAGAGTATTGAAGCAAAAGTCGTGGTGGATGCTATGAACTTGGGGGCAGACGATTTTCCCTTTCAATTGTTATTAAAAATCATCTATTTCACTTCGGGTAGGGTCCTATAAGTTATAGCAGGCCAGTGCTTCTACCATATCAACAGAAAGAGCTGGATAGATTTTTAAAAATCATAGCCTAGGAAAGCTGCGAGGGGAATGAAGACTTAATGAACTAAAATTACAGAGAAGCAGCGCTGTTACAAGAGGAGCCAACATTGCCAATGACTTTTTGTTCCCTCTCTTCCCGGAGGCTGGGGGGCAGTAATTCGTCAATTCTGTCTTCAGGCTTAAAACAGCCTTGGCCCAGAATGAAATCATACATAGCGACAAACAGAAACCAGGAGAGCTTTTAGCAGTTGTGTGGGTGTGGGGAGAAACTGGAAATTGAGAGGCCAATTTCAAGCGATGTGGATACCTGGAAAGCTAGACTAACGCCTTCTAAAAGGCAAAGGAAACATACCTCATCATTTCCAGTGCTTAGAAAGCAAAGACCCACCCAGGGAAGGAGACTGCCTCAAGATCGCTCCTCACCTCCTCCTCCAGACTGATGTCAGGTTGAGCTGCCTGGGGCAGAGGCTGGAGATCCAGGCAGGAAGTCCCAGACCTGCAGACTTTCAAGACAGAGACACCTAAGACCTTCCGAACTCTCCATCAGAAGCTTGCAAGGGCCATACGCAGAAAATAAGGATCAGTGAGAGAAATACTAAGGCTGAGATTTGCCTGCACCAAGCCACCAGCCAGCTAAATCCCTGACTGGATTGAAATGATCAGTCTATTTTATCTGCCAAGAGGACAAGGAGATTCTCTGTGGTAGAAGACAACGGCGTGGGGGACATCTATTTTTTTTCCAAAGTGATATCATGTATTTAATTAAATTGCATTAAAATTTTAGAAAATCATTAACCATACAAAGAGCAAGAAAATATAACTGTACAATGTAGACACATAGACATTACCCGTATGGATTGAAAAAGAAAGCCAACTATTTGGCTTTGTATATTTTGTTACATATTTAAAAATACAAACTCGAAAGGGCTGTAAATAAAATAATAGAAACAGTGTCAACACTGACCAAAAACAAGCTGATAAAGCTATACTAATATTGAAGTTTAAGTCATGAATACAGGCAGAAACATACACGATTCAGATACTGAAAGTAGCAGTCAAAGGCTTTGAGATAACCACAATGAATATGTTCAATAAAATGGAAGGGGGGCAAAATGAATGAAAAGAGTCAGAAATTCAAAACCCAATTATGAATTCTAAGGGTCAAATTAGGTTTATAGAACTGAAAACCCTAATATCTGAAATTAATCATTGACTAGGTGGTTTCTGGAAGACAGGTCGAGTGCCAAGGCTGAGTGCCAAGAGACAAGCAAAAGGAACATTGATAATGTCCATCACATGTATACTAGGTCGTCAGGAAAGTCATGACATATTTTTCAATTCTTTCTATGCAAAAGTGCATCATGACTTTCCCAGCAACCCAATAGTTTCAGGAGAGAAGAAGAGAAAAAGAAAGACAAAAATCAATATTCAAAAGTACTGAGCGAGCATTTTTCCAAACGAAGTAGCATCCATCCCTATAGTCAAGAAGCTCAGAGAACCTCCAGCAAGAAAAACATAGAAAACCACAATTAGGTGTCTTATAGCAAAACTGCTGAAAACTGAAGACAGACAAAATCTTAAAAACAGCCAGAGGGGAGGGAAAAAAGAAAGAAACAGCACACATTACCTTCGGGGGAATAATAAAAATGACAGCTGACTTCCCAACAGAAATGATGAAAGCTAGAAGATAATGTAATGACATTTTTAAAGTGATGAAAGAAAAATAAGAGATGATCTAGAATTCTAGCCCAGTAAAAATATCTTTCAAAAGTGACGGTGAAAAATAAAAGTGTTTTGAAGCAAGCGAAAAATGGAGGGAATTTGTTGCCAACGGGCCTGCATTAAAAACTAACAAAAGAGAGACTGGCAGAAGAAAAATGAACCTGAGTGGAAATTTAAAACGCAGGATGGAAATAATAAAAAGCAGGATGAGTACATGTGTAGGTAAACACAAATGAATATTTATTGTACAAAGCAAAGACGAAAATGTCTTGTGGAATTTAAAAATCTATATAGAACCAAGATGCATAATGTCAGCAAAACAAAAGGGAGCGGCCGGTATACTGAATTCAAAGGTTCTAAACTTCTGCTAGGATCAGGAGAGTGGTAAGGTAATGTACTTTATAAGGCTCAAATAAGTCAATAAGACTTAGTTTAATCTCTAAAAATTATATGTGCCACATAGCAAAAGTTAAAGATTATAATGGACCTGAAAAGTTCCTCTTGCTTAATGACTTCTGCTATGGTTTTAATGTGTTTAATTGATGTATTAAAATTTGGTGATCCAGGGTCAGTAGGTGACATTGTGGTTAAGGCGCTGGATTCCCACATGGCCAACCACAGTTTGAGTCCCAGACTCAGCGACTTGAAAAATCACGTCAGGTGCAGGTGCACGCGTACGCTAAATCCTGAGAGGAGAATGGAAGACAAGAAATTACAGTGTGGCCATCCCTTCTGGGGGGTGATTTCTCACTTTCTGTCACTCTCTCTCTCTCTCTCTCATCTCTCTGTGTCTCTCTCCAGAGAGCACGTGTGCCCTGTGACAAAAACTTTAAAAAAAGAAATTGCCTAATTTTTTTTTTTTAATTTGGTGATCCATTGTAATGGTGTTGGAAGAATAGAAACCTGATCTGACGGTGTTAAAGGTAGATCCTTCAGAGATGATTAGGATTAGACTAAGTAGGGATTTCATAAAGCATGGTAGCTTTGTGCAAAAAGCACACAGACACACAGAAGTGGACACAGACACACACGAACCCTTACCTTGCGATGTCCTGAACCTGCAGTGTCCCCACCAACAAGAAGACCCTCACCAAGTGCAGCCCCTAGACCTTGGAATGCCAATACCATGAGCTAAACAAAACTCTATATTTAATAAATTACTCGGTATGGCATTTGGTTATTAGCAACAGAACAATGGACTGAAACAGTATTGCAGCCCTTACAGCACATTTCTGGTGTGTTCGTGGTGGTGCTGCTGTCAGCAAACCTATTGCACGACCAGTTACATGGGACTCTAGCATACAATCCTCTGCAGCATATAACAATTGGGAATAATATTAAATGACTATGTTACCAGAACATTTATTCACTATATTATTTAAATGTTTAAAGTAGAAAAAAAGCTTATAGAGTATGGATATAAAGAAAGGCAATATTTTTGTAGAGCTATAGGATGTGTTTGTATCTTAAGCTGGGTATTATTATAGATGGGTCAAAAAGTAAAAAATAAAACTGTGTAAACTAAAATAAGTTACAGTAAGCTAAGGTTAACTTGTTACTGAAGAAAGAAAAATATTTTGTTATAAATTTAGGGTGGCTTAAGTGTTCAGTATTTATAAAGTCTACAGCAGTGTACAGTAATGTCGTAGGTTTTTACATTCACAAACCACTCACTGAGTCACCTAGAGTAACTTCTAGACCGGCAAACTCCATTTATGCTAAAAGTCCTCTAAAGGTGCACCATTTAAGAAATATTTGTTATTTATTTTTTAACTTAACCAGAGGGACAGAGAGAGAGAGAGAGAGAGAGAGAGAGAGAGAGAAAGTGAGAAAGCAAGCCACCAGGTCCAGGACTTGCACCGTGGTTGGCCATGTGGGAGTCTAGTGCCTTAACCATCACACTACCTGCCAGCCCCTATGTATACCATTTTTTATCATTACATGGTATTTTTACTATATCTTTTCTCTAAATTTATTTAGATACACAAATATACAATGTGTTATCGTTGCCTGCAGTCCTCATTAGAGTAACATGATGCACAGGTTTGTCGCCTATAGCCCTGTAGCCCAGGTGTGTGGTAAGCTTAACCATCTAGTTTATGTATGTACAGTCTCTGAGGTCCATCTCAAAAAGCTAGGAAAAGAAGAACAGATTTAATACAAGTTAAGTAGAAAAAAATAAAATAATAAAAGCGGAAACCAATTACATCTCTAAAAACGTAAAGCCAATCAATAATTACATGATTAAGTCAGAAATTACAAAATGGTTTGCCATGTATAAGTTCAATCATGACCAAAGAGAGAGGAAAAAAAAAAAAAAACTAATAGAGATGAAAAGAACAGAGCTATAACTTCTACAGGTATCCAAATATAAGAGAATTTTATGAACAAATTCACTACAAAACATTTGGTAAGTTGGAAAAATTTGAGTGCCTCAAAATTTACAACTTAACAAACGTGACCAAATCAAAAATAGAATTTGAATTATATCTTTTCAAGACATTGATTCTGATTATAAAAAAAAAAAAACAATCCCTGGATTCAGAGTAATCAATTAGTAAATTCTTCCAAACACCTAAGGAAGAAAGAACATAATCTGGGGGAAATTCCTCCCCCCCCCCCAAAAAAAAAGAAGAAGAAGAAAGAATTTCTCAATTGTTTTTATCCATCCAGAATAACTTTGATACCAAAACATAGCAAGTACAAGGGAACTTCAGCAAATTTGTGGAAAATGGAATTAAAGTATGAGTTTATTCAGGTGTAAAAAACTTTGAAACCCATGCATAGTATTTTCATAATACAGGTTTTCCATAAACTTTTCACAGACCCATCACATATTATAAGAATGAAAAATGACAGACCAATCTATCCCATGATCATACTGCAAAAATCTTCAACGAAGCATTAGTAAGTGAAATCCAGTGTTGGATACAAAGAATAACACATTATGCTTAATTGGAGTTTATTTCAAGTACGAAAGGATGGTGTATTAGTCAGGGTTCCCCAATATGTCTCCATTGGTTTTGTTGTTCTGCGTACCTTTCTATCTGAAATGGGATCTAGTCTAAGGAATTGGCTCACATGACTCTGGAAGCCAAGAAGTTCCACAGTCCACCACTTGCAAGCTGAGACTTGGAATTCCAGTTCAAATCCAAATACATGAGAACAAAGGGATGGATGGTACAAATCCTAGACCAAGAGCAGGAGAATATGATCTCCTTAAGTGAATGTGTTGTTGATAATGATGGCGAAGTTGTCTTAGCACTTATCTCATGAAAAGTCAGAAAACAGGGTCTAAAAGAAGTCAAGTAAGTGGCCCAAGATTAGTGAAAAACCTTGCAAGTGACACAGCCAGAGCCAAAGACAAACCCAGGACTAAGGTCTGACTACCCCAAGTTTCCCGCCAGTGAGGCCAGGACCTTCCCATGCTCCGACCCTCCTGCTTCTGCAGACTCGAGTTCTGCCTTCCCCTTTCCTCTTCATTCTTGTCTCTGAAAGTATTTCTTCAGCTATAGTTATCAGACAAAGGGAGAGAACCTTTAGGAAGCAAGGCTTTCCAAGAGAGCACTGACGGAGAAAGCAGAGGGGAGTCAACTGGATTCTAAACCGGCATGAGACCTCCCAGGCCAAAACTCTGCTCTGATTGCATCTCTCATAGTGGCTCCATAGTCATTTGTGAAAAATCTCTGCCTTGCCATGACTTCCCTGTAGACTCTAGAGAGGTCTGGAATCCACCAAGAAGAGACATTTGATATCCCACATAGCAGGACTTTATGGGGGGGCTCTGTGACTCATTTTTTCTGGTGATACTAGTGGATCATGCTCTTACTTGCTATTAAAAAAACCCAAGTATTTCAGCTCCCAGGAAAACCCTTAAAAACAACAACGCAGCTTTTGAACTTCATAGCATGGCAGAATGTAATGTAACTCCCAACAAAAGTTTATTATTAAATGTGTATAACAATGCCCAAATTGTTTTCTTTTGTGAGAATTTTAGCTTTTTATTTTCCACTCTATTAGGGTATAATTTGCAAACCATAAGATCCACCCATTGTAAATGTCGTTCAAAGATTGTATTCAGTTTATAGTTGTGTAGCCATCAATGCAATCCGGTTTGGGAATGTTATCATCATCCCACAAAGTTTCCTCATATTCCTCTGCAGTTCATTACTGTCTGTAGCCCACTTCCTCGTCAGCTTTTTGTCTCTGTTAATCTGCCTTTTCTCAACCATTCATGTAAACTGATTTATTCAACAGGTAGTCTTATGTGGCTTCTTTCACTTAGTATACTGATTCTGACATTTGTCTATGTTGTGAAATGTGTCAGAAGGTCATTTCATTATCTTGAAAAAAATAGTATTCCATTTTATGGATGTCCCACATTTTGTTTATTCCTTTACTCATTGATAAGAATTTGAATTATTTCCAGTTTGAAGCTTTAATGAATAGTGTTGTGGTAATCGTGCCAAGCATGTTCACGTGCATGTCTTTGTAGTAACAAAAATTTTCATCTGTCTTGGATAGATTCCTGGTAATATAATTGTTGGGTTGTATACTAAGTTATTTTCTTACATTTTAAGAAAACTGCCAAGCTGTTTTACCAAGTATTGGGTTGCTGGGAAAATTGTATTTTTCCTATGTTTTTCTGTGCAAAAATGCATCATGACTTTTCCAATGACCTAATAGCTATACCATTTCCCATTACCACCAGCAGTGTGTAAGGATTCCAGTTTTTTCACCTCCTTACCAAAATTTGCTATTGTCTGTCTTTCTGATTATAGCCATTTGGGGTAAGTATGTAGTGTTATCTCATAGTTTTAATTTCATTTCTCTAATAACATTGTCAAATATATTCCCATATGATTATTAGCCATTTCTTTTTCTTTTCTAATGAAATGCTTATTCAAATACTTTGTCAGTTGTTTCTTTCCAACTGGATTGTTTTTCTTTTTATTATTGAGCTGAAGAGTTCTTTATATAGTCTGGGTACAAGTCCTTTATCAGATACATGACTTTATCTCAGCCTGTAGCTTGACTTTTTATTATTTTTTGAACATTTTGCCAGAGAGCACATGTGCTCAAGAGAGACAGAGGGAGAAAATATTCCCCTTAGGGAATGGTCACACCACAATCCCTTTCTCCTCCCTTTTTCCATCCTGTTGAGATTTGGAGCACACATGTACACGTGCCCAGCATTTCTCAAATGTCTGGGTCCAGGATTCGAACCAGGGGTCAGCCATCTGGAATCCAGCTGCTTTAATCACCAGGCAATAAAGAGAACCCTTTTCATTTTCTTCAAGGTGACTATGAAGCACAAAAATTTCTAATTTATTGTTTTTCTTTTATGAATGGTACTTTCATCATTGTACCTAAGAACTTTTCATTTAACCCTGTTGTAGAGGCTTCAGGGGGAGGCAGGCACCGAGAGTCAGAACTGTAGCCCTGACTAAAGTTGGAGTAGTCTTTTTATAGGGGGTCAGTTACCAGGAGTTTTTATGCAAGCTGTTACAGAAGCTGAATCAAGTAGGTTAATTATTTCTGATTTTGATCATTTGTGTCTTCTTTTTTTTTTTCATGGGCAACCTAAGTAGAAAGTTGTCAGTTTCTTTGATCTTTTCTAATAGTCTTTGCATTAGTGATCATTTTCTCTGTTTTATTTGTTTTTCACTTCACTGGGTTTCGTTCTTTCTTAATTCTTTCCTGTTGGGCTGACTTTTTTCCTAATTTTATAGGTAGAAGCTTTGATTATGTATTTGAGACTTATGTTCTGATACTGCTGCTTAAAACAAACACTCAATATTTAAGCAATTGCAACAATCAATAATAAAAAGAAACAATCCGAATTAAAAACAAGTAAGACTTTAAAAGATGTTTCATCAGGGGAGATACATTAATAGCCAGTAAGCACATGAAAATGTGTTGAACATCATTATGAAGGAAATGCAAATTAAACCCTTACTAAGAACACCCATATCCCTAAAAGAGAATTTGAAACGATAAACAATACCAAATGTTTACAAAGATATGGAGCAACTAGAACTGTGTTCTATCAAGGAGTTGGGGCTGTGGGGTGTAGTAAAATTCTTACAGTCACTTTGGAAATCTTTGGCAGTTTCTCCCATGAAATGCACACTTACAAAAGAACAGTACAACACAGTAGTGAGGAAAGAACTATGTTACGTGCCACACGCCACACGGATGAGCCCCAAAATATGTTAAGCTAAGGAAAACAGACAAAAAAACCTAAATACTATATTAGTCCAATAATAATAAGTTCTAGAACAGACGAAGTGAATATACAGTGAAAGAAAGGAGATGGTGGGTGTGAGTTGGGATTAGAGGTGAAGGGGCTTGAGGAATCTTTATAGAGTGAGGAAACAATCCACTGCTGATAGGGCTGTGGGTTACATGGATTACATGCCCATGAGCATTAAAAACAGCTCAGCAAACTGTATACGTAAGACCAGGGCATTTATCTTTGTGTAGGTTATACTTTGAGTTCTTGTTTTTTTTTTTTTTTTTTCTTATAAGATTGACAAGGGCCAGTCAGTGGCATGGGGTTGTTAAGGTGGCTGGATCCTACATGGCAGGTTATGTAGTTCAAGTCCCAAACCTGGCAGCTTAAAAAGCATACCCAGTATATGGGCGTGTGGGCTCAAAATCCTGAGAGGAAATAGAGGAGAAGGGAATGCAGGGGGGCCATCCCCTCTGGGGGAAGGGGGTGCTTTCTCTTTTCCCCTCCTTTTCCCTCTCTGTCAGGTGAGAGCACATGCACTATAGCAAATTAAAGTAAGATTGGCAAAATTGGAAAGTTTGACAGCATTCTTTGCGATGGAGGTAAGGCAGTCCCTACCTCCCCCCCCCCCCCCCATACACACATACACAGTCCCTCTCCTCCCTCTCTTGGGAGCTTGGCAGAGTACTTTGGTTGTTTCGGCCTCGCCCTCAGCTGAGACACAAGACTATGCCTTACAAATGTGAAGCCCTGGGAGCCTATCACCGGCTCTTCATTCACGGAGAAAAGAAAGTTCTTTTTAAATCTACGTATTGGACACTACCCCATCTGCTTTCTGGCAGAATTCTAGGGGTAACCTTGCAGCTTTGGCAACAAGAAATAAAATAACTATATACTGATTCTTCCTGCGCTCACCTACATAAATGTGTCTTCACTGTCCACTGTCTAGATATTCAGATGCTAGACAAGCTGTCCTGTTCTGGAAAACACCAGTGAAGGCCAGACCAGAGCAGCCATCTTTTCATCCTCTCTGTTCTTTCTTCTCAGAATGCATATGGACAAAAGTTATTAATTTTCATTTTTTTCTTTCTTTCATTTTTCTTAAGAGATTTTTGCTATAAGTGCATGTGTGCTCACGGGAGAGACAGGAAGACAGAAGGCAAGAAACTACCCCTCAGGGGACTGGCCATACCACAATCCCTTCTCCTCCATTCTCCTCTCAGGATCTTGGGAACTCACGCACAGAAGCCTGGCATGAGTTTTAAACCACTGGGTCCAGGACATGAACTGAGGTTGACTACATGGGAGTCCAGCGACATAACCATTACGACATCTGCTGGTCCCTGTTTCTTTCTTTTTCTTTTTTCCCTTTTTCTATCTCTTTTTATTATTATTATTATTTCAGAGCTCAAAGAATTCTACTCAGGCAAACACATCTTTAAAGAAAAAAAAATTGCACCTAGTCTTGCCAATTTGGAAAAATCATGCCCATGGATGATTGGATGAAGGACAGAGGGTCCACCCACTCATCCAGATGGAGTGAAATGGAGCCTGGGCCTCTGTCAAACTATCGCACAGCTGTCACTGAACAGTTTCCCAATGTTGTGCTCGTTGGATCGGCCATATTTGGACACGGCCCTGCTGGCTTTTTACTAGAACCTGAGAGATGGTTTGAACCCCAAAGTATGCATGTCTTTGTCAGAATTCTGGGCCTATAATTTTCTTCTTTTGAATAGTTCACATAACTTATTGCATACTATACTGAAAATGAAAAACAGATGGTTATTTGGGTACTTGATGGACAGTTTCTACTAATGTGTATCCCTTTTGCACCGTCATCAAGTCAGAAAACTTTAAGTTGAATCATCGTATGTCAGGGACCGTCTGCACTCCTATAGGCATGTAACTGGTTCACATAATTCACATAAATTCATAGGCATAATTAGTTCATATAATTATCAACTAATCATCAGAAAGTCTTTTCTTGCGACTTGGACTCACCCTCAGCCTTAATTTACAAGCTTAGAGGGACACTTGGTTTTTGAGACAGTGTTTAATCACCAGTATAATAGAAGCATCCCCCAAGACAGTAACAAGATGGCCCAGGGTGAAGGAAGCAAACTGTATCCGGAATCCTGCCCATACAGGAAAGGCTTTCCTTCAAACGTTGTCTCTGTGTTAATCCATGACAGATAATTGGACACCTTCGTGTACACTCCAGGTTTGCCCTTCTGGCCACAGCCCATGCCCCAGCTGACAATGCCCACTTGGTACCATAGGCTTTCATTCTCCTTTTTCTGGCAAACCAGAGGGCCCCCGCTGTCACCCTAGGAGAGAAAAGTTGTTTGAGAGTAGAAGGGAGAATAACAAGGTACTCCTATGGCCTATCGAGTTGCAGACAGCTGGTGCAAGACAGAAAGGACTTCTAATTTTGACTGGGCACTTCAACTACATGTGTGTGCTCTGGAGCTATTGGAAAAGGTAGCAGGCAACGTGGTGAAAAGCCACATGGTGAGTGACAATTTGGTTAAAAAAAAAATTAATCTCTATCATCTAGACTTATGCAGCCTTTTTTTTTTTTTGAGAAAGAGAGAGAGATTTTGCTATAGGGTGTGTGTGCTCACTGGAGACGCACAGAGACAGACAGAAAGTGAGAAATCACCCCCACCCCCACCACCAAGGGGGATGGCCACACTGCAATCCCTTCTTCTCCATTCTCCTCTTGGGATTTTGGGCACATATGCACACATGCCCCGTGTGAGTTTAAAGTCACCATATCCAAGACTCGAACCACAGTCAGCCATGTGGGAATCCAGCAGTGTAACCACTATGCCATCTGCTTGTCCTTATGCATTCTTTTTGATATACCAAAGAGTGGTTTTGCTTCTGAGCACTGTCGTCTTTAGGAATTCTTCAAAATTTCCCCCACCTTTTCACCCCAATCCATTTTTAGCCAGCCCATTTTTTTCTTTCTGTATCATTTCCACTAAGTTTAATAACAGATCATTACAGGAGTACAGTAGGAACACATACTGGTAGCTACAAAATTCAAATAATGTAAATATCATGTCAAAATGCTATCCTGTGGTTTAAAGCATTACATTTTAAGCAATTTACACATTTTAAAACATGAAGACCACTGCCAAATTTGCATGAGTAAGCAGAGCAGATATAAATGGCATGAAAATTGAGGAATGTTGTAACTTTCATACCCCCATCTTTTGGACCTTTTAGAAAATTCTATTAAGGTAGCAGCAGGTTGCATGGTGGTTAAGCATTGGACTCCCATATGGCTGACCACAGTTCGAGTCCTGGACCTGGCAGCTTGTTTTTGCACTTTCCTTCTCTTCCTCTCTCTCTCTCTCTTTGTCTCTCTCTGGTCATATATTAAAAAATAATAAAGTTAAATAAAGTATTTTTTAAATTATATTAAAGAGTTATGTGCAATCATTTAAAAAATGGACAATTTAGATATGAAAAAGAACATGAAGAAAACCCATAACTATATGAATAAGTACATTTATATATACATACATACCTACACAAATGTGTTTGAAAACAGTTTCTCAGGAAGAATACACCTCTGTGTAACAATGCTTTTTCTTTGGGGAGCAAACTTGGGGCAAGCAAGCATAAATGGGCACTCTCTTCATTGTATACCCCGTGTGTACCACTTGAATTTCCTTGACTATGTATTCAAATAGATAATAAAATTAACAACACTTCTAATCCCACCCATGTATAGGCAACTCCTATTTAAATGTCACTTTCTACATCTTGATATACAAATATGCATGCATTGCTATTTTATGGTCATAAGATCAGGCTGTGTATATTATTTCACAGCTTACAAAACTATTTTTGAAAATGTTAAGTGGCACACAAAGAATTAGAACAAAAGCACTGCTCAATGATTATTAAAAATTCAAATTCAAACCAGAAAAACAAAAAACAGGATATGTGCTTATTTTAATTTTTAAACTAGATTGCTATTATGAACAAATTGCTATGCCCATCAGCTTACTTTGAGCCAATCTGTTCTTTAGGAAATATTTTTTAAAGTCACATGACCTGTTCTTATAATGAAGAATTATAATTATTTTTCTGGAGATGAGGTATCTATATGAAAGTTGCCAGAAAAGGACCTGGCAGGTGGTATGGTAGTTGAGTGCACTGGACTCCTACATGGCGGTTCAAATCCTGGGCCTGGTGGCTTGGTTTCTCACTTTCCTTCTCTCTTTCTCTCTCTCTCTCTCTCTCTCACTTTATCCCTCTCAGGTTGAAATAAATAAATAAATAAATAAATAAATAAATAAATAAATAAATAAACAAACAAATAAATAAGGCCAAATAAAAAGAAAGTTGCCAGGCATAACAGTGGTACACTTAGGCTCTTACATTTCTAGAATGCATTTGACCTCAGTTCAAATCCCAGTGTGAATATTTAATTGAATGCATTTTAAGGCTCAAATTTTATACTGATGTTAATAATTGTACCTCTCCTGCAGGATAGCTCTGTGACTGGATGAAAACCACTGAGTCGAGGTCTTGCTATATGACAAGCATTTACTCAACTGTAACTTCCATTATTTTTGTGGTTGGTGGACAAGGCAAATCTAGGCCTGGCCAGCAGGGTTTTGATTGGAATACAAAAAGTGGTTCTAATATAAAAAGTCAGCATGCCTTGGTTAAAATTCTGGGTCTATAAATTACCTTGCTATTAAATCCTAAGCAAGGCTTTCCTCTTGTCTGATCCTCAGTTTCTCCATCTGAACTGTCTGTCTCATAAAGCTAATTCATAAGACTTCTGTGAGTTTAGAGAAACAGTGTATGTGCTCTTGAGTATTAAACAGGTGAAGAAGATGAAGAAAACAATATACATAACATTTACTGATACCTTAACTCAGTGCTTCATGTGCACTAACTCACCTACTTCCCACAATGGCCCTAAAAGGTAGGACTTCTCGGTATTTCTGTTTTGCAGGTGAGGAAATCTGAAGAGGCACAGCACAGAGGAAATTCACTTGCCCAGGTCACACAGGCAGTAAACAGAGGAGCTGGTTGGGAAGCTGGTTGTCTGACTCCAGAGCCTGAACCTCTAACCACTGTTCCTTACTATTTCCCTTTGGTTACAAGCATCTGCTTAACCTTATAGAGTATCTGTACTAGTTTGAAGAGAGTTTAATTGGAACCTCATGTCCATTCAGAATGTGACCTAATTTGAAAATAAGATCTTTGTAGATGTAATTAGTTATAGGCAGGTGAGGTTATGCTAGATTAGAAGGGACCCTAATCCAACGACTGGTGTCCTTAATAAAAAGAAAAAAGGGGAACCAGCAGTTAGCGTAATGGCTATGTCGCTGGACTCCCATGTAGTCAACCACGGTTCGCGTCCCGGACCCGGTGGCTTAAAATGCACGCCGGGCGCGTGTGTGTGTGTGCCCAAGATCCTGAGAGGAGAATGGAGGAGAGGGGATTGCAGCGTGACCATCCCCCCTGGAGGGTGATTTCTCACTTTCTGTCTCTATGTCTCTCTCTGTCTGGCGAGTGCACGCGCCCTATAGCGAAAACCTCTCCCCCCAAAAAAAATAAAAATAAAAATAAATAAAAAAGAAAAAGAAAAAAGCAGGAACAGCGAGGACACACACAGAGGGAAGAGGACCATGCGAAAATTGAGATGGAGATTGGAGTGATGCTTCTACAAGCCAAAAAAACATTTTCTGGCTTCCAGAACTGTGAAAAAATAATTTCTATTGTTTTAAGTTGCCCAGTCTACAGTCATTTGTTACAGCAGTCCTAGGCAACTGGTATACCTTCCTATCTGAAGGAAAAAGAGAGGTTCCATTTATCCTGAGAGTGTTGGTCAGCCTTCTCAAGCCTAGGGCAAGTCACTTACCTGGCAGGAGTCCTTTCCATCCTTTTCAGCACACAGCATGTTGGCGGTGATCGTAGGCAAAGACTTAGAGCACATATCCCAATCAACCAGATCCAGGTCAACTTTTTGCAGCACTGAAGGGGAACTTCGTAAACCCGTACGTTCTAATAAGAAGGAAATAGAGACAAGGTCTTGAGCCCAAAGTGGTTCTTTTGGGTTAAGGTCAAGCATCCCAGCAATGTCAAGTCTGTTCACCTCAACGACAAAGGAACTTCCCTATGACCCAGAGAGGAAACTGAATTTGGACTGAGCAGGGAAGGGGTGAGAGGAATGTCTAGGAGAATCTCAAGCCCACTCTCTGAATCCAGAGCATACAGAACTGGGTCGTTACTCAAGCTCAGCCAGAGTACACCATCTTCTTACCTGCAGAAGGCACCAGGCTCAAGCTAGAGTTCAGAAATTGTATTGTGTTCAATCTATAGGAATGTAAGGAAAGCCCATGATGGTAAGTTATGTTCTGGGGCCCATGGGAGATAAAGATGGGCTTAAATCATGCCAGTGCCCTCCAGGTATTCATTGCCTATGAGGAAGTAAACCCAACACCTAGAATGTTCACTCTCCAAAGATGAGGATGTTTCCCTTGTGTGTCGTACTGAATCCCCAGTGCCTGGAACACTGCTTAGGACATAGAAGAGGTTCAATGAATATGTGTCAATAAAGTAGGAGGAAATCTAAGAAGGTGATCTTTCTTTGAAATCATGAAAAGCTTCTAATGACAATTCCCAGGAAGCACATGGAGACAACCTCCTGAGAAATGGATCACCAACTGGTTGCTTGTTAATGAAGTGTTGCCTGAAGTGTGTTTGTTCTGCTCTGTGGATTGTGGGGTAAGACACAGCTTCCAAGAACAAGGACAGAAGGGAATATTTTGTGGGTTTGCTGGGAAGGGCTAGGGAATGGTTGATTCTATAAAGAAAAAAATTACTTTTATTTTATCTCTTCTCTTTGGTCTGGGTCCATGGTTGTCAAGCATTTTAACCATAGAGAACTTTGTCACAGGAGAGCAGAGCTGCCCTGGCTGACATTAATGTGGACTTCCAGGAGTCAAGTCAACATTGCTGTTATTTTGCCCATTGATACATCCTTTAAATCTCCTCCAACTTACTCTTTGGACTCTGAAAACTGCCTGGATTATCACCGAGGCCATATTTAGGGTCGTGTTCTGCACCAAGGGCATACAGTTTGCTACAGGAGCCTCGGAAGGCCTGTGTAGGATGGTTCCCACATAGACTGAGGAAGAGGCTCATCATGGGCTCTTCTGTGAGAACCTAACATCTCCAGATTTCCCAGTCAGATCTCTCAGGGCCAGCAGTGATTTGAGACTTTGCTCTCATTCCAAACATCAACCAGGGAGCACCCTCCTCCCACCCCTAACACAGGGCAGACCTATAGTAACTCACGGGTAGTGCCCCATCCAGTTACCCAGCAGTTTGTCCATCTCTTTATGTCGGTGACTTCTGAAAGGCAGATAGGAGCCGTTGTGTAATAGAAGTCTAATGGGGACTCGAGCAAGACCAAAGCTATATCATTATCCAAGATCCAGCTGATAAAAAAAGGGTGAATGATGACCTTGACCACTTTCACTGGAGTGAAGTTTTTTGCATCAAAGTCGCTTGTGTTGTGTATGACTGTCAAATTAAATCTTAACAAGACAAAAGAAGAGAAAAAAAGGTAATTGATGGAAGGGCAAAAGATGATCCCTAAGAGCAAATGATTCTGCTGGTCTGAGATTGTGATTCTAAAAGGGAGTGGGATGGAAGCATCTAGAGCCATGTACTTGCCATAGAACCAAGAGAGCCCAACTGGGTTGAGGCAGACCCAAGATCCAGTCCTTCTCTGCTAGAATCCCTGCCTAAGATTCCAGAAGTGTCTAGCTTTTCAGATTTGGCACTTAGTGTTTGGCCACATGTTACTAAAAAAAAAAAAAGAAAAGGGAGGAAAGAACCAGGGCCTGATAATCAAAGTTGGTTGGCTTGGAAGAAACTTAAGCATAAGTTCTCTTGTCTCCTGAGCACATAGACATCAATGGCTTAGCCAAGTTAAAACCAGATGGAAGACCCATCAAACAAACATAATGCCCACTATATGCCTACCAAGAGCGCCACATTAGTGGATAATGTGCTCATGGGGATCAGTATCTGCTGCCTTCAATCAGCTCTTGACCTAATGGTTGCTCACAAACTAGCTTGTACATGTCATTAACAAATGTCTGGAAAGCCACACCATCCACCAGTAACTGAGGAGCTTGACCTTGACTTTCAGGAATGGCTAAACTGGCTATATGACAAGCATCCAGGAAGCTTCTCGAAAATACTAATTTATAAACTTAGACACACATCAGGAGCTTCTGATATGCAGTCAAGAGTGGAGCCCTGTCCTCGGTTCCTAAATCCCTTCTAGAACTCTGACTCCACTGTCACTGTCAGCCTCTCTATCTCTCCATGAGAACAAATGCTTGGGAAAATACTTTGCAGAGCTTCAGACCAAGAACACCTGTGCTTAGCAAGATGCAAAGTCCAAGAAATATTTGTTCTGCAGCTTAGGGCACTGAACTCCCACGACAAATTATGTCAGAGTTAGCTTCACAGGTCTGGATTTAGCCACCTGGTACTGTGTTCTATGGTTGACAAACTTGGGTGGGGAGGTTCCAGGAAGATAATCAGCATTGGGGAGCAAATATTCTACCACATTAGCTTTAAAAAAAATCTGTAATACTTACTGTCCTCTTATGAAGCAGTGCGATGCAGTCAGAATCCACCACTTATTGATTATAGAGCCTCCACAGAGATGCTCCTCTCCCTGGTGAATACTCACCTGCCACGGAAAATCTGCAATGTCTGCAGTTTCCCCACCTGTGATCTCAGAAAGTGCTTGCTTTTCATAGTAACCATCTGGTCTTTGGTCACATATTGCTAAAAGAAAAAAGGAAGAGGGAGGAAAGAGCCAGGGTCCAATTGTTAAAGTTGGTTGGCTTAGAAGAAACTTAAGCACACGTTCTCCTCTTTCCTGGGCACATAGACAGTAATGGCTTAGCCAGATTAAAACCAGGGGGGTGACCCACCAAACAAATATGATGCCCACTATATGCCTACTAAGGATGACATATTTGTGGACATTGGGCTTATGGGGAGCAGTGATTGCTTCACCATGGCTTGGCATCTCGGGAGATTCCGTTCTCCCTATGAGACTCTGTGAGGAGGGAAATTCAAAACTGCAAGCCCTGAGGCCAGATCTTGCTACTACACTCAAGTAAGGAAGACATGTTGAGAGCATTCATCTATCTGAAATTAGGCCTCTCTGTCTTCTGAAAGAACAGGGCCTTGGTGTGGTGTCTTGGCATATACCATGAGATCCTTCTCAGCTCTGGACACATCTATTCATGGGCCTGTCCAAACAGATGCCTCTCAGGTGACAGAAATTCTACAGACAAAGGGAACTTAATCATCCCTGACTCCTAATTACTCTCCTACATTTTCTATTGTAACTAGTGGTACCAGCTTTCACCCAATTTTCATTCTAGAGATCATCCCAATCCCACCTCGAGAAGAATACAATTTTGGACATTTCCTAGATGCTTGTTTTGACATCTTTTGATGTTTTCCCAATAGTATTTGAATAATGAGAAAAAGTAAATATAATAAACTCTGAAATGTTGCACACTTATTATTTATCAGATGCTGTTTTGTTTCAAATGACTTCATTTAATTCTTACACAAACCCCAGGAAAGAAGTGAAGTTATTGTCCCATTTTATGCATTTATTTATTTTTAAAAGTGTATTTATCTACTTTCTTCATGAGTAAGAGAGACAGACACAAGGAAACTGCTGCCTGATCTCAGATGGAAACGTCTCAGGTGAAATTTTCAGGGCCAACAAGAAAATCTTTGAATTAATACACAGTAAGGCAATGTTCTCTGGAAAATTTTTTAAATAATTAAAACAATTTGTGAACAAAAATTAAAGTTGGGACCACCAAACGGCATAATGGTTACATCGCTGGACTCCCATGTAGTTGACTGCAGTTTAAGTCCAGACCTGGCAGCTTAAAACTCACTCCAGGTGTGTGTGCGTGTGTGCCCAAAATCTGAGCAGAAAATGTAAGAGAAGGGATTGCAGTGTGGCCATCCCCCTGGGGGGTGATTTCTCACTTTCTATCTTTCTGTCTCTCTGGCGAATACACGTGCCCTATAGCAAAAATCTCTCTCTTACACACACACACACACACACACACACACACACACACTTTTTTTAAATTACTGACAATTAAGCATCCAGACCCAGAATCCTTTAGAATGTTTTCAAAGTGAACTGTAGGAAAGTGTTCTTTGAAGCTCACACACTGGCTCTGAAGCTACAGCAGGGAAAATGGGCATCTCCGGCTTGATAGCTGGTTAGCTTTTAGCAAGAGTTTACTGGCAGTGGCTATTCACTCTGGAAAATTCTGGTGCCCAACCCCTGTGTATATGTGCACAACAGACTTCTCCATGAATAACTGTGAAGTTTGAGGTGCAGTGGGGGCCATGTTTTGAAAGTCTGGCCAGAGCCACCAGCATCAGAGTCACCTGAGAGATTATTGGGGCTTCAGTTCCCTGGATCTTAATCCACAGCTACTGAATCAAGCATTCCTGGGAATTGACCTTTGCAATAAGCTCTGCAGAGGACTGACAGCCCTGCTGAGGCACCTCACAAGGACCCAAAGAGACCTACGTGTCCTAGAGCCACGTGCCCAGGGCAGCAGCAGGATGACCCACAGCAGAAGTGCTGCTCTTCCATCCTTCCATCCTTTCATCAGCTCTGGTCTTTACATCAGTGATGGAGAGGCTCTAGGTTGGGCAGAGGGATGAAGGGCAAGATTTCACTCTCTGTGCCCGCTGATTCACAGCCCATCCTGCCTGCCAAGGTCACAATAGGCACTGGACAGAGTCAGCACTGTTCAGTCAAAGCAGCCAGGTGGCATCCTGAAGAGTGGAGCTGGAAGGTGAGGGAGTGGGATGACTCTACAATCAGTTGTGTTCCTACATGGGGTGGCATCTCAGATTCATGAAAGTGTGAGGACAAAACAGTTGAAGATACTCTTCAGGAATAGCCTTAGTTCATGAGAAGATGGCTCTGAGGCTGCTGGTCCAGGCAGGTTATGTGATACGGCAGAGGGCCCAAAGAGGAGAACTGACATTGCCAGTGGGACTTTAGTGGAGTCACTTATCTTTAGCCTCTGATTAGTCCTCTGTTAAATGGGGATACAAATACATCATTATATCATTGAGAGGATTAGTGAGCCAGTTCATGTATCTTAGCATAGGACTTGGGAAACACCAAGCCCGCAATTTTAATTCTTCAGTTTTTCCTACTGAAGTCTTTCTGGAAACTAAGGCACTTTGACCAGTCATTTCTATAAAGAAAATGTGAACCAAGTACGGATCGATACACAGACTGAGGATGCATGTCTTCCTGTCTTCATTCACAGGCCATTCAGCACGTAACAGAACACTTTCTACACACCAGGCTTGGAGGATGATGCAACAATGAACAACAGATGTTCTGTGTCTCCTTGAAGCTCACAGTCCATCTGGGAGAGACACATGAACGAAGGGACCACCTTAACACGAGAGAGTAAGGGTTTCACTGGGAGCTGGAGGAGGGGCAAGAGTGTGCGGTGGGTGGGTGGATGGGTATTAGATGGGGAAAGAGGCCATCAGGGAAAGTTCTAGAGAGCAAAATACTTAGCTCTATCTGAGCTAAGTCTATCTGTAAGAAAAATGGCAGGGAGACTTTTATTAGGGTTGAATGGCGTTCCCCCAAAATTCCTGTGTTGAAGTCCTAAACCCCAGACCTCAGAAGGTAATTAACTGTAAATAGGTTTGTTAAAATGAAGTCAGTTAAGATGATGTTATGCTAGAGTAGGCAGACCCCCCCCTCTGATTGGTATCCTTATAAAAAGGGACACTCTGAACATACCCCTAGGCACCCAGAGAGAATCACCTGTGAAGATTGGAGCTGGGCTGTCATCAGCCAAGGAACTACCAGAGCTAGGACAGAGGACTACAATGATCCTTCTCTAGAAACTTCACAGGGACTCTTGCCTTGCTGACACTGTGATTCTGGAATTCTGGTCTCCAGAACCCCAGATAACCAAATGTCTGTTGTTCTAAGCAACCAAGCCCTAAAAAACAAATACTGCATCCTAGATGGGCAGAAAACATCTCCATATACAAGTGTATATGGAGACTTTTAAACTAAATCATGCAGAATTGCTATTTCACTATCTCAAACATGGTAGAATACTGGCAATTTGTGTGGTTCAAACTGAACTGTTGAGTCAAAATGATGTATGTGATTGAGTGGCAGATAGAGACCAATTTATGACATAAAGCTCAAATATGAATAAAACAGTTCCCACTATGTGGCCCGTAAGTAAGTCTCATAAGAAAGCACCATAGATGCGACAAGTGTACCGAGAATAGCTGTTAACACTGATGATTGGCAAGAAGCTATGGGGTAAATATTTTCCAAAACTCTACATATAATGGATTTCCTTTTAGGGAAAATGACTATGGTACTTTTTTCTTTTCCCTAGCTGTTTCAAGGCTTTAAAATTTACCTTAGACACACTTGGAAATATCCCATCAGAATAACGGAGATAGATGAAACACTACAATTCGTCTGTGTTGTTGAGAGTGGAGTTTTACTATGATGTGCTTTTACTGTACTTCTCCTAGCTGTAAGCAAAGCATTAGAATTCATCAGCCTAGCTCCTATCTGTTCTCTGCCAGGCAGGGCCTGACATGAGTGAGAAAGCAGCCTTCCTCTGTTCTTTGGAAACAGCACAGATTTGGGCTCAGTAGAGCAAAATATGTCACTGTGAATACTTAGTCTACTCAGCCTGCCACACCATATTCCCTAGATGGAGTAAACCACAGATGTGTTCTTCCTCACAGCTGTGGAAGCTACAAGTGCAAGTTCAAGGTTCTTGGTGAGGGTCCTTCCTACTCCCAGTGGCCAGCCTCCTGCTATGTTCTAGCATGACTCCTCCTCAGTGCCTTGAATGTGTACATGTGTGTGTGTGTGGGGGGGGGGCAGCAGGTGAGTGTCCAACTTACAAGAAAGTGTCCTTCTAAAGACACCCTCCTGTGGGTCAGGGCCTCACCCTTTTGGTCTCATTCAACCTTAATTGTTACCCTAGTGGCTTTGTCTTCAGAAAGAGCCACACTGTGGATTGGAGCATCATCATGTCTATAGGGCAGGGGTGTGAGGGGATAGAGACACCCTTCATCCATAACAAATACTCAGCAAACAGGAAACACTGGTGCCCCCCATCCACCCACCCACCCAGGCCACAGTAGCCATCAGCAGTCTTGCTCAGGTACTGCTACTAGCAGTCTTCCTCATAGTAGGAAGGAAACTGTCCCTCCTAGATGTCGGTGGTGATGGGCCCAAAGCTATGCTCTGAAAGGACCCATGGAGAGAGGGAGAGAGAAAGGTGCCCTTAGGACCTGGGACTGGATGGAGACCCTTTGGGAGGATCAGAGGGACCCTTGCCTTGCTGATGGGAGTGAACATATGGCTTGGAGTCCTTTGGGGACTGACTCTGCTTCATTAACTGGGGATTGAACTTGGGTTTAAAGTAGGTTTCTCGACTTTGCACTGCCCCATCTGCATGCTGGGAGCCCTGGTTTGGACCCTACGAACCTATTTGAAACTGGCCTCAAAACCCTCCCTGTGGAAACAGTAGGTAAAGGGGCTCTCCCTGGCTGGCCATGAGGAAGAATGGGTGACCCTGAAGGACTCAGACAGGGCTGCATTAGGAAGAAAGAAAGGAGGGACCAGGAAGAGGCAGGGAGGGCTGCAGACACCCACATCCCCTGTGCCCACTAGCTCAGACATAGTACCCCTCCCGACTCCCAGGATGATTTTAGGGAGCAGGGACCCTGCTAGGATTCCCCGGCCAACAGGAGCTCATTAGGGACCTGTGCTGTTAACTCCAGGCCAGGGCACCTGCGGGTCAGATCAGCAGAGGACTTGGCTTGATGGCCTGTGTAGTCTCGTCACTGCCCTCTGTGACCTAGTTTAAATCTGGTGGCATCTGCTGCCTGGGAAAGAAACACATAAACACAGTCGGGGGAGGAGCGCAGAGGTATTTGGGGCAGGAGACAGATTAAGAAATAGACATTGTTCCCTGTGGATTTAGCCTGTTTCTTTTCCCTTTCAGATTTCGGCCATGCCCTAGTTTTCTCTTACACAGCCCAGTGGTCCATTGCGTTCAAGCAACGAAGGTGGAACTCCAGGTTCAGTGATTCTGGGTTGATCGGGGGGCAAGGCCCTGGACTTGCATTTCCACAGGGGAGTTCCCTGTTATGGCTCATTGGTCTCTTGGAGTACTCAAGGCAGCCAAGTGTAGTAGATCCAGTCTTGGGTTCAGTAATGTTTTGCTTACCCTCTGCTGCTTCTCTCTGACTGAGCCCTATCATGATTTTCTTTTCTCTCTTCTCATTTATTCCTTATAGAGAGCATGCATGCACACAGGAGGGAAAGAGAGAGAGGAGCATCTTCCATAGGGTCTGGTCATGCTGCCATCATCCCCTTCCTCCAGTCCTCTCACCACCGGATCTGGGGCATTGACGTTTGGCCTGGGATATTTCAGGTTGACCCGGCTGTGGATTCGATCTGTGGTCACCATGTGGGAGCCAGATTCTCTTGAGCATGGCCTTAACCCTGCTTAATGGAAGCAGCTCAGAATTTCTGAATTTGTATCAGCCTTCTAAGGGGGAATTGAGGAGAGGGATGACTCTGAAAACCAAGGCCTGAGGTGTTAAGTTGGCCCTGAACATATCAATTAGGAAGGATTCCAGAGGGAAATAGAATTCTATTCTGAAAATTCAAATGAAGGTGTGTTGTTTTTTTAAGTCCATACATTTGCGTGTTCATGCCCAAGAGAGAGACGGAGAGAGAGAGGAGAGAGGAAAAACACGCCCCATGGGATCACACTGCAATCCTTTTTTCTTCATTTCAGCATCCCATCAGGATATGGGACATGTACACAAACCTGGCATGATTTTTAAGCCCCTGGGGCTGGGATTTGAACCATGGCCAGGTATGTGTGATCTGGCTTCCTATGCATGGGATTTGACCACTGTGCTATGGGGCCAGCCCAACCCATGAAGGAATTTTAATGAAGGGACTAAAAGCTGTGAGTATCACAAAGGGATTCAACAAAGGAAAATAAGGTGACCAGAGGCTGGGGACAACTGTTTGGCCGTAGGGGCAAAGAGAGCAATCTACTAACCCTGGGATGCAGTGATAGAGGTGGGCGTGGAGGAGAGGCCACCAAATGGAAACTGAGTCAAGAAGGGACCCAGCACTGACAGCACAATGTCCCAAACAGGAAAGGGACAGGAAAGAAATGCCCCAAACCCACTCATTTCCTGGCTTTGGACCTCCTGTTGATACTTCCCAAGGGCAAGTCAAATGTTTTTTAGGACACCAGTTGGCTCAGTCCCCAGCAAGTGGATCCATAGTGGGAAAGTAGGAAACAAACAGAAAATAACAACCGAGCATCATCTAGCACTTTCTCACAGAGGATAGACAGCTCAGAGCCATTCCGATTTTAGGGCCGATAAAGATTCCAAGCTACCGATCATTAAGCCATTCTTGAGGCTGAGCATGTCCCATATTCTGTGACTTAGCACGTGTTCCCTCACTTCATCCTCAGAGCAACTGGATAAGGGATTACTCTTCCTGTCCCCCACATTTAGTAGGTCAATATGCCAGATATTGCATGTTAATATTAGCACCATCTCTGCTTTTCTAAACTCTCCTAGGTATTGTAGAGGTTGAAAGCTACATTTCTCAGAATCCCAGCAGGCTCCTAATTAAGATTCTCAGCCAAATTCTAGGAGGCAAAAGAAAGTCAGGGACCATTGTTTTCCCAGAGCAGCAGGTGTGCTGGCAGACGGATTTCAGCAGAGGACAGTCATGAGGCTTTGCCATTAACTTTGGGTCTCCTCCTGCAAAGCGTCACTACGATGCTGAGGAGAATAATTCAGTTGCGAACAGTGGGTTCCAATGATTCCTGCAGTTTACAGCGTTCCTGAAAGCAAGCAACTGTGTTTTCTGACCTTTGCACTCAAGCCCTTTTAGTGGTTCTGAAATATCCATTTTTGTATGTTAAATCCCTTTCTGGGAATCTAAGATGTGTTGTTAGGCCTGGTTTGATTTGAAGGTGACAGTGACATTATTTCCATAGTGAAAAATGGAATTCTAGAGGTTCCATGGTATTCGATGTGAAAACAGCTACTCAGGTTATTATGTGTCATTCCTGGAATCAAGAGCAAGTGGCTTTGGTACTAGAATGCTCTGGTGTTAGAGATAAGTACAGAGGCCACACTTATTGCATGTGATGGAAAATGAAAACAAAATAAAAAGCCCCCAACGATCTCAGGATTTAAAATTTTAAACTCAAAGGCATAATCCAAAAGCCAGAGAAGCTTCGATTAGGTTGTCGGATAAGTCATGGCATATTTTCCTATGCAAAAACGTGTCATGACTTTCCCGATGACCCAGTACAACTGTCTATTGTATTTTGTATCAAAAACAGAATCTGAGATGATCCTGCAGGTGGCAGAAATATAATATAAATTGAATTGACAGTCTTTTCAGTTGCTTACATGAAAGGAAGCTGGGAAAGAAGCTAAGAATATTACAATGGGATGTTTGAATGGATTAGGATAAATCAATGTACTTTAAAACCTCAGATCCCACTTGGTTTCCCTTCCTAGTAGGAGCAGCCTCTTCACTCCTTGCTGGGGTAGTTGAGTCCCTTTTTGTTTGAAAATGTTGCAATGGCTCATCTGACATAATTATCAATACTTTCTCAGGGTATGTTGAATCTTTCCATGACCCATCGCCCCACACGCCCTCTACTTTCCCACCTCTCATGACAATCGATAGATTTCATAGGGGACCAGTTCAAATTTGACCCACCCAGGAGACTACAGTGTACACTGTAAAAGAATGGTAACGTTCTCCCACTATATATTTGTAGACACTGGCAGGTTATGGTTGAGAATGGAATCTAATAGTGTTGGGTGATGTATAGAGTAACATTGGATGGGGCCAAGTCAATGGGTTGTGAAAGTTTTTCAAATCAAAATGGAGTCATCTAAGTAACTTGTGCTAAACCCTAACTAAACCAAACCAGGAAAGGCCATGGAGTGTGTGTTTTCTCATGCTACATGCCTGATAACAAGAACTGTAAAGAACTGCCAAAATCACAGCCTTGCACAAAGACCACCGCACCCTGACACAAGGACTGCTTCGGTAAGGACATCTGCCCAGGGACTCTATGTCCAGCCTTGGGCTGATGCTATTCTTGCTATTGATCCTGGTAGCCAAGGATAATTATCCCAAAGTGATTGGTATAATCTCCTTCCCCCCTTTCCCTCCTACTTGTGGTGTTTGAATTTAAAACCTTTCTGAGGATTCTTGGACCTTGGTGAGTGTGTTTGAGGCAACCTGAAAAATGTTCATTCAGGTTTCAAGTTGGTTGCAATCCTTAATCATATGTGTAAGTGAACTCTTCTTGTTTTACATATCTTTAGGTCAACACAGTCTAGGTGCATTTAAGAGAAATTCTGGATTCAGTGATTTAGCTAGAGCAACTGGAAGTCTTTGATCGAAAGACCAAAACCTTGGACAGACAAATGGCCTAAATAAATGAAATTCCATTGTAGAATGTAAAAAAAAGGAATACCAAGTCTTCAGTAGGAATATCAAGGTGGATTTACTAAGAGTTACCTGCTTACCATCCACTAACTCTATTCCTTATGGGAATCTTGAAGGTATTTCATTAAATGAAGCATTGAAAATACATTTCTACAGACACTATCAGCATCCTCAAGAATCCCTGCTATGGCCATCATCTGTAGACTGGGGATGAGGTAGCACACACCTCAACTGGTAGAAAATGAATTACAGTTGAGCCCTTCCGTTGTGAAGTAAGTAGCAATTTTCATAATAGTAATAGACTATTGCATATTATGAAAAAAAACTATGCATGGATTTTTTTTTTAAACGCACCAAAATAAACTTATACTTTAACTCCTTTTTCCCACGAGCTTTACCTAAAGTCCCCTTATGTCCTCTATGGATACCCCTTCTTTGTCCACAATGCTTTTGCCATCCCACCATACAAAATCTGCTAAATGCCTAGTTACTCATCATGATGGTCTTCCATTTGGCATTACTTCTGACCAACTGGTTCTCATGCAACAGAAGTGAGGCAATAAGCAGGTGCCCATTGGGTTCACCGTGCCCATTGGGTTCACCAATATTACTGTGCATTCTATCACCCAGATGCAGCGTGCCTGGTTGGACAGTAGACTGACCCACTTAGGGTTATTTAACTGAGCCTGTTGAGGTCTCACAGTTTTTGAGGTTGTAGCACTCTTTGACAAGGTACTATATCTATTAAGAAACAGTTTTTGTTATAAGGTGCTGATTCTTTTTTTTTTTAAGAGATTTTTGCTATAGGGTGCATGTGCTTGCCAGAGTGACAGAGACAGAGAGACAGAAAGTGAGCAATCACCACCACCACCCCCCCCCCCCCCCCAGAGGAGTGGCCACACCGCAATCCCTTCTCCTCCATTTTCCTCTTGGGATTTTCGGAACACATGCACATGTGTCCAGTGTGAGTTTTAAGCTGCCAGGTCCAGGACTCTTACGTGGAAGTCCAGCAACATAACCATTATGCCATCTGCTGGTCCCAGGTGTTGATTCTTATATGACCAGAAAACCTAGATTTATGAATTGAAGGATAAAAATGGAACTGGCTCCATTTACTCTTTCATAAAATGATCCATACAAAATAATGGTTTGCTTATCATCATGACCTTGAGCTCTGGAGATTTAGAGGTCTTAATTCCCAAAGGGAGAATGCTTCTAGTTGGGACACAATGGATCTACTGAACTGAGATTTGATACTGCTACCTGGTGGTTTAGGGATTTTCATGCCATTGAGCCAGCAGACAAAGGAGGAGGGATAAGGTCATTGACCCTGGTTTTCAAAGGAATAGAGATTTGCTATCCATAAGGGGGACAAGGGTGAATATGCCTTGATCCCACAAGATCTTCTGGAGGTCCATTTATTATAGTATTTCATTGTCCAAAGGAAGAAATTAATAGAAAATTATAACAACCCAATAAAGTTAAAACCATCAAGAGTCCAGAAATGAAAGTCTGGGTCCCTCACCAAATAAAGAACTACAATCAGCTGAGGTTGATTCAAGTTGGAAGAAGGAATTAACAAACACCAACTATGGCCTCAGGATCAGTTGAGACATGAGAACTTTTGTAATGCCTGGATTTTTGTGTTCGCTTTGTTACGTAAGTTATCTACCAATTCTCCTTTTTTCCTTTCTTCCTCCTATGTTTTACATTTACCATTTCACCTTAAGGATACAAAATTGGTGGCATGGAGGGTACAATGCTCAGCTCTGCTTCAAGAGACCCTCCTGCTAGAAGGGTAGTTGATGACAGCCTAGATACTGCTTCTTTGAATCCATCATGACAGTTATGTCCAGACTGCCACTCTCTTGGTGTGCACCCAGTCAAGGACAGAATGGTACGGGGTAGTAGAGCCAGTATATTACTTCCCAACATGGCAATGTTAACAGGGAATACTGAGATTCACTTATGAGAGTCAAGTTGTGGTTAGCATTTCTCTTAGTTCTTCCCCACCTTTTGCTAAGCCTAAAATAAATTACAGTCTTCTTTTGTCAGTGGATGAGTTTCCTTTTTCTTTTTTTCTAGAGAGATTTTTGCTATAGGGTTTGTATACTCACCAGGGGGATGGCCAGGTGGCAATCCCTTCTCTTCCATTCTCCTCTCGGGATTTTGAGCACACATGTACATGCACCCAGTGTGAGTTTTAAGCCGCCAGGTCCAGCACTCAAATCATGGTTGACTACATGGGAGTCCAGCAACATAACCATTATGCCGTCCACTGGTCCCGAGTTTTCTTTTCCTTAGCCCACACTTTCTCCGTGACTAAAACACAAAGTATCAATTATTTATGAATAGTTCTTATTTCACACAATCTACCCTTAAAGAACTCAAGCTCTTGTCACCTGTGTGAACATTAAGATCCAAGATTTTACTAGAATTATACATCTTGTTGGCTTATCGTTCTGAATGACAACTCTGGGCTTCTATTTTTATTTATTTAGTTAGTTAGTTTTCATTTCATTTTCTTTTATACATTCAATCACATTATTACTTAGCTTACAAAGTGGATATTTCAACAAGTGAACATTTCTCTCTAGTACAGTTGATAAAACTACAAAATATCTTCAACAGATAATACCACATTTCTTTGTGCCATTAAGATACCACATTTCTTTTTGTCTCCCTATTTTTCTTCTAAATGTCTGTCCTTCCTCAAACCCTTCTCTTTCACACACACTATATCTGGTATTTACATCTATATACTGTGTTTCTATATCCTTGAGTCAATTAATTTCAGTCATGGTGTGTGGACATTTGGTATATATTAAGTGGGGACATACAATGCCTCTCCTTCATAGCCTGGCTTGCTTCACTCAGCAGTAAATCTTCCATATTCATCCACTTCCTGTCAAAAGCCAGGGTTTTGTTGGTTTTTTTTATGGCTGAATAGTATTCCATTGAGTATATGTGCCATAGTTTTTCTATCCATTTTTACTTCCAGAAATTTCTTATTTTCTTATGGGCTTAGCTATAAATTGTGAAAGGTATTTGTTGAATTTTAGCTTTTATTCCTAGATGTTTCCTAAAAAGAGGGTTTTTGAAGTAAGATGTAGCCCATATTACCTGACAAAGATCTGAAGTATACAAAGAAATCATAATACTTCACAATAAGAAAATAAGTAACACAGTTGCAAAATGAGCAATCTGTACAAATATCTTACCCAAAATAAGCATACAAGAATAAGCTCAGTATCACTCATTAGGGAATTGCTAGTTAAAATGACGATGACATTTCACTACACACTGACTAGAATGACTAAAATCCAATACACTGCCAACACCAAATGCTGGCAAAAATGTGGACCAACATGAACGTTTTATAAAAAAAAATTATTTAATTGTATAATTATTATTTTAAAATTTGGCCAGAGAGAGGGAGAAAGGAAAAGTGAGAAAGCCACCAGGTCCAGGCCTTGAACCATGGTCAGCCATGTAGGAGTCCAGAGCCCCAACCACCCCCACTTCACCTTCCACCCCCTCAATATGACTTCGTAATTCATTGCTGGTGGGAATGCAAAATGGTGCAGACTCTTTTAAAGACAGTTTAACAGCTGCTTACAAAACTAAACATATTCTTACCAAACAATTTGACAATTGCACTCTTTAGTATTCATCCAAATGAATTGAATACTCGTGTCCATACGAAATCTAAACAAATGTTTGTAACAGCTGTATTCATAATTGCCAAAATGTGGAGGCAATCAAGATGTTCTTCAGTAGGTGAATGGATAAACAAACTGTAGTATGTTGATACAATAAAATATTCTTTAGTATTAAAAGAAAATGAGCTATCAGTCCATGAAAAGACACGAAGGAATTTGAAATATATATTACTAATTGAAAGAAACCAATCTGAAAGGCTACATACTATATGATTTCATCTTTATGACACTTTTTTTTTTTTTTGAGAGAGAGAGAGATTTTTGCTGTAGTGTGTGTGTGCTCACCAGCGAGACAGAAAGTAGAAAATCCCCCATGGGGAATGACCATGACATAATTCCTTCTCCTCCATTCTCCTTTCAGAATTTTGGGCACACATGCACACTTGCCTGGTGTGAGTTTTAAGCTGCTGGGTCTGGGACTTGAACTGAGGTCAACTACATGGGAGTCCAGCGATGTAATCGTTATACATTCAAAAAGACAAAACTGAGGCAGTAGCTGCAAGGTGTGTGGTGGGGCAAGGGTGGATGGACAGGTAGAGCACAAAGGATTTGTAGCCAGTGAATCTGTTCTTTATGATACTGTAGTGGTGGATACGTGTACTTATATGCTTGTCAAAACTCATAGAATGTGCAATTCAAGGAGTATACTCTAAGGTAAATGATGGACTTTAATTAATAATGATTCATTCATAATGGCTTATTAATTATAATTAATAAACCACACTAGTGCAAGATGTTAAAAATAGGGGAAATTGAGAGAAAATAAGAGTATATGGGAACTCACCAGACTTTTTTATTTCTGTAAACCTATACTTGTTAAAGAGAAATCTATTCTTTTAAATGTAGAAATATACTACATATAAACTACAAAATACTACTCAGCCATTAAAAAAAAAATAAGACCATAGTATTTGATAGAAAGTGGACAAATATGAGGGTAACTTTTTTTTTTTTTTTTTTTTTGGAGAGGTTTTTCGCTATAAGGTGTGTGCGCTCACCAGACAGACAGAGAGAGACATAGAGACAGAAAGCGAGAAATCACCCCCCAGGGGGGATGGTCACGCCGCAATCCCTTCTCCTCCATTCTCCTCTCAGGATCTTGGGAATGCACGCACACGCCCTCGGCATGAGTTTTAAGCCACCAGGTCCGGGATGTGAACCTCGGTCCTGGTGGGAGTCCAGCAACATAGCCATTACACTAACTGCTGGTTCCCAAGTGGGAACTTACTCTTAAGTAAAGCAAGTCAGACTATGAAAGACAGGCATTGTATGTCCTCACTTACTATGCCAAATGTGCAGAAACTGAAATATTGGACAACATAAAGGCATGGAGACACCATGAGACAGTGTGGGAAGAGGACACTCTGAGGACACCAGAGACAGTGTGGGAAGAGGGTGGGAAATGGCAAAGGGTGAGAAGGAGGGAATCAAGGGGAAAAAAGAAGTAAAACAGTTAAGAAACACAAAATGGAAAAATTATCTGTTGAAGATAATAGGTGTGGTAATATCTTAGACAGGGTCAATATTCAGTAATCTGGATAGAAAAATTCATTTTGTATGCTGTAATAATATACAGCGAATAAATGCAAAATTTTCAAAAATAAAAAAATATAGAAATAAAAAGGAAAAAATGAGAAGAGCACATCATTCTTTGTCACTAGGTTAGGCTGGGAAGCCCATCTCAGTCATACATTGGATAAAGAGTATCAAGATCATTTCAGTGGGGTAAGGGAATTTCAGCTTCCTCTGCCATTTAATCTTTGATATGTGATATATTCTAGTAAATTCCAAAGAGGGATGTTCTGTACTTCATGTTATTCCCAGGAGCTCTATGAATGGGACCATGTCAGAGTGATGATTAATTTTACGTCACCTTGATATTCAGCTGCCTGGTCAAATACCCATCTAAATGTTGCTGTGCAGGTAATTTTTAGAGTGATTAATTTTTTAATCAGTTGACTTTGATTAAAGGACATTTTATGCAGATGAGCTTCATCTAGTCCATTGAAGGTCTTCAGAGTGGGGAACAAAGTTCCCCAAAGAAGAATAATTTTTGCCTCCTCATGGCCTTTGGACTCAACTCTCTCTCCCAAGTCTCTATGTTATCAGCCTGCCCCACAGATTACAGACTTGCCAGTCCCCAAAACTACGTGGCCCCCAGTTCCTTACATTAAACCTACATATGAAATGAAAGCATGTATAATAAGATAAAACTATATGTGTATTTGTGGGGCCGGCAGGTGGCATGGTGGTTAAGGGCACTAGACTCCCACATGGAGACTGTGATTTGAGTCCTGGACCTGGTGGTTTGCTTTCTCACTTTCCCTTTCTCTGTCTCTCTTTCTCTGTCTCTCTCTCTCTTTCGCTCTGTCTCTCTCTGGTCAAAATAAAATAAATAAATAAAGTTAAATAAAATACTCCTTTTAAGCAATTTTTTCTAAAAAATTCTTGTATATTTATATATAAACAAAATGAAACTATCTATCTGAAATGAAACTATTAAGGGGCCAGATGATAGTGCAATGGTAAAATAAAATGCTCTGGGAGCCTGACCCACATGGGAAGGTTCTGGATTCATGTTCAGAGACCTGTCTGAACATAATAGGTACATGCATGCCCATGATCCAGGGCTGACTGAAACTGGGAGTGGATCATGGCGTCAAGACCCTGTTGGGTCAAGACCCTCTCTCTCATGCAAGTTCACTCATGGAGAAAATAGATAAATAAACCTTTTAAAATAAAATAAAAATACAAAATGAAATGTATTACTAATTACTAGGAGACCCTGCAGAAGATGCACAAATTTGGATGTGACATACGTATTGAAAGTCACAAAACACCCATGTCATCTATGTTCTTGTATCTTTCTAGTTCCTGAAACACATGTTCACAAAGTATCCAAATAAAGTAAGGAATGTTATTTTTTCCTCCTATGCAGCCATCTGGCTGATTTTCTCGCTTGCATCTATGCCAGGTAGACTTAAGGAAAGGACCCTGAAAAGACTACTGGCCCTGACTGGCTATATCTATAACACTGATTGTTAGATATGGTCTCACAATTTACTGAAAATGAAATTTTATCCTTTGTATTTCAGTCTGGCTACACAAGCTCTTGTTTCTTCTCACAGAAAAGACCTGCTTGCTTTATTGTCTTTAAGTATTCTTATCTTTTCTCATTTGATGGGTAATGAATTTGGTCACGTCAGTGGTCCCCATGTAGCCAGCCACATACATGCAGAAGACAGATGTGGATGTTTCCTCCAAGTTACCTTATTATTCTAACTTTTTCAAGGGGGAGGATAAATGAAGGGGAAGAAAGGAGGTGTGGCCTCTTAAATGCAAAGTCGTAATCTCCCCACTTTCAACTCCAAACTGGACAAAAGACCCCTCATGCTAAGTTTACCATAGACTTTGTTTCATGAGTGGTTCTGGAGACTAAAGCACTTGTGCCTCTCTCAGATGGGGAGCTCTCTGTGCTTGGGTCTATGAGTACGGAAGTGGTACAATTAAAGCTAACCAATGACTAGGCAATGCTGTATCCCATGAACTGTAAGTAGTTATTAAGTGTTTCAAAATGTTAGTATGATGAAGAACCTTAAAGTTCATCTGATCAAATCTCCTTTTTCATAGATAAAGAAACAGAGATCCAAAAACAGGGAGTGATCTCCCAAGCTTGATTTTCTGATGCTTTCCTGAAGTCTTTCTTGACCTTCTTTGTTGGAGGTTATTGTTTCTTCCCCTGAGACTCCTTCCCCACCCTCACTCCCATGCATGTCTTGTTTTAGCTTTCTGTTTGATATTCCTTCATTACACTGTGAGATTTGGGAGAACTGAGTCCGTGTCTAACTTCTGGGATTAGGCACAAAGGCTACTCCAAAGTAAATTCTCCTTGGGTGCTTGAGTAAGGCTGGGAGAAAAGGAGAGGCAAGAAAGAGGAGGAAAAAAGATGGGTTCAAAGCTTAGAGATTTAATTTATCACCAGTAAACATAGCAGTGAGTAGCATTTGAGACCCCAAGCCTAGCAATAAGGGGTACTGTGGAACACAAATCAGAGAGCTTCTCGGGGCTCCTGAGATGGTGTAGGCTTTTCCCTCCTTTTCTGTCTCCTCCTGGATCCATGGAATAAATTGAGCCACAGACACAAACATACCAGGTCTCCCCCTGGAGCCGGATCTAGTGGCCCAGCTGAAGACACCCACTTGAAAGAGCCTCTGGGTTCCGTGGTTAATACAGACCATAGGTGCCCCACTGTCTCCCTGGGAATGAGAAAAGGAAGAAGGAACAGTCCACAAGCAATCAGCAATCTCTTCAGCAAGAGGACATGTGGTGGGGGCATTCCTAGGGTTATGGACTAGGGGCCTCCCTCCTGGACTCTCCTGGGAACCTAGGAAGTGGAGGGGTGTGTGAAGGAAGGGTCTGAGCAGGGGCTGAGTACCTTACAGTTGCCATTGGTGCCTTGTTCCTTCCAGGCACAGAACATGTTCCTGGAGAGCTGCTTCACCCTCGTCATGCACTTTTTCCGGGTAATCTTCACCACTCTCAGCTTCTCCAGGTGCTTGTTTAAGCCATCATATTGGCCTGGCAAAGCGAGGAAGCCAGTGTAAGAATGACCACTACACCAGCCACCAACAGTGAGGGTGAAAATCCTAGACCAGGATGAAAATCCTAGAAGGCCAGAAATGTTCAACAACATTACGAGTTCGCAAGGTAGGAAGACCTGAGGTAACCCAACACAAGGCCCCACTCAACCTCCTCTCCAGCAGCCCCACCCAACAGCTGATTTCCACAGTGTGCCAAGCTCTCTGATTTGTGTCCCACAGTATCCCTTACTGCTAGGCTTGGGGTCTCAAATGCTACTTCTCCCTGTGAGAAGCTCACTCCCTCTAGAAGTAGCCCACAAAAGCCCCAGCAGCAGCTCCTGCCAGGGGAACCCAGGAAGGAGGTTTCTATGTGACCACACTCTCTAGACATAGCCATGTTTTGTCCTTGTACGAAAATTCAGAACAGCCCAGCCTCTGAATCAATGGCACCCAGTGTATTTGCCAAGCAAAATGCAGAAACCAATAAAAGGACACACTTGGACGTGCCATTTTGCAGGAAGGAAATGACCACAACACTAGTGGAGCTTGTGGCTGTCTCCCCCCAGGAGGTTCCCCCGGCCAGCCAGCTTTGTGCTCTGCAGGGAAAGGGGTGGCGTAATTAGTGAGTAATTGTGGTCAACAGATGGAGAGAGGGGCATTGTAAAACAGCCCCCAAAGGAAGATCCAAACTAGCTTATGCTTCTGGCTTCTTAAAAATTATCATTGCTCTCATGTTCTGAGATTCTCCTATGTCCCATGCTTTTACTGGAGACCTTACATCTATAATTTCATTTTAGTCTAATTTATATAACTTATTCCAGAGAGCCATTAATGTTATTCTGTGGGTGAGGAAAGTGAAGAAACTCACCCAAGTTCACAAAACTAGAGAGCAGTAAAGCCAACAGTTAGACCTGGGTCTTATCACATGATCTAAAGCATCATGCTGTCTAGCCCAGGGTAATCTCTGTTTTTTTTTTTTTTTTTTTTTTTAGAGAGATTTTTGCTAGAGGGTGTGTACTCTAGCCAGAAAGAAAGAGACAGAGAGACAGAAAGCGAGAAATCACCCCCTGGGGGATGGTCACTCCGCAATCGCTTCTCCTCCATTCTCCTCTCAGGATCTTGGGCATGCACGCACACGTACCCAGTGTGAGTTCAAGCTGCTGGGTCCAGGACTCAAACTGCGGTCAATTACATGGGATTCCAGCAACATAGCCATTGCACCAACTGCTGGTCCCGCCCAAGATAATCTAAATGTGGACTTTCAATGGGCTCCCAAGAGAAGGCACATACCATGTCCACCAGCTGTTACCCACTCGGCCATCCAGCATCGGTCCCAGGTACCCTCCTTCTCTGACAGGCAGATGGGCATTTTGAAGTTGGTGAATTGTACTGGTGTGGCAAGCAGAAGCAGCGAGAGGTCACTGTCAAGGTGCGGTGGTTTATAATCTTTGTGAATGATGATCTTCTGCACTTGCTTTCTCTCCAAACGGATGTCACTAAATGTTCTGGCTCCCATGACCACAGTGATATTCACCACTGTCGTTTCTAATCTAAGAAGTGAATATAAAACACCAATGCTAACAATTATAGTGCATTTTGTGTTCATAGACATATCCGTAGACTGTAGAGTTTACAACGAAATGTTGAGAAATCCAGAATAGTGGATGTGATTCTGTGAACTGGAGGGTGACCAGAGACTAGATAGGGTCCAAAATTTGGGAAAATCTCTGAGCCAGTGAACCGTCAGCCCAGGGGCCCCCCTGGAAGTGGGATGAATCCATCTGAGAGATGAGGACGTGAACTTAGTTGTCTCGTCTACTGCTATATCCTCAGCACTTAAACCAACAAATAGTAGATGCTCAATAAATATGATATGATGAATAACTCCATTATGTTGCATTACCTCAACTAGCAGTCCACCTGTGGATAAGATTGACCAAATAAAGAAGAGAGAGACTGGGCATAGAGCTGATGGCTTCATTGGCCTTGTATACCAACCCATTGGTCTACCTAGCCCAGACAAGATGTTGATAAGACATGACATAAATTAAGACAGTGTCTCAAAAACTTACAGGGTTCTTGGGAAGCAATGTGCAGCTGTCAGAACCCACCACCGGTGTATGATTGAGCCTCCACAGAGGTGTTTCCGAGACATCTGGATACTCACTTGCCACGGGAACTCACCATTCTGGACTTGAAGCAGTTCACGAAATGGTAACCATGATGGATTGGGAAAGGCAGGTCTGTAGCCACATTTAACTTTTTCTCAAAAAGAAAGGAAAGAACCATTTGTACATGAGAAGCAATGAGAAATCTTTATCCTGTATTCCCAGTACCCTCCCAGCTAAGACCAGGGCCAAAACCAAATGAAGTAAAATGAGCAGACACAGTAGGGACAGATCTCAGAAACACCAGCACATCACACATTCAAAGACCCAGGGAAGTCGGGCGGAGCCCCATCATAAAGTGGACGGTGTTGGGTGGCAAAGGAGTCACACCAAACAAACGCAAGCTCCATACAGGTGACAAAAGCCATGCAATCATTGGAACAGGGGAAGTTTGATACAAAAAATCAGAAACTGTAATTGGGGAGTACCTGGAAAGGATGAGGGGACTCTAAGAACACTGCAGGGCTGGAGAAGAGCTAGGGGAACATATCTAAGGAGTACTAGTGATCTTGGCAAAGGAGCCCCTCTCCATGTTTGGGATTCAGAACTCACTGGAGAAGGTATGTTTGCAGCCAAATGCAAGTCAGAGAATTTCTCTGGGTTGCCTTGGGCCAGAACTAGGGACAAGAGATGGAATAAAAACATCTACCCTGAATCAACAAAATTATCCCCCATAAATAAATTCTTACCATGATGTATGAAAGGGAATTAGGGGCCAGCAAGTGGTGTGGTTATTGGGGAGCTGGATTCCCAACAACCAAACCATGGCTGACTGTGGTTCAGGTCCCAGACCTGGTGACTTGCTTTCTCACTTTCCCACTCTCTCTAGTCAAATTAAAAAGATAATAATAAAGTCCCAGCAGATGGTGTAATGGTTACGTTGCTGGACTCCCATACAGTTGGCCGTGGCTCAAGTCCTGAACCCAGTGGTTTAAAACTCATGGCAGGCTCATGTGCGTGTGTGCCCCAGATCCTGAGACGAGAATGGAGGAGAAGGGATTGTGGAATGGCTATCCCCCCTGGAGGGTGATTTCTCACTTTCTGTCTCTCTGGCGAGTGCATGCACCCTATAGCAAAAATCTCTCTCTAAAAAAAAAAGTAATAATAAATTAAATTAATAATTCTTTTTTTAAAAAAAAATTAGAGCAAATTACATGACTGATTTGGCAAGACAGAACTCCAGGGATGTTCTTATGCTGTGTTGAAGGCAAACGTGACAGATGGACACAATCTCCTTCGAAAGAAGCTTCTTTATTCATTGCTTAGAAAACTCAATGACTTTAAGCATTTAAGTCATAAGAAGAAATAATAAAGAGAAAATTTTAACCAAGGAACAAGCTTTCAATTATGAATATCAAAACAAAACAAAACAAAAATCTATAAATTGGGTGAAGTAATTACAAATTTTTTAGATAAAAGGTTATTATCTTTAAAATTTAAATAATGTTTTTGAAAAACAATTGATAAATATTATTTTTTAAGCAAGTTCATGGGTGAATCCCGTAGGTGAGCACAGAGGCAGAAAGGGGACCTTCCAGAGCAAGTCCTTGGAGGTAAAGAATTATACAGAACACAGAGGAGGTCAGGGGAGCCAGGAGAAGAATTTAGGAGCCAGAACAGAATCCAATCTCAACTTTAAATGCAGTTCACTTTCCCTGGCCTGGGTCAGGCCTCATCTAGGTGGGAAATTAAAGAGCCCTTCTGATAGATCAAATAAAAGCAAGAACCATAGGTAAAAATATTAATAAATTTCTTGCACAAGTTTTACATTTTTGTTTGGTCCAATATAAAGTTGGAATTAAAGAATTAGGAGAAAAGATTTTGCAGTAAAAAATTACACTAAAATAAAAAAATCAGGCCAGCCTGTGGTCTGGTAGTTAAGGGAACTAGATGCCACCATGTGGTTCAAATCCCAGACCTGGCACCTTGAGAAACACTCCTGGTGCGTGTGCCTGCACGCCCCAAATCCTGACGGGTTGGAGAAATAGAGATTACGGCATGGCCATGCCTCAGTGGGTGGGTGCTTTCTCCCTCCCCAGCTCTGTCTCTATCTGGCAAGCACACGTGCCTGCTGGCAAATTTAAAAACAAACATGTTTTTAATTTTTAAATTCCTATAAATCAACTTCACAAAAATTCACCCATAGAAAAAAATGTGAAAACTATAAGGACAGGTAATTCTCAAAAGAATAAATAGAAAATGTTATAAATAAGTCTGGCAGCAAGGGTACTTCTGAGGTCATATACATCTCAGAAGGTGGCATCATGATTAAGGCACTGGAGTCCCACATGGCTGACTGCGGTTCAAGTCCTGAACCAAGTGGCTTGAAAATTATGCTGGGCACATGTACATGCATGCCCAGACTCTCGAGAGGAAAATGAAAGAGAAGGGATTGTGGGTGATACCCCCCCCCCAGGGAGGGGGTAATTTCTCACTTTCCTTCTCTCTGTCATTCTGTGTCTCTCTGCAGCGAGTGCAAGCACTCTGGCAAAAAACTCAAAATAAATAAATAAATATGCCAGATCAAGTAAAACTAAGCCACTTTCTTTACTTTAAATACATCCAAAGCTTTACTGTGCCTCTCCACGGTGAGTCTTAAGAAAAAGTATCCAGTGGCACATTCTGAATCCCATCAAACCATGGAGCTTTTCCCTGTGGAGTTTTTCACAGGCCTGAAGATCTCTAGAACAAACTTTGCATTAATTCGTTTACTCATTACGATAATGTTTCTCACTTTATGAGATTACATGATCTAATGCGGGTGTTCTAAAAGAACTATGGCCTTATTCCACCACCCCTCTGCTGCCTCTCCCAGAGTGCGGGGCCCAGGACAGTCCTAATGCTTTTACCAAGAGTTGGGTAGGAATGGGAGAAGCAACATCAACTGCTAAATTGTTGTTTCATATTCCCTGTGCTTCCAGAACTCTGGGTCAGACCCTGAGGGGTCATTTTAGATGGCATCTTCACTGAGCCATCGATGACTTTGATTCATCAATTAAAATCTTTTCATTTCCTGAGCTATGTGCTCTGACTCAGCACCCCTTGGGCCTTTAAATCCGCTCCAGAGGTAAGAGGCAGTAGGCCTTTTCCCAGCCTTTGCCTGGGGCGAGCCTGGAACAGACCTTGATCTTCCTGGGTGTGACCTTTGAGTGCCATGAGCAGTGGAATTAGAAGCTGGAGCATCTTCTCATCATTCCCATGCAGGATTACCCAACCCTCGCCTCCAGTGAAAGATGATGCCAGATGCAGCTGCATCAGGCGGAGTGTCACAAATGCATGGCTGTGCTGGGCCCAGGTGACATCACAGTAAATCTTGCTTAGGGAGAAGCCAGGGGTGCAGGCTGGCCTGACTTAGCCATGTCCACACAGCCCAGTTCTTCTCTGTCTAGCGTTCTCTCTGTAGTAGTGGCTGAAGGGACATCCTGGAAGGGTCATGTTAGGCTTGTTTGTCTGCGTGCACCCCTCCCAGCCTTGACTCTGACCAATGTGAGGAGCTAACCATTCTAGAGTTTGCATCAGCAATGAAGAGCTTTGGGTCTCACTCTGGAATCAGGTTTCAAAAGTCTGATATGCCTTGATAGAAGATTTGGACCTTATCTTGGGGGTAATTGGAGGGGAGGAGATAGAATTAAAGTGAGTCACATGGTAATATTTGCATTAAAAGATTATTTTGGGACCAGCAGTTAGCGTAATGGCTATGTCGCTGGACTCCCACGTAGTCGACCGCGGTTCGAGTCCCGGACCCGGCGGCTTAAACTCACGCCAGGGCGCGTGTGCGTGCGTGCCCAAGATCCCGAGAGGAGAATGGAGGAGAAGGGATTGCGGCGTGGCCATCCCCCCTGGGGGGTGATTTCCTGCTTTCTATCTCTCTGTCTCTCTCTGTCTGTCTGGAGAGCGCACGCGCCCTATAGCAAAAAAACCTCTCAAAAAAAAAAAAAAAAAAGATTATTTTGAAGCCTAGAGGTTAAGGGAGCAGAATCCCACGTGGCCAGCAGTGGTTCAAATCCCACCCTGGTGCCTTGAGAAACATGCCGAGTGTGTGAGCATGCATGCCTAAATTCCAGGTAGGATGGAAAAATGGAGGAAAAGGATTGTGGCCTGACCATGCCCCACTTGGAGGCCCTAGGGGTGCTTTCTCCCTCTTCCTGCCCCACCTCAGTCTTCTCTTTCTGGTGGGTGCATCTGATTCTCTCTGGTGATAAAAAAGAAAAAGAAAAAGGAAAAAAAAGAAAAGAAAAAAAAAAGAGAAACATATAAAAAAGAAATACAAATGTACTCTGGGTATAACACGGAGATTATTTTAGAGAGGACAAAACTAGAAAAGAGTATGTCATAGAGGAAGTGGCTCCAGGAAAACAGGTGGAAGAGGATGGCAACCTGAGGTAGGAAAGGGAGGGTAGGGCTGCAGAGAAACAAGTGGAACTGGGCCAAACTAAAGAGGGTGGACATAGAGACACTAGATAGGCAGACGTAAATCCAGCTCTGAACGTTTTGGGGTAGAAGATAACTGGAGAGTTAGCAATCTATGAAGGCAGACAGACGATGAGATTGCCCAGGGAGAGCATGTGCAGAGAGAAGCAGAGGGCTGAGGACTGAGCCTCAGAGAACATGCAACATCTACAGTCATGGAGGGGAGGCGAAACTAGACAAGAAGGCTGGCATTTGCTAGGTGAGCTGGAGGAAAAGCAGGAGGGATTATTAGCATGGAAAATGGGACAAGGATTTTCCAAAGAGAGCTGCTTTCTTCTAGTTTTAAATTTTTGCTGGCGGGCCTTCTCTTCCATTTCTCCCTCTTTTTGGGATATTTGGCACACATGTACACACATGTATGTGTTCAGTGTGCTTCTCAAGCTGCCAGGTCTGAGACTCAAACTGCACAATTGGTCATGTGGGATCCAGCTGCCTTAACCACCACGTCACTGGCTGCTCCAAGATACCTTCTGATGGAGAGTAATCTCTCTATGGGTGCTCTGAACCATTTTATCCCTCCCACTGCCTCAGGAATCTGATAGTATCAATTATATCCTCTCACCATCATCACACTCTTCCACATCCTTCTCACCAGCATTTGAAGGTGTTGTATCATCCTTACCTTGAAATTAAACAGCCGGGAATGTCCCCCCTCTCCTTTGACTTACTCTATAGTCACCACTCTATCTCCTCTCCTTCATAAGCACAGTCCCTGTCATTCCAAGAATGAATGTATGACAATTAGATGCGTGAAGAACCTGCTGCCTGGAACCAGCAGTTAGCGTAATGGCTATGTTGCTGGACTCCCATGTAGTTGACCGCGGTTCGTGTCCCGGACCCAGTGGCTTAAAACTCTTGCCGGGCGTGTGTGCATGCGTGCCCAGGATCCCGAGAGGAGAATAGAGGAAAAGGGATTGCAGCGTGGCCATCCCCCTTGGGGGGTGATTTCTCGCTTTCTGTCTCTCTGTCTCTCTCTGCCTGTTTGGCAAGCGCACGCGCCCTATAGCAAAAAAAAAAAAAAAAAAAAAAAAAAAAAAAAAAAAATCTCTAAAAAAGAACCTGCTGCCTGAAACAGCAACTATCTACAAGGTGCCCAAGTTATCCAAAAGGTCCCCCAGTTACATCTGAGAATCCCTCTCTCCTTTCTTCAGGTGTCTTCCCAGTCACCTTGACAGGGAGGCCTCTCTGATCACCCTGTAGAAATAGTAGCCACTCCTCCCTAAACCATGCCCCCTGTGCTCTCTCCCTACTTGACTTTTTCTGCAGCACTTAAGACCATCCGAGGTAGTCTATGTCCTCACTATTGATTTATTTCTGTCGCCCCCCACTACATTTTCACCTTGATGAGAGCAAGTGCTTTTTCTTTTTTACTTACTCCCATGATGCCTTATACATATTAAGCATTTAGTAAATAGTTGGAATGAATGAATGACCTGAGAAGAGAAGGTTTGCCTCTCACTCAAGGTGGACGTTGACCTGTAAATCACCATGAGGTAGTTTAGTTCTGGCTCCACCCCAATGAGTTGCATTATCTTGAACAAGTGACTTAAGGTTTGTTAGTAACATCCTGATTTTTTGAGAGGACTTACCAAAATGCTATGAGAATAAGTTGTGACTGTCTGTCTAAAAGCACATTGTGATAGCAGTGGCCTTTGGGGGCCGAGCAAACCTGGGGTTGAATCCTGGCATGATACTTATTAACTTGTGATAACAGCCTGGATGATAATGGTGAACGCCTGCCAACAACAATTTTTAAAAAGAAAAAGAAACACAGAACCAGCAGATGGTGTAACGGTTACATCACTGGACTCCCACAGAGTTGACCACAGTTTGAGTCTCAGACCCAGTGGCTTAAACTCATACCAGGTGATGGGAACCAGCAGTTAGCATAATGGCTATGTCGCTGGACTCTCACGTAGTCGACTGCAGTTCGAGTCCCGGACCCGGTGGCTTAGAACTCACGCCGGGCACGTGTGCGTGCGTGCCCAAGCTCCTGAGAGGAGAATGGAGGAGAAGGGATTGCGGCGTGGCCATCCCCCCGGGGGGTGATTTCTTGCTTTCTGTCTCTATGTCTCTGTCTGTCTGTCTGGCGAGTGCACGCGCTCTATAGCGAAAACCTCTCCAAAAAAAAAAAAAAAAACTCATACCAGGTGAGCGTGTGTGCATGCCCCAGATCCCAAGAAGAATTGTGATGTGGCCATCCACCCTGAAGGGTGACTTTTTTCCTTTCTGTCTGTCTCTCTGGCAATTACATGTGCCCTATAGCTAAATGAATGAATGAATGAATGAATGAATGAATGAAAAACAGCCTTATCTAAGGCTTTTTTCCTCCTGTACGAAACAGGGAAGGGGCTAATTGGACCTGATTCACAGGACTGTTCAGAGTAAATGTAACACATGGCATACAGGAAGTCATCAGAACGAGGCCGCAGCCTGCCCTTACTGTACCCCAGGGCCTCACCTGCAGTCAGAGAGGATTAGATAACGAGAGGACCTCGGAGGTCATGGACACCAGAGACAAGTCTACGACTATGATCTGTCACTGACTGAAAATGAAAATCTGGTGGTTAAAGTTGTAACCTGATGGGGCCAGCAGTTGGCATGGTGGTTAAGGCTCTGGACTCCCGCATGGTCAACTGTGGTTCTAGTCCCAAACCTAGCAACTTGCTTTCTTACTTCCCCTGCCTCTCTCTCTCTCTCTCTCTCTCTCTCTCTCTCTCTCTCTCTCTCTCTCTCTCTCTCTATCTCCCTCTGGTGAGCACAGGTGCCCTGTAGCAAATTGGGAGAATGATAATAGTAATAAAATTAAATAGTTTTTTTTAAGTTGTAACTTGGCTACAGGATGCCTTGGTCATCATCATAGCAAACATGATATAGGTTATGGATACTATACTGTGTATTAGTCACTGTGACCATAGACCATCTTCATAGTAGCCCTAAGAGGTAGGTCCTATTGTTATTCTCATGTAGAGACAAGGAAAGCAAAACTCTGAGAGGTCAAATAACCTGCCCAAGTTATTTGGTCCTTTATGGAAGTGGTGGAAGCAGGATCTGTAACTAGGTCCTTCTGATTCCAGAACCCACTCTATTGCAGCATGCAGACCACCTCCTAAACAGTTTTATGTAAGCACAGGGACGACTTTTAGGAGCAGCAGAAGGTGTTCATATACAGAAATCAGAGAGGAGACCAGATGCATCCTCCCCAAATCTCTGGCTTTCATCCTTGCTATGTCTTGGTGAGGTCCTGGTCCCATGAGGTCACAATCCAACGATGATAGAGGTTTCATCTGATCACCTGGTAATGGCTCCCTAAACTGCTGGGTGGAAGAAATTCTGAGGCTGATTTTTGCCTCAGTAGGAATTTATGGTCAGCTGGTGCTTCTGTCACAAGAGTTGAGGGAAGGGGTTGGGATAGTGCAGAGCATGGCACGTGAGCCAGATCTCTGCCTCCCTGTGCTAGGTGGCTTGGCCATGTTTGTATGATTTAGTGTTCCACAGACGCTATTCAGCAAACAGCTGCTAAGTGGGTAAGCCATGAGGCTGCAACCAGACCTTACCCCCAGACATAAAGGAAAATAATGCAGCAAAAGCATGGAGAAATAGAATGGGTAATTAGACTGCTAAGTTTAATCAAGGGCAATGCACGGATTATGATCAAGACATGGCTTTTTGTCACCTCCCACTGTCCTTTTAAAGGACAGGGGTGATTTATCCTGACTGGATAAGAAAGCTCGGGTGAACTCGTGGCTTTTTGCACTATATTTAGGTAATAGTATTACAGGAACTTGAGTCTGCACTCAGTTGTAATTTATGAATTAGAATGTCCAAGCCCTTGTCACACTCCAGATGTTGAATCTGACTCAGCATTTAGTGTCCCTCTCCTTTCCTGGGTCCTCCTCTCACCTCTGGCTCTGCTCACCTTTCTTCTGGGATCAAAGTTGAAAGAAGGCACAGGTCAAGGAAAGGAAGACCGCACATCGGCTTACTCTCCTCTGGGCCTGGCATTGACGGCCGACTCTTGTGGTGTGCTTTTAAGGGTTCTTCCATGGTTCCAGATAGGCTCTTTTGTCCCGCAGTCTTCAGGCCCAGGTGGAGCTATCTCTTTGCCAAGGTTACTTTCTGCTCTTTGTCAGCTCCGAATATACGGTGGTTCATTCCAACCTCTTCCTTTTTTTTCTTTTTAATTTTTAAAAAATTGTATTTATTGTTCAGAAGGAAAGAAAAGCTGACACCAACAATGGAGTCCTCATGCTGTGATCCACCCCACTCTCAGCTAGCCAGGATCCCAGTCACGTGTGCCCTGTTTGTATGTTGCTGGGTGAGGGGCTCTACACACCCACTCTGGAAACACAAAGTGGGTCCAACCCCTCATCACTCAACAAAACAGAGAGAGGCAAAATTGTTGATGAGAAAGGAAAGGAAAATTGATTATAGTGAGGCTACACGGGAAAGACATGTAAGAATATCTAACTGGTTGGCCAACTTACAGATTATTTCATAGGAGAAGGGGAAGAGAGCTGCTATTTGGCTTCCAGCTATCTATAAAAAAGTATAGAAAGGCATAGATCAGGTTAGGTTTTAGCTGGGGACATAATCGAGTGATTAGTCTTTGAGACAGGAGTTTCAGTCTTAGCTAAGAGGTACAATCAAATGATTCATCTTCAAGACAGAAGTTTCAACTTATGACTGGGACAGAACATCCCTCATTTTTCCAAGCACTGGGTTGGTGGTTTGTCTCCTTGGAGTTCCTGTGAGAAATCTCAAACAGAGAGTATCTGGCTGAGAGAAAAGGTTTTGATTTTAACAAGATGGAGTCAGTCTGGCTAAGTAGACCCCTACTACATGTACAGAGAGACCTTTCTGTGAAAACCTGACTTTTGTATGTAGCTTCAACATCAAGCATCATATTACTGCTGTAACTCCATAGCTGGCCTCCAGCCTCTTCCTTCTGAGATCTCCTTGTCTGTTCTAGAAAGCTCAATGGGGTGGATCCTAAGACCACCCCTGGGCATCCTTCTTCCTGGGCAGCCCACATTGGGCCCAAGCATGAACTCTGGCTATTCAGAGAAGTCCCCATCCAGCAGCAATTCTCCCAGAACAAAAGTGGTGGGTCAGCTGTTCCCTTGCCTTCCAGCTTTCCTGGCATGAGTCAGACTCCTGTCCCCACTTCCCAGGGATCCCAGCAGAGCTCTCTGTCACAGGCCTGATGGATACTTTTCAAGATAGTTCAGAGTGATCAGGAAACAAGACTGGGCAGCGTAGTCTCAGGGTCACTTTGGTACCTGAAATGAGCACACAGTTACCTTCCATTCCTTGGGCCTGGCCAATGGTTAGAAAGCAATGCTGACAGTGCTTTGGTGAGTCCACTCGAGTCAGCACAGGGAGGGGTAAACAATTTTTAAAAAGTAGTAATAGTAATGTCCGAATGCCATGACTAAGTTGTTGATATCAGGGAGGCCATGTAGACTCACTCTAATCTTTGTAACTTTAGGAGTGAATAAGAAGGAGATTGGAGGACCATGTGGAATAAGCCCAGAAAGTGATTGAATCAAGGATTTTCCCATGTGGGAAAGTACCAGGAGAGGCCAGGACCTCTAAACTTGAGATCCATAGTTAGGGCCACCAGTCCTGAATAAGGTACTGTACTATGTAGGCTGTTAGTGCAGGGGAAGCCCTCTGGGCTTCTTGTGGGGGGGGGGGTTCCTTCTCATTCTTAGGGTCCAGCATGGCAGCCATTGGCCTTACCCACACATTTGCAGAGAAACCGAAATGTGACAGACTCTGTGGAAGAGGAGGCATGTGGGCCTTAAGCAGGCTGAACAAGACAGGGACCAAAATCAAGAAGCCCGCTGAGAGCCAGGTGAAGATAGATGGCACCCAGGGCAGTGGGAAGAGAAGCTGCAATAAGAAAGGCTTCAAGGATGAAGTCTCTTTGTACAACCATCTTAGAGACAAAGCAGCCACAAAAGAAGCCTGCAGGACCTCAGGCTGAGCTCTCAGAACACCACCCATTGTGACGTCATCAGCCAGGGCCTGGTTCTAACAAGGGAGGTGTGCCTGGTCGTCCCCCTCAGCCCTGGCCTCCATAGCCTCCCAGGCCCACAGTGCCGCCAAGGGCCATGCTCCTGTTATCTGTTTTGCTACTCCTTTCTCAAGCCATGGGAGCAGATGTCGGTATGTGATCTCTCTCCCAGCAGCTCTCCCGGGTGGGCTGGGCCTAACAACCACCCTCCTCACCTCCTCTCTGTCCAGTCAGTGGTGAGCATTAGAGGCAAAGGGAAAGAGGTGGACAGGGAGCTCCGTACATAACTAGCCAGTTGGCCACTGGGAGACCACCTCCCAAGAGCACAAGACCAGCAGCTTGATGTTTTCCCATACATCCCTCCTCCAACCACTTTTCTTTTCCTCTCTTCCTCAGCTCAAAGTTTGACTTAGGTGACCTTAATTTTTGTTTTGAAACTCAAGACCTTATCCCTGAAGGAATAAATGGAGTGCCTGGAAGCTTGTGCCCAGACTTAGCTGAGTGGCAGGTCTCTGACTCAAAGGGTAGAAAGCCTAAAGCATGAAGCTTCTCAGGAGCTGCAGTTGCAAAGTGGAAAGACTTAGCACAGTCAAGTTTGGCTCACTGTTGCTCTCAGCAGTCGGCACCTGATTCCTCAGATGGGTCATTTCTCTCTCCAAGGGAGTGGCCAAGGCTTAAAGGAAGCTAGGTTACTTGGCAATTGTTGTGGGTCAGATATCTTCCCATGTTTATTGCCCTCACCACCACAGTGGGGTTTCCACTCCTAGCCCATGTATGGGTGAGGATCCAGATTTGAAGATTTGCCCAGAGTCATACCACAGGGGAACAATGGTAGAGCCATTTGCCTGATTTGCGCCAGGCTGACTACAGTACCCAGGGTTCCCTCCCTCTGTACAGAACACAGCCTGCTCTCCCAGCTCCTTCAGTCTGGCCTGGGGGCAGCTGTGTGTACCACGGTGGGGTGTGAAGAGAGGACTAACAAAACTTGACCCCTGGTGTCCACTTGCAAGCGGGCTACAAAGACATGGTTGTTTAAATCCTTTCTTACTGTTTTCACATCCATCACTGATTTTAAGATTTCTGCTCTTGCATTAATTGAAAAGTTAACACAGGCCAGCCCTGTAGAGTAGTAGTTAAGGAAGCCAGATCCCACACGGCCTGCTGTGGTTCAAATTTCAGCCCCAGAGACTTGAAAAACATACCACGGGACACAGTGCCCCAAATCCAGACAGGATGGAGAAATGGAGGGGAAGGGATTGTGGGATGATCATACCCCAGTGGGGAGTGCTTGTCTGTTTCTCTCTCCCCAGTACACGCACACTTCCTCTGGCAATGAGAGAGAGAGCCACACAATTCTATGCTTGCGTTGTGGGTTATTCTCAAAACCAAGAAGATGGAGAGTGGGGCCTAGCTGCCTGTGCCAAGGGGACTTCAGGGCAGAATGGACGTGGGAGGTTCTACCAGCTCCCACGGGTTGAGGATTTGCTGTGTGCTAAGCACTGTGGTGGGCACTTCAGCCCCCAGGTTCTCAGTTCATCCAAACATCTATCTCATAGGTACTATCCTATCTTAGGATAGGTACTATCTTATGCCCCATTTAGAAATAAAGAGAGGATACACAAGGAGAAGTAGACTCCCCAAAATCATTTAGTAAATAGGTGACAGATCCAGGATTCTGACCCAGATTGTCTACATGCGCTTACCGAATGCCACGTTCTGCATCTCGAGGAGAGCAAGCATCGTCACAGCTACTCATCCTCCCATCGGGCTCACAACCACTCTCGGCATTTTGATGAATTTCCTCCCACACTTCTAAGTCCAATTTCTTCATGTGAGGAAATCACAAGTTATAAATATGATTTACATCACTCAACTCTCTGTCACAAGCATTTCCCATATCATTATAAATTCCCCCATGAGCTGAGAAATAGATCGTGATATGAATGCACCATACGTTATTCAACCACAGCATTTCGGTTGTTTTTAATCTGTAACTATGCTAAAGATTGCTACTGCAAACATCTTCAGACATCCACATGCAGGATAAGTTTTCACAACTGGATTCATTGACGTGGAGGACCACTCATGGCTGTTGAGTACCTCTTACCTGCCAGATGTGGTTCCAGGCTCCGGGACCCAGGACCAACAAGATAGGCAGTTACTTTCTCCTTGTGAAGTTTATACTCTGGGGTCAGAATCAGCCAAAGAGAAATCAGTGGAGTACAAGTTAATGGAATGCAGTAAAGAACACAATACTGGGTAAGAAAAAAAGAGTAACCAGGACAGGAGGGGCTGTTGTAGACCCAGGCCAGGGAAGGCTTCTTTGGAGAAGGAATATTTGGGCAGAGGTCTCAACAAAGTGAAAGAGTGAGCCAAGCCACTGTCTGGGAGAAGAACCTTCTAAGCAGAGAGAACAGGGGAGTGGTCAGACCACCAACTCTGATGCCAGATTGCCTATTTCAACTCCTGGTTTTGGCAATTAACTAGCTGTGTGACCTTGGGCAAATTACTTATGCTCTCTGTACCTCAAGGGGGTGAAAATATTACTTGTCTCATAAGGTGATTATGAAAACTTAGTGAATTAGTCTTTGTAACGTGCTTCTAACAGTGTCTGACACATAGCAAGCATCTTGTGCATGTTTGGTGATTGTGATGTACGAGGATGTAAGATTCCAAAGTCCTGCAGAGAGCTTTATATACTACTGACAGCTGAGGGCTCTTGACATGTACTGTTGAGTCTTTACTCCAATTATCATTATTATTATTATTTTTAGAGAGAGAGTTTTTTTGCTACAGAGTGCATGTGCTCGCTGGAGAGACAGAGAGATGGAGAGACAGAAACCAAGAAATCACCCCCACCCTCCCTCCCAGTGGGAATGGCAATGCTGCAATCCCTTCTACTCCATTCTTTTCTCAGGATTTTAGGAACACATGCACACACGCCCAGCATGAGGTTTAAGCCAGCAGGCCTGGGACTCGAACTGCAGTCGACTACGTGGGGAGTTCAGTGATGTAACCATTATGCCGTCTGCTGGTCCCCACTCAAATATTTTTTTAAAACATAAAAATGGTGGGACCAGAAGATAGTGTAGTGATTATGTCACTAAACTCCACAGGGCCAACCCTGGTTTGAGTACCGGACCCAGTGGCTTGGAATCACGCTGGGCATGTCCACATATATGTCCAAGATCCTGGGGAGGAAAATGGAGAAAGGATTGCAGCATGGCCATTCCCACTGGGGGGAGGGTGATTTCTCACTTTCCCTCTCACTGTGTCTGACTGACTGTCTGTCTGTCTCTCTTTCCAACAAGCCCATGAGCCCTAAGGCAAAAAACTTCTAAATAAATAAATGAAAATAAAAATGACCATTCCTGGGTCACTTTATCCCACACTAGAAAATTTCCAGAGTCTCTGTTGAGCTTTGTTTTAAAAATTAGCACCAAGACAGAAACAAAGGGCTGGCTTAGTGGTGCCATGGTAATGCCCTGCAGCCACGCTATGTCCACGTGGAAGACCACAAATTTGGCTCTCCAATTGACCTGTGCATACTGAGAGTATGCACCCATGGGCCACTCCATGGCCCAGAAGCCGGGAGTAACAGTGGTGTGAGACCCTGTTGAGGTACCTGTCTTTCTCTCTTTCTCTGTCTCATCCTCATGAAATAAACTTTAAAAAAACAGAAAGAAGATAGGGCCTCAGGGGATAGCCAGTAGCATGGTGGTTAAACTGCTAGACCCCATATGGCCGACTGTGTAGTTCAAATCCTGGACTCAGTGACTTGGGAAACATGCCAGGTGTATATGTGTTCAAAATCCTGAGAGAGGAATGGAGGAGGAGGGATTGCAGTACGGGGGTGCTTTCTCACTTTCTCTCTCTCTGTCTCTGTCTCTCTCAAGTGAGCTCATGTGCTCTAAAGCTAAACAAGCAAATAAATATAAAGAGAGGGTCTCAGACTCTAGTGAAACCCACTCCTTGTTCCATCACCCCCCAGGCAGCTAATAGGAGTAGAGTCCCCTCTTTCCAGGGGTAAGGAGCTGGGCCTGGCCTCTGTCCAGAAGGTGAATTCCTCTCCTCAGCACAGGCAGCTGCTGCCTTTGCTCTGAGCCTCCCAGTAAAGGAACTATTCTGCATGGGCTCATCTAGAACAGTCAGGGCTTTCCAGTAGGTTCCAGCACTTTCTGTGCCACCCTTTTAGGTTCCTGCATGCAGTTTTAGTTTCCCGGGACTGCTGAAACAGAGAACCACAAACCTAGTGGCTTGAACAACACATTTTCTTATCTTACAGCGCTGTGGAATAGAATCCAACACGGGCCTCCTGGGCTAAGTTCTGTTGGCAGGACATACTCTTCCTGAGTGCCCTAGGGGAGAACTTTCAGCCTTGCTTTGCCGAACTTTTAAAGGCTGCTCTGTGCCAGCGCTGTTGCATCTCTCCGTGCCTTTCTTTCATAGCCACATTTCCCCCTAACCGTTGTTTCTTCTGCCTTCCTCTCCCACTCTTAAGGACCCTTGTGATGGGCCCACTCAAAATAGCCAAAGAAATGTCCCCATTTTGATGTCAACCTTAATTCCTTCTCCAAAATCCCTTTTCCCTTGTAAAGCAAACATTTGCAGGTTCTGGGGCATGACCTTACAACCTGGACTTACCTGGGGGCCATTCCTCTGCCCCCGCATCAGGACTGCACTTGGACAGTTTTCCTCCAGATTCTCCTGGGTGAGGGCAGACATGAGTTTGATGAGGCAATGTACCTGAGAGGGCATGGTGGACAGAGTCAGATCCAAAGCTTCGGATCCAGATCCTAAGCTCTGTGCAGCCAAATAAAGCACCTGCAGACATCAGTACTGGCACCACTCAAGCACCTCACTAGACTTAGACTGACAGGGTCTACTCAGGCCTCCTCTTCCTTGCCCAGCACCTGGGCCATGATGGATGTTCACGAAGTGCTACAGCCTTTCCCTTCCACTCTCTTCCATTCCACTAGGATGCGGTGAGAGACCCACTTTCGAGGGAAGAACTCGGTATTCCAGAATCACAGGGGGGATGGAGGCTGAGGTGGGTGAGTTTCCATGGCAGGTGAGTATTCAGGCGAGAAATGAACATTTCTGTGGCGGCACCATCCTCAGCAAGTGGTGGATTCTCACTGCTGCTCACTGCTTGTACTCTGAGGAGCTATCGTAAGTACCAAGAGCCCAGCCCTGTCGCTCTGATGGTGTCCACCCCGGGGCCACCCCCACACTCAGCCAGACCTGTCTGTTGAGAAGAGTCCTAAGGCTATTCAGTCTCAAGTAGGATATGAATTCTCCCACCCACCCACCCCATCCAGCCTGGGAGATGTGGAGGCAGCCAAGCTGAGGCTGTGTTTTCCTCACTGTCACCCAGAGATAGGGACTACATGGCTCACCTGACATCACACACTGTCCTCTAAGGAAATTCTTGAGGTTTGATGGAGTCCAAGGGCTTGGTCTGTCCACTTCTCCTACAACATCCACGTTCTTCTAGGAGGAAATTCTTCTGATTCGGGATGTCTGGTTTCCTGAGCCACTTGACATACTTTCCTGCTTCTTGTAGACGCTCTCTGTGCTCAGCAGACCAGTGGACATCTAGCATGTACTGATTACTATGTGTCAATGACCCTGCTAAGAAACTTTACCTATTTAACTTGTTCAATCATAAAGCAGGTAGCATTAATTACCCCATTCTATAGATGGGGAAACTGAGGAACAGTAAAGTTAGGTGTCACTCAACCAAGGTTTGCACCTACCAGATAGAGGCGGGATTTAAGTTCCGGCTCAAGCACTTGTGCTTTTTTTCTACCCCACCTTGAGAAAATTTGAGGGTATATAGAAAGACCGCCTTTATGCATTGATCAAGAACTTGGGAAAAGTTTCATTGTGGCATGTCCAAGGAACCTTGTAAGACCTACTCTTATGGGAGACTTAAGGATTGATTGGCCTCTGGAGAGCTCTAAGCTGTTCAACCTGGAAAGGGTTCTGAATGTTGATTTATTACTTAAGATTCCTTCTGCTTAGTTCATGGCAGGTCTGCATTAAATTTGGTTCCTAGGTCCCTAAATTATTGCTAGGCTAATTGCTATAAATAGATGCAACATTATCTTACCAGTCTGAAAGCTAGGTTGATCTATGCCAGTCGGTCTTTCCCCAGTTTTTCAAAACCAAATTTCTGGTCTTGCCTAAAACCAAGCTCTGTCTTTAGGCCATCAGTCAGGAGTATCTCATTCATACCTTTGAGACTCCTAATGGAGCCGAGGTATAGCTGTGGTCTCACAGATTGCTTTGATCTCCTTCTCTATCTTTGTCAAATTTTCACACCTTCCAGGGCAACAACCCCAACAGGACCAGTCCTAAAGGCCCCTGGAGCCATATGGGATTTGGGCTTTGCAGGCACTGCCAATTCTGTGCATTTTTGTGACTTCCCTTCCCCTCCCGCTTGCCCCTCTCTGATTCTCTGCCCCCAGTCCAACAGATCTGAGCATTGTGATGGGGACCAGTGACTTAACCAGTTCATCCATGGAAATAAAGGATGTCACCAGCATAATTTTTCACAAGAACTTTAAAAGAGTCAACATGGACAACGACATTGCCTTGCTGCTGGTGGGGTCTCCAATCACATTCAGTGACCTGATACTGCCCATCTGCCTGCCCACACAGCCCATCCCTTCCAAGTGGCATGAATGCTGGATTGCAGGATGGGGAAAGACCCATGCTGGTATGTGACAACTCTTCATCTCCTGAAAGCTGCCAGGGCAAGAGCCACTCAATCTGAGGGAGGGCAGCAAGGTCAAAGGAAGGAGCTAAGGAAGGAGGGAGGAAAACAAGACCTGCATGGGAGCAAATTCTTGCACACTTGGGCTCACTGAGGCCCCATCTCAGCCTCTTCTGAGTGCCAAGGACACATATCCCCGGGGCCCCAAGTTAAGATGTCAGGTCTGAGTTGGTCTGTGGGTGTGGTCTTCTTCAGCCAGCACAGAGAAGTCTTGTTCATTTAATCTGATTTAAACTCTCCAGTCAGCCAGAGGCCCCTCTACTCTTTATTCTTAAACATCTCACTTGAGTCACATCTTAATGGTTTCCACCCGGTCCCTCAAGGCATTAGAGATGCTCATCCTGGACTAAGCTTTTGATGGTCCTGGAGTGCTGCCCAGCTGTTCTTAGAAATGAACCTGATGCTACTTGTTATTTGTTGTTATGTTATTACCTAGCCAGAAGTGGAGAACGTATACCAGGGTAGAAAGGTATGATGAAAGCCCTGTTGGACCATCTCCAAAGAAAACCCAACAACACCAAAAGCAAACAGGCCAGGGAGCAGATGGGAACAACACATCATTGTCTCAGGCCAGAGCAAGACTTCTGGGTCCATGGGGCTGATTTGCAACAAGCTGGGGCTGGAAGATGGTGCTGTTTCAGGAGCTCAGCCACCACAGGGAACCTGGGCTCTTGGCGCTACTCAAACATTGGAAGTGGAGCTGTTGCAAGCAAGGGAATGAGACCCTAGACATCTTTGTGTCTTTCCACCATGTCAGATTTTATTGCATAGCATAAAATTTAGCACAGCAATGCAGTCATGTCAAGGGATGAGAATAACTCACTCTCGCTGATGACTCTGAGCAGTTTCTGGAGGCAAAGAGTTAGTCCTGTATCACCAGCTGTCACAAGCATCTACCCTTAAAGGGACTGGAGCCCGTCCAATCCATTTCTAGAGGTCTCACAAAGGGTCTGAGGTGCTGAGGTCGGGACAGAGGTAGCAAGTCTCTGGGACCAAGGTCCACAAGTGTCTTGGAGTGGCTGGGAGCAATATGTTTTTTTTTTTTTTTTTAATCACAGTGCCAGGGACAAAAGGCAAAGTGGCTTCAGAGAAGGTTCCTTTTCCACCCCAAGGTGGGCAGTCTCTTAGATTATCATCTGTGTCTAAGATTAGCACATGGCAAGCCTGTTGACCTCTGCTTGGGTGGAAGAGAGTATTTGGAGTTTTCAGGTTCAGGTGTTTCTGTTACTCCTTCAGGGCATTCCCATTTTGTCCCTTCAGTCTGACAGGTGAAGGAAGGAATTTGGGTGTACATGTCACACTTTTAACTGCTCAATGCAATCCTGTCACTACAGAATCCATTGTGTGTAATATAGTGCCCTCTAGGAGCAGGCAGCAAGGCATATGCAATATTAAAAATAGTAAGGAGAAGAATTAGAGCTTCTCTGTGTGATCAGAGTTAATAAGATAAAGAGAAGTCCAGGCAAACTCCTAGCACCTGACCATGAAGAAGGGGGCTCTGCAAATCCCCTCTAATCCTCTGTATAGAATCTTGGTCAACAAGAGAATCTGCTAGAGGGCCTAAATAAATTTCACTGGGGGTTACAAACCCCTCTCCATGCTCTGCATGGCAGAAGTGCCGAGCTCACATAATAAAAACTAGCAAAAGGCAAATATGTTGCCAAGGCAGGACTGTGCTGGGAAAGGATCAACGGCCAGTTCCAAAGAGGATTGAATGCATAGGGCGAGTTGAAGTCAAGCTGGAAGTCTACTTAAAATCAGGAATATGGTTTGAATGAGGGGAATGATTTTAGTAGATGGAGAGTTTTTTAGAAAAGTATGGGACGGGGAAGTGGAAAAACACCAGGTGTGGAGTCATCTGAAGGAAGCAGAAGGTGAGGGGCTGGGAGGAATGTGAAACAAGGTGGGCAGGTGACTGGTGAATGCAGGGATGTGTAGGGCAGCGTGTTGCATCATCAGCACAGGGACCTGCTGCTCAGTCACTTGTCTAATGTGCTTTCTCTCTGGGCCAGGTAACAAAGACTCCATGAAAACTGATCTGATGAAAGCACCAATGGTTATAACAGATTGGAAGGAATGTTCAATGGTGTTTCCAAAACTTACCAAAAACATGATGTGTGCTGGATATAAGAATGAGAGCTATGATGCCTGTCAGGTAACTAGGGGTACCCAACCCCTCACTCTTTAGGCCCCTAACTCCACCTGGCTGCCAATGCAAGGGCATCCTCTCTCTACTGGGAATAGGCACTTAAGAGTCTAGAAAATGTGTTGGACTCTAGTCTTCACCCCTGAGACTAGTGGCATGGATTGCAGAGCCTCTGGATACTTATTCCGTGAACAGCACCTTGGAATAGCAGTGCCACCTGAGAGTCAGTATGCAGCAACCCTGCATAAGTATTTCCAGCCTTCTTGAGGCATACTAGGTAAATAGGACTCCCGAGCTTTTCCCAATTCTAGGAACAAAAAAAAAAAAAAAAAGGCCAAGGAGAATTGAAGATCCGTGTCATTTTAATTCATTAATTTAGCAACTTTGTTGGGCATGCCAGGCCCTGGAGATCCATGAGACATAGTTCTTCATCTAAGGAACCCTCGGTCTCCTGAGCAGGTGGCTGGGTAAACTAACAATTATAATATATTGGGTGATGCATGGGGGTTTTATTGAGCCAAAATCTGATCTCTCAGTTCACTTTAATAAAATAAACACAAAAATTAAAAAAAAATTGATTGATAATTAGAAAAATAGAAGGAAAAAATCAGAAATTAGCTTCCTCTAAGAATACATGATTACATGATGGGGGGACCACAGGTGGTCTGGTGACAGGTGGTCTGGCCCACCACAGTTCTAGTTCTCAACCTGGTGGCTTGCTTTTTCACTTTGTCTCTCTCGCTCTCTCTCACTCTGTCCCTCTCTGGTGGTCAACTTTAAATTAATTAAGTAAAATAATTATTTTTAAAAAGTATTTAAAAAAAGAATGCATGATGGGATTTGTCCCACGATACTTTCTTTGGAGTGGCCACCCTGATGACCCTATTTAGTTCTAGTTGAAAGTTAAATGCCTACTCACTGGCTAGGCGGTGCTCTGGTCATTGGCAAGAAACCGCAAATGCCGATGTTAAATATTCCGTATAGTGATGGAGAGGCTGCCACGTGGATAGGGAAGATATTTATCTACAGAATTATCTGTTATTGTTTAATGCACACACATTGGTAGTTTGCCCTATGAGTCAGGGCCTTGGGAGAGGGCTGCTGAAACATGAGTTGGAGGCAATGAGGGAGAAAAGAGCTGAAGTAGGAAGAAGTGGGCCCACGCAGCACAGCATCCAGGGTAGGAGGAGGCCCCCATGTGGTGAATACCAAGAGGGCCAAACAGTGAGACAGAATAAATGGCATATGAAGCTTGTGTTTTCTTCACATTCCAAATAACCAAAAGCATTTAAAAAACAAAGCAGACAAACAAACAAAAATCAGAGAGTTAGGCCTTCTGGTTCCAGGCTAGAAGGAACAGGCACATTTCTCTCAATCTCTCCCACTAAGTACAGCTAAAAGCAGTGAATTATACTGTAAAATGAAAACAAAAAGCTCTGAAATGTGGAAAGAAGGTGGGCTGGCTGGAGACCCTGATACAGAAGGTATGGCACAGCACTGAGCCCTTGGATTTTCTGTTTTCCTCTGGATGCTGGAGAAGCCCACAACTCAGAAACACCAACTGTACAAAAGCTGACAACAATTCCACAAAACAAACAAAAAAAACTAACAAAAACAATAAGAGCCTTCTCTCTCTTTTGCCAAAGGACTAAGAAAAGGATAATCTAGTAAGACAGAAGCTTTTGACAATGAATAGTCTATTACAGCAAAACATAAACCCTTCTATTAAAAAGTTCCTCAGAGGGAACCAGCAATTAGCGTAATGGCTATGTCGCTGGACTCCCATGTAGTCGACCGCGGTTTGCGTCCCAGACCCGGTGGCTTAAAACTCACGCCGGGCGCGTGTGCGTGCGTGCCCAAGATCCTGAGAGGAGAATGGAGGAGAAGGGATTGCGGCGTGACCATCCCCCCTGGGGGGTGATTTCTCGCTTTCTGTCTCTATGTCTCTCTCTCTCTGTCTGGCGAGCGCACGTGCCCTATAGTGAAAAAACCTCTCAAAAAAAAAAAAAAAAGCTCCTCAGAGTCCTCCTGGCCCCATAAACCAAGGTCAAGTGACAACCTCAACTTCCCCATTTCCTCTCCTCTACTGAGTGACATCAGAGGAGGCTGAGTGGAAAGCCAGGACTTTAAACGTCACGGTTAATGAGTCATCCTCTGTGCCAACCCCCCCCGCCCATGTTAGTGGAGACTTTCTGACTTCTGCTTCATCCAGGTGTCACTTAAAACTCCTGCCCCTTCCTTTGGTGTCATCATTGACTTGAGTGGGTATCCTGAACTTCCACCCAAGTCCAGTCGTGGAGTTGGTATTCTCCTTCTCCCACTCCAATTTTATGAGTCCTGTTAAAAGCAGAGATTTAAATGAGAACCAGTCTTATAATACTGGAAAAGTTCAGGATATGTCATAGCTAGGATAGAGAGTTATGCTAATATATATGGATCCGATTTATTGATAAATATAGGACAGACAAAATTAAGCAGAAAACATGAGTAACAGAATTTCATTTTGAGAGCTATTCATACAGTAAAAAAGTCTAATTAAAATTTAACTGAAGATGGATCAGGTACCCAAATATAAAACTATAAAAACTTTTAAGAAAAAAAAAAAAAAGAAAATCTTTGGGATCTAGGGCTAGGTAAAGCATTAACTACACTTGACTCCAAAAGTACAGTTCATGAAAGGAAAAAATAATAGACTGGATTTTACCAAAATTAAAAATGTTTGCTCTGTGGAATATCCTGTTAGGATGAAAAGAGAAGCTACAGATTGGGAGAAAATAATCAACAAGGAAGTGTACCTCAAATGTATAAAGAACTTTCAACTTTAATAGTAAAACCAAAAAACAAAAAATCAAGCAATTCAATTAGAAAATGGGCAAAAGACATGAACAGACATTTCACTAAAGAGGATATCTATATAGATATAGATAGATAGATATAGATATCTATATCTATCTATCTATCTATATCTATATCTATATCTATATATATAGATATAGATATAGATAGATAGCAATTAACATGAAAAGGTAATATCAGTAACCAATAGGGAAATGCAAATTAAAGACACAATGAGAAAATACTATACACTGCTTAGAATGTTTAAGGTAAAAAATAATGACCCCTCCCAAATGCTAAGAGAAATGACTCAGAGAAACTGAGCCATTCATTCACTGCTGGTGGGAACTGGACATGGTCTAACCACTGTGGAAAACAATCTGGCAGCTTCTTAAAAAACTAAACATGGTCTTGCCCTACATCCCAGAAAATGTAACTAGGGAACATATTTTCCAGAGAAATGAGGGCTTATGTTCACACAAAAATCTGTATGGAAATGTTGACAGTTTTACTCATAACTGGCAAAAATAAGAGACAAACATCCTTTAACACATAGTATATGTGGAATATCCATACCATGGAATACTACTGTGGTATATCCATACAAACTGTGGTATATCCATACCATAGAATACTACTCTGCAATACAGAGGGAAAAAACTATTGATACATTCAGCAATGTGAGTGGGTCTCCAGGGACTTATGCTCTGTGAAACAAACCCAATCCCAAATGAAATCCCATACTGTATAATTTCATTTATGTAATATTTTTGAAATGATGAAAGTATAGAAATGGAGAACAATTTAGTGGTTGCCAGGGGCTTATGGAGGGATTGGAGGTGAGAGGGAAGTAGGTATGACTACACAAGGGCAACAAGAAGCCTCCTTTGGTAATGGAAATATCTGTATCTTGACTGTATCAATGTCAATATCCTGGTTGTGATATTGTACTATAGTACTGACAGATATTTTTGGGAGAAAATGAGGTTTCATAGATATCTCATTATTTCTTGCAACTGCATATGAATTTACAAATATCTCAAAATAAAAAATGCAATTAAAAAAACCCTAAATGACACAATCAAACAAAATATAAAATCACACATGTCTCCAAAGCGTGGTAATGCCACTGCCACATTTTTGTGAAGGTCCTTCTGGGGCAATAGTTTTTCCAGTGACCTTCAAATGGTTGTTTTCTCATCTGTCTCCCATGTAGAAAGGTGTCTTGCTCATGGATGAATTTCCAGGGCCTAGCACAGTGTTTAGCACATGACTCATGCTCCATAAATATCTGTCAAATATTTGAACCACGGAAGTCAGCTGCCAGTATCTATTAGTTAAGTAGCTGTTGAAGAGGGACATCTGAGAACGATCCCCAAAGACCCTAAGAGTCTGTGGGTGAAAAGAGGGGTTGAGAGTAGGCAGCTGCTGGCTTGTTGGCCAGTTTGGTTTTAGGGATGCCAAGCTGGGCCTGCTCTGTTCTAAATCTTAGACCCGGGCTACTCTCTAGGTTGTTATATTGGCTATATCACCCATGACAATTGCACGAGTCTGATTCCAGGACTCCATAGAATCTCAGCCTTTTAGATTCACACTTTTAGAACTAGAAAGGAATGTACAGAAACATTTCATTGAAACTATGTCTTACAGATAAGAAAATAAGATTTTTTTTTTTTTTTTTTTTTTTTTTTTTTTTTTTTTTGGAGAGAGTTTTGTTATAGAGCACATGCACTTGCTGGAGAGATAGAGAGACAGAAAGCAAGAAATCACCCCTCTGGAGGATGGTCACGCCACAATCCCCTCTCCTCCATTCTCCTCTCAGGATTTGGGCATGTACGTGCATGCAACTGACATGAGTTTCAAGCCTCTAGGTCCAGGACTCGAATTGCGGTCAGCCATGTAGGAATCCAATGATGTAACCATTATGCCCAAAAACATGATTTTTTTTTTTAAGAATTATTTTTATTTAACTTATTTATTTATTTATTTTAATTTGACCAGAAAGGGACAGAGCACACACGCTTGTGAGAGAGAGATGGACAGAAAGTGAGAAAGCAAGCCATCAGGTCCAGGACTCGAACCATGGTCAGCCATGTGGGAGTCCAGTGCTCTTAACCACCAGGACACCTGCTGGACCCTGGAAAACATGATTATTTTAATCCTCTATCATTTCTTAGCTAGCAGAGTAGAACCAAGCAGTCTAAAATCTTTATACTGCTTTCATACATATTCAGTAATTTTGGTCTCTCATTGCCTTGAAAGGTGGGCAAGACATGTTTCACTCTCCCCATTGAATGAGAAAATATAGGGATCCAGAATTTAAGGGATTTTCCCAAAGTCTGATGTCAGGTAGTGATAGGACACAGTGATCACGTGATCACTTACTTGCACAGTGGGGAATTGGGAGGTTCTTGTGGTCAGTATGTTTCTCATCAGAAAGAAGGTCTCTGCTTAGTGGCCTTGGCCCTTGGAAGAAAGTCACTCTTGGGGTCTGTCATCAGTGCCAGCTCCTTACTAATTGGGGCCAGAATTTCCTTTGGGGCAATCCCTGCTTCCCTTCTAATAAACAGAAAAAAAAAAAATTAAAAGTCACAGAAATATAAAAAGACACGTATTTGTAGATGCTCCCCTGAGAGCCAGCAGTCCATGATGGGAATCTTTGTTTCCTATCTGAACAAGTAATGTTTGTAATAAGCAAAGGTAAAATGTAAATACATTTCTGGAATATTTACTACATTGGCCCTGTGTCAAGTGATTTAGAGTTTTTTTTTCCACTTCATCTGTCAACAGTCTTAGGAGGTAGTTGATATTTTCTCCATTTTAATGATGCAGAAGCTGAGGCTTAGGAAAGTTCCTTGCCCAAGGATAGTCCTTTCTCTCTAGTGAAGAAAACAAATAAACGAGGCAGCATTTTAATGATATTTCTGTGTAACATTCGGGACTTCACAAAATGAAAAAAAAACATTATAAAACAGCACTTATGGGAGGAGCTATTTGGGTGGAAATTCTATTTCAGTCTTGCCACGTGACTTGAAAACAAGGAAAAGAATGCCTGCCTCCCCCACACACCCCAAAATAGATGAGTGCTAGAGGCAACATTTTTGTACCGGAAAAGGTAATTTGGTTTTGGTCTAACTTGATGGTTGAGCAGCCTCGGACCCTGACACTTCCGCAGAGTCACAGTGAACATGCCATACCCCACTGCTAGGCGACAAGTTCATGGTCAAACCACGCTCCCCCTGAACGCGTCTCACTCATTATCTCCTCCTGCACTTTCTCTCTGCTAATCGTAGCCTGTGACCTTAGAATTAGTCCTACTGTCTGTCCCCAGTGTCCACCCACGACCAGCCACCAGGTCGCATGAGTTTTTCCATCTCCTTCTTGACCTTCTCATGCTCTGGTTCAGAGCCTCATTGTTTCTCACCTCTTTTTTTAGAGAGGTTTTTGTGATAGGGCATGTGTGCTCACCAAAAAGACAGGGAGAAACAGACAGAAAGCAAGAAATCAACCCCCCCCAGGGCATGGCCACGCTATAACCCCTTTTCCTCCATTCTCCTCTTGGGATTTTGGGCACGTGTGCGCACACACCTGGCATGAATTTTAAGTCACTGGGTCCAAGACTCGAACCACAGTTGACTATGTGGGAGTCCAGTGACATAACCATTATGCCATCTGCTGGTCCCCCTCACCTCCTCTTTTAACTAGACCCTCAACACCCCCGCCTGACTCCCCTCTATTCAGTCCTCCCCACACTCTGCCTGTCCAATTCCCATTCACCTTTCAGTTAAAGGCTTTGAGGTTTTCTGATAGACCTTTCCCTCAGCAGAACCCGTCCCTCCCTCCTGCACAACTTCCATATCTTGTTCATACATCTCCTGCCCTCCTGAACACCCATGATCCTATTTGGTTACATGCTTATCTCCCTCACTAGACCACAGGTCTTGTATCCCAAATGCCTGACCATTCATTTTTCCTGGTTAGTTTCCCATTCGTTTTAAATGCGAGTTATTGAACCTCTTTGGGACCTCAATTTTCTAATTACAGAATTGGAATAAAAATACCTACCTTGCAGGGATGTGAGGTGGTGGAGTTGATGAAAGGTCATGGCACTAACATGGTGCCTCATATGTCACGGCCACGGTATGCTCATCACCCTCCTGCCCTGTCCATTGTATACTCCGTTGGTTCTAGTCATCATTTTAGGGTCATGGAGATGGACACCACTGCTCCACTGAAGAAAGACTGTGTGCAAGATGCCAGCTGCTCAGTTCCCTGGATGAGAGAGTGGTGTAGAACAGGTTCCAGGTCTGGCCAGGCTACTCTCTGCCTGCAGCAAGCCTTCATACTCCTTGAGCCTCAGTTTTCTTTCTATGCAAATGGATGAAAGGAAGCCATAGGGTTCTGAGTAGGGACTTGATGCACATGCTTTGTGTGACTGGATAAGCCTCTGAGTCACAGACCCAGATGGTTCCATCCTGGGGCCACACATTCTACAAAGCTTACCTCACATGCCCTTAAGGAACGCCCACACCAAAGACTTAAAAGGGAGACATCAAAGGAGACCTAATTCACAACCCTAACAACACTTCCCACGTCCTGTTTTCTTGGCTGCCATTTTCAGAGCCTCTGATTTGATAAGACTCACAAAACAAAGGACCAGCAGTTAGTGTAATGGCTATGTCCCTGGACTCCCATGTAGCTGACTGTGGTTCGAGTCCCAGACCCGGTGGCTTAAACTCACACTGGGCACATGTGCGTGCGTGCCCAAGATCCCGAGAGGAGAAGGGATTGTGGTGTAGCCATCCCCCCTGGGAGGTGATTTCTTGCTTTCTGTCTCTCTGTCTCTGTCTGTCTGGTGAGCGCACGCGCCCTATAGCAAAAAAAAAAAAAAAAAAAAAAAAAAAAAAAAAAAAAATTCCCCCCCCAAAAAAAGACTCACAAAATAGGTGTCCACTGTTCCCTCCATGGGTGTGGCATTCACTGGTCTCCCATCCTCACCCCACTCTTTACCTCACATCTCCCGGAGCCAGCCTAAGAACCCCCTTCCGTGGAGCTGGGATGGGGTGGGCCTGGGTCAGCATTCTTGTGGCTTTGTCCAGCAGTCTGGAGCAGGGGAGGCTCGTGAATCCTCTTCCATTAATGGGCTGTGCCTTGCCTCAGACAGGTAGTTTAGAATGAGACTCACTACTGAGCTGTATTCTCTGCCCACAGGGTGACAGTGGGGGACCTCTAATCTGCACCCCAGAACCTGGCAAGAAGTGGTACCAGGTAGGCATTATCAGCTGGGGAAGGAGCTGTGGACAGAGGAATATTCCAGGAATCTACACCTTGTTAGAGAACTACGACCACTGGATCAAGGATGTGACTCACCTGGAGGGAAGGCCCTTTGATGCCAAGGAAATGCAGACCCCTCCCGGACAGAAACCCAGGCACTCCCGGGCCTCAGAATTCCCAGGGCCAGGCAACCCCAGGCACTGGTTCCTGCTCTGCTTCTTGTCTTATGTGTTGTTCAGAGTTATTTTTTACTAAAAATAAAACAGATGCTATTTTTTTTTTATTCAAAGGAGGGTGTGTGAAAATGTGCTACCTACAGAGGCACTAAGGCCCAGAGCTGAGGCTGATGACAAAAGAACCAGAATGTCAGGCTGCAGCCCTGGAGTGATGACAAGGCTTTGGGTCCCTGTTCTAGCCAGGACTCTTTCCATTCCAGGTGAAAGTTACACAGCTCAAACTGACGTAACCCAAAAAGTGGTGTGGAGGGTGGGGTGTAGGAGGGGGACTCAACAGAAAAAACAAGGTTAGGTATGACGACTTCAGGCACGGCTGAATCTAGGGGCTGAGAGGCGTTGACAGGAGCGTTGTTTATGGCCATCACCCTCAAGCAGGGCTGCTCAGTGGTGCCATAATGGCCACCAGCATCTCCAGTTTGCTTCCTACCAGCTCAGCAATCCCAGTAAAAGCAGCCTTGTCCCTGACGACTCCAGTAGGAGTCTGTGGTCTAGCTCCCACCACCCAGGAGGCGTGTAGCTCTTCGCTGCTTCATACACGGCGTGCCCTCCTAGACTGGGCCTGAGTCACACTCCCCCCCCCCCCCCCCCAGGACCCAGCAAAGGACCCGTCACCCAAACTGTGTGAACTGAGACTTGGTGAAAAGGGAGGTTTCCACAAACAGAAATCAGGGTGCTGTGAACAGGGAAGGGGGGCTGGGTACTAGAGAAGCCCCTTGATTGGACACTCTGGCCAGGTGGCCTCCTTTGAGGCTTCCTGACTGATGTGGATGGGCAACCGAGTAGAGGTTCTCAGGAACTTCTGGAAGCATTGACTCCCAGACATGGCTGCTATGGGGCCACTGGAAGAGGGGGTTTGAGTGGAGGAAAGAACTAGGAAGCTTCCTTCCCTTCGCAATCACTTTCTGAAGAGGAGTCAGCCATGCTGAAAAATAGCATGTTTCCTGGAAAACAGCCAAATTTCCATCTAAAGCTTTGCATTTACTTAATTGCCACTACATCTTTGAGGGAGGCTCAAGGCACCCAAATCAGAGGAAAGGGGCATGGCGGCAGCTCTAAGTGAGCAGAAGGCAGGAACTTACTCTCAAGGGGCTTCTTGTAAACAGTGATACATCCACCCCATACCCAACTCAGCCAACTGCGTGTGAGAGGGTGTGGGCCGCCTGAGAACCATGCATAGTGCGAAGGAAGCCTGGTCTTACCATGGGCTGATAGGACTGAGCAGACACCTCACGGGGTGCAAATCACGGAGGAGGCTCAGATGGAAGGATCACTTCCCCAGCATGAAGAACTCAAGGGCCATTTGGAGATGAGCATCATAACCTTGGCTTGTGGAGAAAAAGAACTGGCAACAAGTTGGGAGCTGAGAGAAATGAGAGCAGACCTACCTGTCTACTCCAAAATAGAGGACTTCCAAGATAAAAAATGAAAACTAGATGATTTTTTAAAATGGGGCCCTGAGGAAGAATTCAGTTTTCTCATTAGAAGAGTCAATATAAGTTACCCTTAAGGTAAAGGTAGGCATGAGTACATGGTCAGTTCTGACATATGGGGGTAACATAAAATGCCACGTGAAGGGAAGCCAGGCGGTGGCCTGGTGGTTAAGGCAGCTGAATCCCACATGGCCGACTGTGCAGTTCAAGTCCCAACACAGGTGGCTTAAAAAACACACTGAACATGTGTGGCCAAAATCCTGAAAGGAGAATGGAGGAGAAGGGATTGCAGTGTGGCCATCCTCTCAGTGGGTGATTTTTTGCTTTCTCTCTCTCTCTTTCCAGTGCATGTACCCTATAGCAAAACTTAAAAAAGAGAGGAGAGAGAGAGAGAAAAGGAAAGAAAGAAAATATTCTCTCCCTGCATCAGGGGACAGACATCAAGTCAAGGCTGAGGTGTGTGTTGGCTATTTCTGTTTTGCACCCAGTGTCCTGGTTTACTTAGGGGGACACCCCTTCCCCATGCCTAGTTTGTGGTCACATCTTTATCCAGGTCCATGTCTTATGGTCAGGTAGACCCCACCTCTGACCCCAGAGGCTGCAGGGGACCAGTCCTGGCTAATTAGAGCCTGCCATCCCATGGTCTCCACTTCTGGTCTACCACAGAACCCAACCAGGACAAAGAAAAGCCTACTTGAGGCTTATATGAGAACTCTGACATGGGCAGCTCTCTGTCTGCTGGGATCATCACACTGTCAAATGTAAGCCAGGAACATCCAGTGTCCTTGTGTGGAGGTGACCTCTTGGAAGTGGAGCCAAGACATGAGCATGCCACGTCATGATGATGCCTTTGTAGTCCATAGTGCCAGGCACACCTGAAATGAAAAATAGTTACAGATTTACAGAAAAATTGAGCAGATGTTACAAAGTTTTCATACAACGCCCCTGGCCCACCTCCACACAGTGCCCGCTATTAACATCTTACAATATTATGGTGCATTTGTTGCAAGTAAGAAGCCAAAATAACAACTTTGGATATATTATTATTGACTAATGTCTGTAGTTTATTCAGATTTCCTAGTTTTCATATAATGTTCTTTTTCTGCTCCAGTATTCCATCTAGGATACTATGTTATATTTAGTTGTCACAGGTCCTAAGGCTCCTCTCAGCCATGACAAGGGTCTCCCCACAGGGTACAGAGGTGGGATTCAAAAACAGAGAGGAGTTTGTGCACAATGTGTAAAGAAGTTGAAGAAACCTTCTTCTCCTCCTCCTCCTCTTCCTCCTCCTCCTTTTTTGCTATAGAGTGTGTGTGCTCACCAGAGAGAGAGAGAGAAAGTGAGAAATAACTTACCAGGGAGAGATGGCCATACTGCAATCCTTTCTCCTCTATTCTCTTCTCAGGATTTTGGGCACACATGCACATGCATCTGGCATGTTTTTCAAGCCATAGGATCTGGGCTTGAACTGAGAAGTCAGCCATGTGGGTTCCAGTGTCTTGACCTCCATGCCACCTGCTGGCCCCAAGGGAATGCTCTTCTAATGGCTTCTAATTTTTAAGGAAAGAAGTCAAGGTTCAGCTTATGAGAAGAGAGTGGAGTAGGAAGTCTGAGGATAGAGAAGTTTTGAAAAAGCTGCTGCAGCGATTGGAATAGAAAACTGACTGCCCATCACTAACCACCCTGCTGAAGGAGGTGCCTGTGCTGTGAATGGTTCCACCCCACAAACCTGGTGAGCTCTTCAGCAGGAGTCAGCAGGCCAGGCTCCTAAACACAGATGTCTAACCAGCATTCTAGCACTGCAAGTTCAACATGTGCAAACTCGAACCCCCACACACCTTTTTTTTTTTTTTTTTTTTTAGGCTTTTGTCATAGGATGTGTGTGCTTACTGGAGAGAGACAGAGAGAGACAATTGCCAGAGGTATATGCGCTCACCGGAGAGAGACACAGAGAGAAGGAGGGAGAAAGCAGCCCCAATAGGACATGGTTATACCACAATTCCTTCTCCTCCCTTTCTCCATGCTTTGAGGATTTGGGGCTCTAACTTCACTCTTTCCATGAGGATATCCTGTTGTCCCAATGCAATTTGTTGAAGACACTGTCTTCTCCCTATTGAGTTGTCTTGACACACTTTTCAAAACTCAATATAAATTAAGGATTTATGTCAGATTCTCTGTTCTATTCCATTGATCTATATATCTAACCTTATCCTTTACTATACTGTCTTGATTACTGTAGGTTTGTATTATGTTTTGAATATGGGAAGCATAAGTTTTCTAGTCTTGTTCTTTTTAAAGATTGGTTTTTCTATGAGTATCTCGCATTTCCATGTGAGAAAATTTCTGCAGAAAGGCGGCTGGGATTTTGATAGAAATTGTGTTGAATCTCTAAGAGAGTAGTGAAATCTTATTTTTTTCTTTAAAAAAAATTTTAGAGAGATTTTTGCTATAGGTTCATGCGCTCACAGGAGAGACAGAGAGACAGAAAGTGAGAAATCACCCGCGAGGGGGGATGGTCATGCCACAAATACCTTCTCTTCCATTCTCCTCTTGGGATTTTCTGCATGCATATACACACACCTGGTGTGAGTTGAACCACAGTTGACTATGTGGGTGTCCAGGGACATAACCATTATGCCATCTACAGGTCCCAAGAGTAGTGCAATCTTAACAATGTTAAGTCTTCTGGTGGATGAAAGTGGTATGTCTCGCCATTTATTTAGCTCTCCTTTGATTTCTTTTGTTCAGTGCTTCACAGTTTTCAATGCACGCATCTTGCATATCTTTGTTAAATTTATTTCTGAGTTGGGTTTGAACTCCATGTCCTGATTTAGTCACTGAACTGAATTTATCTGCAAACTCCAGGAAGACACGGTGACCTTGGGAAAGTCACCATCGCTCATGAGCTGGAGAGTCCCATGCCCTTGCTTCTCTCCAAGTGCCTGTCCTGCTGCCATGCTGCTGCAGTAACTGGGCATTCAAGAGTCAGACAAGCTGATTGTGTGCTTTGTAGCTCAACGAGCAGGGACAACCATGGCCTAGACCCGCATCTCTCAGACCATCTGCAGAGAAGGACAAGGCTTTTTTTTTTTTTTTTCCTAACTCATTGCAGCTCTCTACTTTCATAAAACATAAGCTCAAAAAATGAAATAGAAAGTGAACATACAAAATGCAAGCCCAAACGTCTATTATTAGAGTCAACTCATTAAATCAGTCTATTCCATTGTTACAAAGACTTCTGAGCATTTGCTTTCCATTGTCGTACTTAGGACTTCATGGGCCAGGAACAAGCAATTTGCTGACCAGCAGTGTGCCATATTCTGTATTTCAGGAAGTGTTTCCCTAGACGACCCAAACTTTAATCACCAAGAAATAGGGGTCCCCTGACTGCCAAGCCCAGGCTGTCTAAAGCAGAGGAGTATGTCCACATTAGAATGAAGATTGGACTAGAATGAAGTCTTCGCTGGGACTCATGTCATCATCTGAATTGAGACTGCACAGATTTATGTATTATTCATTGTCCTGAGCAATAAAAACTCCCTGAGTTCCTCAGTGCCCCGGGCCCAGAATAGCTTAATTGGCCACTGTTGCTCTGCAATGCAAAGTGCCTGTTTAATTCTGCTTTCTGCATTTTTACATCAGAACAGGCCCAGTAAGAGGCATCTTCTATCTTTAGTTCCTGGCTTCTGTTCTTTGCTTGCTGTGTGAATGGGGGCCCTCCCTGCAGAGCTTCCTGCCAGAGCACTGTCCCCAGATCACCCAGGGCTCAGATGCTGCCTGAGCAGCTGTGAGCACAGATGGGGAGGAAAGACAGCCAAGCCCGGGCGCTGGGCAAGGCCTGGGCTCCCTGTCCTCAGTCACCCTGGAGCACCTCGGAGGGCAGTGGTCCTGGGTGATGGGTCGGGTGCAGAGTCAGGCTGGATGTGGCTCAAGGCTGAGCCCTAAGAATGAGCAGGTCCTTTCTCTGGAAAGGAGAATCATTGCGTGGATGGTGTAGGCTGCTGGGAAGGTGTAATGGCACAGATAAAACCATGACCAAATCCTGGCTAGTAGTGAGCCTCAGGAGGACTAAGCGACTATCATGGAGCAAAGCTGAGACACTTCAGGGTGTCACCTTCAGGACTGCCAGGGCTACCTGGTTCTCTCTCCTACCCCCCACACCTCTCCCTGGAAAGGGATCAAGTCCTCTTGAAGTTCTCTACATCACCTCTGACAACCAGTTGTCTATCTCGAATGCCACACGTGATGGGAAACTCACCACTGCCCTTCTCAGCCTCTCGGGGCCCTGCACACACTCACTGGGTGCTGCTCCCGGGCTGCCTGGATGACAGTGCAAATGCTTGAAGACCATGGCCTGGCTTCCTGGAGACAGTACTTGCCTGGGGTGGGCATCCCAGTTCCTGCAGTCCTCCCTCCTATTTATCTTTGCACAGTTCTGGTAACACACTCCGTGTGGGATTGCTTCCCAGAGTGGGAGGCCGTGAGGCGAACCTGGTAGCCTAGGCATGCTTGCCCTGTGGGCCGTGGGCGAGTTTATCGCTGCTCCCCTCAGAACCCGGCTTCTGACAACGCCCCCCACCACCCACATCCTGTGCTTCCTGTGATGCTCCCTCCTAAAAGCCAGCATTGTTTTGTGAAGGGGCTCTGGGCCCATCCCTATTCTACTGTTGAGGGGTTCCCTCGAGGTGGACCCCTGTGGGCCCCCAAGGTGGACCCCTCATCTCAGTGCCCTCAGACTCCGTGCTTCCTCCTGACACCATGGACACCTCTCCCTGCTTCCCGGGCCTCCTGATGCTCTGCTCGTCACCAAGTCCCGGAGCAAGACCGTCCTTTATACTCCTCTCCTCTCCACTCCCTGCCTCCTGTCCTTCCCCTGCCTTTCTTTTCCCTTCCCCTTTCTTTCTCTTCCTCTTTACTTCTCTTCCCTCCCCCTCTTAGTCTTCCCCTCCCCTCTCTCCTCTTCTCACCCCTCTCCTCCCTCTCTCTTTCCTCAGGCAGAGGCTGTTAGGCAGCTAGGCGTTAAGAGCAGCCATAGTGGAATGCTGACAAAAAGGGGGTGACTTACAGCAGCCAGCTGAGTCATACCTACCCTTGGACAACTTATGTCCCCCTCTTCCCTAACCCTTGCTCTTCCAGGCCAAATTATTACAGACTGCCCCCTCAGGATGCACAAAAGAATGATTAGAGTCCAAGTCCAGGGTTCGTTAATATCTTAACTCCAGAATCTATCTATGTCTGATGGAAAACCTACATGGGCCCAATGGGAACTATGAGATAGGCCCCAAATATACAGCAAAGGGCCACAATTAGGGGCAAAGGATACCCATACCATAAGTCTAAATAATAGGAAATCTATGTGACTATTAAACCAACACTGCCTTGGAAAAAAGTCTTAGAAAATTTAAGGTTCTTGCCATACAAGCGGCTACTCAGTTGAGAGCTCCCTTTATCTGTTGGGAAAGGCTTTCCTTCCTTCCCTCACAGAATGAAGTCTGCTTGCTTAGTGACATTCGTGTCACTAGTTCTTTATGAGCTATGGAAAAGAACCCATGTCCCACCGTGGGTGCTGGGCCCAATCACCCTGCACTCTAGCATCCCCGTGTCACCCTTCTGTTCCTTACCCTCTTCTTGTCCGTCCTTTTTCTTTTCTTCCTACCCTAAACAACTCAGTCCTAAAGCCATGGGTTGAAGCACCCACTCCCTCAGTTCCAGGCCTGGGAAGCCATGGCGTCTCTGGCTACCTGGGAGCAGTGAGGAGGACGTTATTTACAAAGGTCCCTGGGGTCAAAAGGGGCATCCTTCAGGAGAGAGGTCCAATGTGAGGAGTCAGAACCAGAGAGAAGGGTGTCCAGGCAGGGACAGAGTGGATGTCAGAGCCTGGGTGGGTGACAGGTGTCATGTGGTAGGATGAAGTGATGGGGGGAGTCAGAGTTGAAGTAAGGTGTCCATGCACAGGAAGACTGGCATTGAGGAACATTCTACAAAGTAACTAGCTTATTATCTGCAAAAGCAGCAAGATTGTGAAAGGCAAGAGAAGATGGAGGAATTGCTCCAGGTTGAAGAAGACATGTGCTCACTGGAGAGAGAGAGAGAGACAGACTCAGTGGGAGGGGCAGTTAGAAATCACTCCCCAGGGAGGATGGCCAGGCCACAATCCCTTCTCCTCCATTCTCCTGCTGGGATATTGGGCATGCACAGACATGCACCCGGTGTGATTTTCAAGCCTTTGGGTCCAGGACTCAAATTATGGTTGGCCACATGATGGTCCAGTGACGTAACCACACCCCTAAAATCGACTCTTTACATGTCTGCCTTCTCTGTCCATGTGTATGGAAAGTTCTCTTAGATGTTGGTCTTAGGGCATTCTTTTTACAAGGGAAGTCCCCTTGTCACTTACTCAGGATTTTATTTTGTTGCCACCCGACGTGGCCACAGAATATGTAACTACTTTGCCTGCAGAGGCCTCTGTGGCTTCTGAGAATGACCCCTGTCTCAGTCAGTGACAGCCTGAGGCTTTGCTCTGCACAACTGGTCACCAGCTGACCAGTGGGCAGTTACGAACAGGCAGAGTGTATCTGGGGGACCCCCGGGGAGGACCCAGGCTGATGGAGAAAAAGGAGATATTTACCTGGGTAAGGGAAGGCAGGGACTGGAGTGTTATGAGCTCAACTGTGTCCCCCCAAATTCTGTGTTGAAGCTCTAACCCCTGTACCCCAGAATGTGATTGCAGCTGGGAATAGGGTCAACACGGAGGTAATTATCATAAATGCGGTCATATGGCTGGGACTAATCCAATGTGACGGATGTCCTTACAAGAAGAGGAGATCTGGACACACACGGGTACAGAGGAAAGGCCACGCGAGGACAGAGGGGGAGACAGCCATCTGCAGGTCAAGGAGAGAGGCTCCGGAGAAACCAGCGCAGACCACACCTTGTCTCGACACCTCGTCTCACACTGAGGCTCCAGACCTGTGAGGAAATAAATGTGGTTGAAGTCACCCCGTCTGGCACTCTGTGGTGGCAGTCCCAGCAAACTAAGACAACAGGGACAAGGAATTCTGGACAGTTGGCTTTTCCACAGACTGCAGGTCCTTGGCACTGACCCCTCTGCCCACTCTGTAATGTCACCTTCACCCCACACTCTCGTCTGCATGACACTTTCCCTAGCTGTGCTAATCAAGGGAAACAGATCAGTCTGAAGTCAGAAGTCCCAGCACATCCCGGCCACTCAGGATCTTCAGTGAGTCATTTCATCTTGCTGAGCCCCAGTTTCCTTATATAAAAATGCAATTCATAATTCCTGCTTTTAACCTTTCTTTTTTTTTGAAAAGAGGTTTTTGCCTCTTGAGGGTGTGCGCGCTCACCAGAGAGAAAGACAGAGATGGTGACAGGGAAAATGAAAAATCATCCCCCAGGGTAGTTGGCCATGCCACAATCCCTTCTCCTCCATTCTCCTTCCAGGACCTTGGGCACGTATGCACTTGCACCCAGCGTGATTTTCAAGCCACCAGGTTCGAGACTTGAACCACGGTCAGCCATGTGGGAGTCCAGTGGCTTAAGCACTATGCCATCTACTGGTCCCCCTCTTTTAACCTTTCATAGAGGTGCTGAGTGAAAAAATTGATAGAAACTCTAGAATGGGATTATAGGTCACATTAACAATAGTAATATTATTCATGATAAAGAAAGATTTCTTTTTTGAACTAGCATTTGTTTCAGTTAAACAATGCAAACATACCCCTCTCTGGGATTTGTAATCTAGGCAGGAATTCGAGATTTGTGCTTGTAAAACTGTGTATAAGAGGCCACAGACACATCAGTTACACGAAACGGTATTAAGTGTATAGGGAAAGCAAACACCATCACGGACTGGTGTCCACTTGGTGGCGTTCCTTCATTCATCAAACGTTCTCTGAGAGTCTTCAAGTGCAAGTGCCATTCTAGCTATGGGGAATGGCTAAACAAGCAAGGTGTTCTCAGAAAGCTGACACTGTCGTGGGCACAGACACAGTAAACAGACGTTCCTGCCCATGACGGGTGGAGACAGCGCCGTGGAGAGAAGGAAAGAAGAATGGCACGGGGACAAACTGCTTTACAGAGGTTCTTGGGGAAGGCCTTGCTGAAAGCTGAAATGGATTGTAGAAGAAGTGAGAGGCAGAACTGTGCCCCCACATGGGAAAAGAGCATCCCAGAAAGTACCAGGTGCCTTTACGAAGTCGAGTTTTACAGGGTTTTGCAGAATAAACAGGGCTTCCTTACCTGGGAGACTCTTGGGGGTGAGGGGGACTCAGCCAGCAAGCCGCACAGGTGGGACTGGCCGGGGTGAGACTGCAATTCCCACATGTCACCACCTGGTGGCAGAGTAACTCCAGACAGGTCTTCGGGCGTCTGGGAAGAAAGTTCTTCGTTCCCTCAAGTGAGGAATGCTTGACCAGCTCGAGATGATGGGGCACACAGAAGGCGCAGCCTTGAAGGTGAGACGGAAGAATAAGCTCCTTGACTGACAACTGGTTGGAGCTTTCCAGAAGCCTCTGATTTCCCCCACCTTCCTAATGGCTGCCACCCCTAGATCAGGCCTCACAGAGGATGCCCTGGGCCCAGAGCAGCTGCGGCTGATGGTCACTCTCGAAGGAGCCTGACGCCGAGGGGATGGGCTGTTGTACTGGGAGCTGGAAAGGAGTTTCCATCCTTCCGAAGCTGCGGTCGCTCTGGGGTCTCTCCTTTCCCCTGAGCCTACAGCTCAGCTCAGGGCTAGTCCTCGCAGCCAGGGAGTTCCTCCCGGGAGATCAGGTTGGGCCGCTATGGGAGGTAGGAACCCTGACTTGGCAGCACAGTGTGGGATCCGCAGCCTGAGCTGGATCAAGGTGCCAGAGCACCAGACTCAGATGCACAGGACCCCCACGTTGCAACCTAGCGCCCCCTGCAGGCAGTCCTCCTGGTCATACGGTCACAGGAAACCTTTGTGTTAAGCACCCCTTGAGCCGTGCACTGTGCTGGGGACCTAGTAGTGGATGAGACAGCACACAAGGGCCTGTCACAGGGCTCATAGTCAGGAGGGCCCAGGGCTGAATCTCACCCACCGCCTGTTTTTGTAAGTCAAGTTTTATTCATTTACATGTCTTGGATGCTTTTGTGTTATAAAGGCAGAGTTAAATAGTTGAAACAAAAACTGCATGTCATAGGGGGCTGCGTCAGATGGGCCTCTGCCTTCCCTCCTTCTAGATGAATGGACTTGGCCAGAGTGTGCTAGGTTTTCAAAGCTCCCAGAGCTCACACAAGCCCTTGTCCCACCCATGAGACTCCCTGAGGTCCACACAGCTGTCAGTGGTCAGGAAGTTCCCAGAAGTCACCAAGGACTCGGTCAGGAGCAAAGGATCCAGAAAAGGGCACTGAAACTGATGATAGGCAGCTCCTGCTGGGCTTTCTGAGTGTGTCACCAGACAGCAGGGGGCAAAACCTAAACCGTCCTTTATAGAAAACGTTTGCTGGCCACTGGGTCTAGAGGGGGAGTCAGGGAAGTAAACAGAGTCAGATCACTGTAATAGATGCTATGAGGGAGACGGGGCCAGGTGAGCTGCGATGTGGGCCTGGGGCAGGTGAAGGAGGCTCCAAGTGGGCTCTGTCCTTTAAGACTGAAGTGGCCACGGAGAGCCCTTGAAGAGGCGTGAGCAGGAGTGATGTGGTCACATCACAGGAACTACCGTGTGGAAGGTCAAGGGGGGAATTGCAGTGGAGGGACACCAGCAGAGCCTCGAGGCCCAGGTGGGAGACTGGTGTGATGGTCTGGAGAGAGACGAGAGTGGCCTGCAGGGGGCAAGCTGTGGGGAGAAGGGGCCAGTGCTGCTGAGATTAGGGAGGGTGGGTAACAGCCTGTGCGTGTGGGTTGGTGGGGAGGTCAGGGCCGAGTCTGCATCCAGCCTGTGTCTCAGCGCTCTAGGAGTCAGAGGCTCACCAAGCCCTGCTAACCATGACAGGGATGAGACCATGTGGTCATGGAGACAGCCACTGGTTCTAGGAGGAGAAATGAGGCCCAAGCAGAACGGCCCTGCCAGCCCCCTGCTGTCTGGTGACACACTCAGAAAGCCCAGCAGGAGCTGCCTATCATCAGTTTCAGTGCCCTTTTCTGGATCCTTCGCTCCTGACCGAGTCCTTGGTGACTTCTGGGAATTTCCTGACCACCGACAGCTGTGTGGGCCTCAGGGAGTCTCATGGGTGGGACAAGGGCTTGTGTGAGTTCTGGGAGCTTTGAAAACCTAGCACATTCTGGCCAAGTCCATTCACCTAGAAGGAGGGAAGGCAGAGGCCCATCTGACGCAGCCCCCTATGACATCAACGGTGGTACAGAGGATCTAAGGGGTCAGCTCAAGGGCCTGAAGCAGAGGCCTCGACGATTAAGATGTATCTCTGAAGTCTCAGGCTTTCTTTAGAATTCAGGTGGCTTTGGGACCAGCAGTTGGCATAATGGCTATATTGCAGGACTCCCATGTAGTTGGCCACTGTTCAAGTCCTGGACCTGGTGGCTTAAACTCACGCTGGGCGCATGTGCATGCCTGCCCAAGATCCCAAGAGGAGAATGGAGAAGAAGGAATTGCAGCATGGCCATCCCCCCTGGGGAGTGATTTCTTGCTTTCTGTCTCTCTGTCTCTCTCTGTCTTTCTGGCTAGAGCAAGCGCCCTGTAGCAAAAACTTCTCAAAAAAATAATAATAATTTGGCTGACTTTTGCATTCTGTTCCATAGTGTACATCTTTTGTGTTTTGATATAAAAGAAATTTTAAATGACTTTTTAATGTTTATTTATTCCATGAGTGAGAGAGAGAGATACAGCACTGCTGACAGGGTTTCGATGTCAAGATCCACTCCCAGCTGCAGCCAGCCCAGATGATGGGCACATGCCTGCTTGGCATTTTCTGGAAGTCTTCTGGATGCGAACCAATAACCTTCCCAAGTGGGTCTGCCTCACAGAGCATTAGTTTAACTGCCATATCATTGGCCCCTAAAATGATTTCTTGAGTAAAAATGATGCTCTGGGAAGATGATCTGTGGAGACCGATCAGGTTCAGGTTGACTCTATAGCTCCTGGTAGCAACCAGTGGGCCAAGATCACTTTGGATAGCTGGGTCTAGGGTGTGATGAGGAGAAGCAGATATAGCTTGCAGAGGAACAGAGGGCCCAAAGAGAGAGCTGTTTGCACTGATACTACAGCAGAAATGTAAGGAAGGCAGAAGCTCCACAGGGCAGGGACACAATTTTCCCCCCTCTGGGCCCCTTGAAACTCTTAACATAGAGTTTTTACACATTATAAATATGTTTCAGATCAATGAAAGGAGAAAGAGAATGGTGACAGGCCGTGCAATGGTGACAGCACAGATGGCAGCTCCTTCTTACTCTCTAATTCCTCTGAGCTGCAATTTTCTTGCCTGCAATATGGAGGTAATGACCCCTTCCTAACCTAGCTCTCAGTCTTGCTCAAATGAGATAATGCTTAGGGAAGCACTTGAGAAACCACAAGGCATCTTAGATATCCAAAGAATCATTATCCCATAGAGAATTGCTGCAATAAATCTGTACTGTAACACTGTAACCAAGGTGGGGAAGTCCATGCTCCTCAAGTGCGATACTAGGTTATCACTGTCCAATCTCTCTTCCTTCTGGGAGGGCAGTAGGAGGATATCCTTTAAAAGTAGTCTGTGCTCTACAAGCAATAAGGGTCATGAATCAGAGCTGAAGGTCAGAAGGTGCAGGAAGCAATCTGGTACCCAGCACTTCTTACTGATGGCCTCTTCATTTGCCTTCTTTCTTTCTAAGACAATGACCTTGTAAGGTAGAAACACTCTTGGCTTTCAAATGCACCCATTCATTCATTCATTCATTCTGTTATTGAATCAGCATAAGTCGTAAGTGCTTTTCTGTGTGCTGGGAAACACAGTGCATGGTTGCTGCCTTAGGAGCACTTGGGCTCTGGTGGAGAAGGCAGGGTCACTGGTAGCATCGCAGGCTGACAGATGAGCACAGTTGGGGGTGGGAACAGAGGCCGCATCCCAGAAGACTGACAAGGGTCTCTACAATATGTGTTTGCCTACGTCATCTTGTTTTAGATGAACTCCATAGAAGGGCTTCACTCTCTGACCCTGGTAATAATGACCAAGGTGCCAATGAGAGGGGCTGAGGAGACAGCCAAGAGTGACGGAGCAGTGTCTCCTCATCCTGCACTGGCCCAGAGGGCTCTTTTTACAGTGTATTTCTAGAGAGAGAAAGAGACACCCACCACCGTCCTTTCCCCAGCCCTGCAGCCAGTCAGCCTCATGGGAGGGGGGGGGTGCACCCAGCATGTTCAAGTAGACCCAGGACCCAAACCCAAAGCTTTCCCATATGGACTCTAGCATCATGTAACAGCAGAGCCCCTATGGCCTGTGCCACTGAGGCTGGGCCATTGAGAGATCTGGATTACTATGGGGAAGTCCCTGCCTCATCCATTTAAGGGGCAGGCAAAAAACTGTGCTAGTCTTTGTCCTGTGTCAAATCCCATACTGTCCTTACTACAAGCATCTCTAGTTGCCCTTTGCTTTCCACATATCTATTTGATTGGAACCAACAAACCACTTCCAAAAGCAGAAACTTTGTAAAAATCCCTGTCTTCAAATGCTGCTCCCCAAAGGGGGAGTTAAATGACAAAACGATTGCGCATTTGGATAATAGCAGTACAGAGCAACCAGGCGATGTTGGAGATGCTGGGGACAAGGGGCTTCATTTTGCTACCTTGCCTCAATAGGCCATAATGTACGTACTGCAAAGGAGGATATCTTCATTCATTAGAAGCAACGATACTAGGATCTCTTCCTCTTAGAATAAAAGATGGGGAGTATTAAATTTAAACCAAAGAGCCCATTTCTAACTTACTGATACCTTCAGATTTGGGACTTTTCAATAATCCCATTAGGAGAGAGTGAAATCATGCGAATATTAATAAATAAAGCCAACCATGCCTGGAGGAGTTCCAGGGAACATCTTCCTACTTTAATCTACTAAGCACTGAGTTGAAAAGCAAGGCTTGAACATAACCTCAAAAGCACAAGCTACAAAAGCAAAAATAGACAAACAGAAGTGAATTTAAAAAAAAAAAAAGATTCTGAATACCAGGATAACAATCAACCAAATGAAGAGATAATCAATGGGATGGGAGAAAATATTTGCAAACCGTAAATGATAACATCCAAAATATCTAACTCCACAACTCAATAGAAAAAGAAAATTTTTAAACCCAATTTAAAAATGAGCAAAGGACCTGAATAGACATTTCTCAAAAGTAGACATACAGGGACCAGCAGTTGGCATAAAGGCTATGTTGCTGGACTCCCATGTAGTCAACTACTGTTCAAGTCCTGGACCCGGTGGCTTAAACTCATACCAAGTGCATGTGTGTGCGTGCCCAAGATCCCAAGAGGAGAATGGAGGAGAAGGGATTGTGGCATGGCCATCCCCTGGGGGGTGATTTCTCATTTTCTATTTTTCTGTCTCTCGCTCTCTGTCTTTCTGGTGAGCACACATGCCCTATAGCAAAAACCTCTCAAAAAAAAAAAAAAAAAAAAAAAAAAGTAGACATACAGATAGACAACAAAGGGCCAGCAGGTGATGTGGTGGTTGGAGTGCTGGACTCCCACATGGCTGACCATGGTTTGAGTCCCAGACCTGGTGGCTTACTGTCTTGCTTTCCCTCTTTCTCTCTCCCTCTGTGTGTGTGTGTGTGTGTGTGTGTGTGTCTTTCTCTGGTCAAATTAAAAAAAAATTATGATGATGATGATTAATAAAATAAAACATAGTCAAAAACATATGAAAAAATTCTCAACACTACTAATCATCAGGGAAATGCAAATTAAAACCACAGTGAAATATTTTCTCACTTCGGTTAGAATGGCTATTATGAAAAAACAGAAGATAACAAATGTTGGTAAGGATGTAGGAAAAAGAGAAGCTCTGCATAGCATGGGTGAGAATGTAAATTAACACAGATATTATGAAAAACACCATGGTCTTCTGATGTGGAGATCTCCTGAGGGATTTTTGTATTCCTGGGATTCTAATGAGCTTAGCGCAGAAAGGTTATCAGTCCCAGAACAGGGGAATGGAGCTCTGGGAGTCGGCATTGCTATGCCCAGATGTTCTGAGGTCGTCAGTTGTAGCCGATGAGGAAGTTTCTCATAAGGGTACAGTTGATGCCTTGCATTAAATAACATTAAGTTAAGCTACACGTCATCTGTGAAAAAGCTGACCAGCAATATGCTGATCCACTGTCATGAAGTATTTTTCTTTGCCACTAGATGGCAGATGTTCATGGTTTATTATGACTGTCGTGATTGACGTTTATTGTGGGAGGCAGGGTTCTAGTTCAGACTGATGAATCAGGTTTCAACCTGCCTGGGCTATGAGTGTAGAAAATGCCTGAGCTGGGAAAGCCTCTGCCACCATACTGGACCTGCCCCTTCTTTCTTCAGGATCCTCGTCTCCCTCAAATGACATCTACACTCTTCCAGTTCTACGGGGTTGGCCATCACTCTAAGCTGGGTTGTCCCCAAGTCTCCCAGACCCCAGAGAGAAGCAGCAACCTCTTCCTCTAGAGTAGACAGACTGGCATCTTGTCACTTTCAGGTCCCAAATCCTACAAAAATCTCTCAACCGCTCCCTTTCCTCCTTTACCTGTCACTTGTCCTCACCTGGCTGCCTGATTGTTCTTGGCACAAGCCTTGCCTCTCCTGGGGCCCAGAGTCAGCTCACCCTTTTCCAACAGCTGTTGTCATTAGCATTAGGCAGCATTTCCGAAAGCATGTCCCAAGGGTCCCATGGAATGCCTCACGTGCAGGAGCCTTTGGAAATCTCCCCCAGCTGCTCCACTATCTTGGGGATCCAGAGTGCTTGATAGCACAGTAAAGTTTCTAGAAAATCCTACGAGAAAGGCTACTGGTCCACTTGGCAAGCCCAGCCTTCCCTAAATGTTCATGACTCTGGAAGCCTTCTCTATGTGTTATCTATGAACACCCATGGATGACATGGGCAGGCACAGCCATTTGACCCAGATCTGCAGGACGCATTGATCCAGTCAAGCAAGGATTTTGGCCACTGGTACCTGCACGGGCTCCTTTCTTCCCAGACATCTCAGGTCCAGCTCGCCACTTCTTTATCAATCCCCAAGCTTGGTTTTGCCTTTGATGACTTCCTTACATTTCAAGCCCTAATAACTCATATTGAATTATAGCTGTAGCTTTCTGGAGGCTCCAAAGCACAAGTCTGAACATGCGGTTCCAAACAAGAAGTTGAAATCTGCTATAAGCAGTGCTAAGTCACGAGAAGACACACTTTGAATGTCTGTAGGTTGAACGAATGAGGGATTGCATGAATAAAATGAGTTCGCCAAATGACTGAGAAAACCAATGAGCTAGGATCTAGGACGTCATTCCTATTTCTCCCACGTGTACATGAAAACCATGATTTTTCCCCTTCGATGTGTGAACATGAATGTGCAAAATCTCTTCCAGGGGAAGCGTCTAGAAAACTCTAGGCCTGGCCATGCAGCTGCAATGTACTCGAGCAATTGCATTGTTGTCTCTGAAGCATCCTCTTTCTTCATATTTCTCATTTCCTGCTCACATCTGAAAGAAAGCCTCACCGGGCCCCAGGGTCACTGGATGTGACCTTTTGCTTGTGCCCTAAGTACTTCTCTGTCAAAAGGGAGGCTGTACCACTGCTCATGACAGCAGGTGCTAGTGACCAAATTCTGTATGTGGCTTTCCTTTTAAGGCTGGCCATTTCTGCTCTTTCACAGATGAGGAAACTAAGGGCCAACCAGGGATGCTGAATTGTCTGAGGGCGTGCACTCGCAGAATCGGATGGAAACCTTGGGCTGCTCTTGCTAAACTAGACTCAGACTTCTCAGCCCGTCTCCCAGCAATTACTGGGAAGGCTTTAACAATATTGATGCCCAGGCCCAATTCAAGAAAGCTGTAGGGGAATAGCTCCCCACAGTGCCCCAGCAACTTTGCATGGGCCCACCTAGATCTCCCAGAAGCACCACTTATCTGGGCCTTGGCAGAAGGGAGTCTGTGAGGAAGTGCTTCGAGCCATCTCCTAGGCCTCCCTGCCTCCCCAGGTCTGAGGCAGTATGAGGTCTTCCTCCACACTCTCACAGTAGAGGTGCGGAATACAAAACCACTTAGCTGCTGTCTCAAACTGATTCCTCAGCAATGGGGTGTCCCACTACCCACGTTGCTGTCATCTGGTCCCGTTTTTTTTTTTTTTTTTTTTTTTTTTTTTTGTAGAGGTTTTTGCTATAGGGCACGTGTGCTCGCCAGACAGACAGACAGAAACAGACAGAAAGCGAGAAATCACCCCCCAGGGGGGATGGTCACGCCGCAATCCCTTCTCCTCCATTCTCCTCTCAGGATCATGGGCACGCACCCACACGCGCCCAGCGTGAATTTAAGCAACCGGGTCCGAGACTCGAACTGCGGTCGACTATGTGGGAGTCCAGTGACATAGCCATTATGCTCACTGCTGGTCCCTATCTAGTCCCTTTTAACTTAGTGGCATCCTGATCACCATTTCTGGTGTGTAGGACAAGGCTTGGGGGAGCCGGCACCTTTGGCTCACTGTTGTCCCTGTCTTTGTGTATAATAAACACTTGACTTTGACAATGACTCGTTCTGTCCCCTTGGCCTGGTCTGCTATGTATGCTTGATAGGAATCTGACTCAAAGGTAGGATTGATGCCTGAAATGTTTCATTTTGGGTTTGGGGTTTTTACTTTGTATTTTGAAACATCTATAGATTCACAGAAAGTTGCCAAAGAATTTACAGGAGATTTTGGGTATCCTTTCCCCTCCTTCCACCCCCCCACTTCTCCTGATGATAACATTGTTACCATCAAAACTGAGAGGGTGACATTAGTACAGTCCATAGCACTTCAGATTTCACCAGTTTTACATGCTCTCGTGTGTGGGTGAGGGTATGTGTTGTTTGTTTATATTCTTTACATTTATTTATTTGCTTAGTTATTTCACAGAAAGAGGGATAGTAAACAGACCGTAAAGACCCCCAAATGAGTCGTTATTTATTTTAAGAATCATTTACTTTATTTATTATTATTTTTTAAATTTTGACCAGAGAGAGACAGAGAGAGAGAAAGGGCAAGTAAGAAAGCAAACCACCAGGTCTAGGACTTGAACTGTGGCTGATCATGTGGGAATCCAGCTCCCCAACCACCACACCACCTGCTGGCTCCTCCCAAAAGGGTCTTTACGCTATGATCTACCCTCAGCCTCAAAAAGCCCAGGTTCCATGTACAGAGAGGCCTCGGGAAGGTAACTCAGGGCCTTTCCGTGGGATGGGGTCTGGTTGTGTTATCACCACACCACTGCCTGGTCCCGAGGTGTGTGTAGCTTGGTGCAGTTTTATCACCTGTGTAGATTAGATAGCCACCACAGAATAGGGCATAGAGAACGGTTTCATCACCGCAAGGGGCCCGACAGTGATGCCTCCTTATCCTAGCCACCACCCCATTTCTAACATCTGGCAGCCACGAGTGTGTCCTCTCTCTTTATGATTCTGCCTTTTCAAAAATGTTATGCGGGGACCAGCAGATGGTGTAATGGTTACATCGCTGGGCCCCGATGTAGTTGACTGTGAGTCAAGTCCCAGACTTGGCAGCTTAAAACTACATCAGGCACCCATGTGTGTGTGCTGAAATTCCAAGAGGAGAATGGAGGAGAAGGGATTGCTATGTGGCCAGACCCCCTGGGGGACGATTTTTCACTTTCTGTCTCTCTCTGTCTCTCCAGCAAGCCTTATACCAAAAATCTCTCTAAAAAAAAAAAAAAAAAATGTTCCATACATGGAATCATATGGTCTGCGGCCTTTTGAAATTGACTTATCCTCAGCAAGATTCCCTTGAGATCCCTCCAAGTCATTGCATATATCGAGAATTCTTTGCTTGTGTGGCTGAGTAGTATGCCAGAGTGTGGATATGTGGCACCCCGGTTGTTTCGCCCATTAAAGGGTATCTGGCTTGTTCAAGTTTGGGCTAGTATGAAGAAAGCTGCCCAAAACATTCACATGCAGCTTTTCCTATGAACATAATTTTCATTTCTCTGGAATAAATACCCAGGCCTTCAAATGCTAGGTTGTACGGTAATCGCATGTCCAGTTTTTTTTTTTTTTTTTTTAAGAGGCTTTTGCCTTAGGGTATGTGTATGCACTGGAGAGAGAGACAGAGACAGTGAGAGGGAAAGAGAAATCACTCCTCGGGGTGGGGCGTCATTCTGCAATCCCTTCTCTTCCATTCTCCTCCTAGGATCTTGGGCACACACACACACACACACACACACTCACACACACACACACGTACCAAGCCATGGGGTCTGGGACATGAACTGTGGTTGGCCATGTGGGAGTCCAGCAATGTAACCACTATGCTATCTGCTGGACCCTGAATGTCCATTTTATAAGAAACTGCTGAACTGTTTTCCAGAGTAGCTCTGTCTGTTGTTTTTTAACTCTCCTATGACTCTCCTCTGCATTCAGTTCTGAGCATCCCTTTTCTGGAAGTCACATGGAGGCATTCTCAGATGTTGCAAGAACACCTGCTAACAGAGGCAAGGACTTCATTTTATCCACATGAATATAAGGCCCTCAGTGTCTTCAAGGATAAAGCTGGGAAATTTTTCTGAATTGTTCCCCAATTACTGAAGTAGACCAATTCCTCTACCTTCCTAATGCCCTTAATGCCCTTACCTACATTCCTCTTGGATATGAGCTCAGGGCACTCTGAGTATCCTCACTGATGGCTGCACAAGGTTCAGATATTGGCAGCAGATTGGCCCTTGTGCAGTTGGCAGGGGAGACAGGCTTTGCAGCCAGGACCAGTGGTCCCTTGGACTGCCAACACCTGCCTCTTGGGGGCTGAGGGGTTTCTAGAGATGGAGCTCTCCTGTGCTCTGAACCTTCCCTGCACCTTATAAAGCAGCAGTCCCCAGTCTTTTGGCACCAGGGACCAGTTTCGTGGAAGACAAGTTTTCCACAGTCTGTCTGTCTGTCTGTCTGTCTCTCTCTCTCTCTCTCCTGTGTGTGTGGTGGTTGTGGGGGGATGTTTATGAGAGTCCGTAACCTAGACTCCTCGCACGCACAGTTCACAGTAGGGCTTGCACTCCTATGAGAATCTAATGCTGCAGCCGATCTGACAGGAGGCAGAGCTCAGGTGGTAATGGGAGCAATGGGGAGTGGCTGTAAATACAGATGAAGTTCCACTTGCTCACCTGCTGCTCACCCCAACATGCAGTCCAGTTCCTAACAGGCTGATTACCTCTGTTGTAGAGAACAAAAGTCAGGGCCACTTCTTTCCCCAGAGATGTGACTTCTGTGGACTCTCCTGGGTGTTCTAGGTCAAGTCTACCAGGTCTGTTCCAGCCATGAGGCGCAGAGAGTGTTTATATCTAGGAGTGCTGGGCTTCTGTTGACCCATTTCCTAGAATACGAGCATGAAAGCAAGGAGCCACTGAGTCCCTGAGTATCTGATCTGTCTCTAGACTTCCCTCCAGAGAGAGCTTTTGGCTGGCTTCTTCAGTCCTCTTCAGAGAGTCCTCGGGCACCTGTTGTTATGTTGCATTTGCCCAGATGACAGCATATACTCCAAAGCCCAGGTCTGCCCAGCTGTAAAACCTCTGCTGTCATAGTCCCAGCATCTTACTCTCTTGGACTTGCAAAGTCCCCAAGCATCTCTCCAAAAAAGAATTGTGAGATTTCCCACAAATTCCACCACTGCACCCCTGCCTGGTTAGCTTCCTCTTGGCTCCTTCAGGGGTTCCCCAACCCCTTCCTGCTGGCATCCCCACCCCCTCCAGCCTCCCCAAGCCCAGGGGCTAGCCAAAGGCCAAATTAAAAAAAAAAAAAAAGGAAACAAAAACAAACAAAAGAATTCCCCTGCCCTCCCAACAAGCTCTCACAAAAGAGCAGGCTGGTGGGAAGAGGAAAACTTACCACAGGCAGGGGGAGCTGGGGCTCCCCCTATTGTTCTCCCACCCCAGGCCTGTGATGACAATCCCAGCTCTGCACAGGTTGCAGCCCCCCTCCCCTCAGCCAGTACCCCTCCTCGTTTCCCACCTTGGGCCCCCTGAGAAAGACGCCTTGAGGCAGATGTCCATGGGCCCAGGAGGTTCCCACAGGAGGAGGAAGTGAGCGCTACAAAAGGCCGGACCTTTCCCTGAGGAAGCAGCATGGCTTGTCAGTGACAGACTACTGTAAGGATAAGGGACAGGGGAGGCCTGGACCCAGGGGACAGGGCCGGGAGAGGAGCTGCCTCTCCGGAGGAAAGGAGGGCATTGTGAGCCCTTGTTTACAGCGCGGCAGGGGCCTTGACCTTGCTGCTTGTCAACAGGCTGTGCTCCCTCCTCCCCCAGGCCCTCGTATTGTTGTGGAGCTGGCCCATTCATAATTTTATTTGGGGGTGGTTAGATTTGGGCTCCCAGCCCTTCCCCCAACTGGCTCACTTTCAGCATTGTAACCTGGGTAAAAAGGCAAGAAGACATCCTTCCCCTTCCCCAGAGCCAGCTTCCTATCCTGCCCGGTGGACTTGGGACTCTGTTAACCCTTGGAAGAACAGGGCCAAGGGCTCCCCTCCAAACACAGGCCAGAAAAGCAGGCCCGAGACTCCAGCTTCATCTTCTGTCTTGTGTTTGCTAGGGATTAAACACAGGGTCCTAGGAAGGGCATAGGCACAAGTTTGGGATCATGGATTAGACACTGAAAGGCGAGATTGCTGGGATGTGGGGCAGGGTTGCAGGAGTCAGAGGATGGAGTATCAGGGACTGAGCTGTCTTGAGAAAGGGCTGACTCTCAGTAGCCACCACCTGAGAGAGTACACACATCTGCAAAAGAACTTTGACAAACGGGGAGCACAGCAAGGGTCTGCAACCAGTCAAAGAGCAGTTGGGTAGACTTGGGAGGTCCAGCCTGGCGGTGACCGGGGGTCATGATGGGGGATTCTTGATCAAATGGGGGCTGTTATGGAGCAGAGGGGCAGGCTTATTCTGAGTAAATACTAGGCCCAAGTTGTAGCTACTGGAGGCCTCACACACATCGATAAAGGATGCACCTCAATGTCAGAGTGTTGCAGGATGGCTTCTGTGATATCCAGGTCATGAGTGTTTTGAACAAAGAGTGGAAAGAAACATGCCAACAGTGAAAGGAAAAGGTAGTTTATGAAGTAAAAGTGAAAGTACACTCCTGAGAAGTAGGGGTGGGCCTGAGTGGACAGAGGGAGTGGCTCAAAAGGCCCTGGCAGTTGCAGTCTGCGAGACTGATAATTTTTTAATCTAGGTCATATTGGTTGATCATTGGCTAGACTCACCAATTATTCTCATCTCATTGACTCTATCAGATGTGGCTGGGCCCACTGATCTCTCCATCGGCTCTGTCAAATGTGACTTAATTAGCTAGACATCCTTCAATAATCTCTTGCTTCTATTACCTTGAGAAGGAAATTTTCTGCCCTGATTTGGTTTTTCTGTCTAGCCACATGGGCAGATGCTTACCGGCTTCCAGTTGCTAGCTTTCTCCTGCCTCAGGAGGCAGAGGACCACTTTAGGTAAATAGAGCTCTCATAATTAGAAGCAAAACTGTGGCATGTAAGAGCCAAAAGGTATCCAGGGACCACAGAGACCAGGCATTACAGGGTCAGAAAGCCGACGCTTACCCTAGGACCAGCTCAGGCTGCCCTCAGAACCGGGAGCAGGGCCAGGACTAGAACCCAGTACTCTGGTCTCCTGGAGCAGTCCCCTCCGACATACATGTTCAACCAGAGGCCAACCCCTGACAAGCTCGCTGTTTCTCCTCTCATTCTTGTTTCTCTTCCTTCCTCACACCCTACATGTTCTGTCTACCCACCTCTTCCCAAGGTGGTTCCTCATGCCTCCTACCATCTCTGCTTGCACTCCTAGATCCAGCTGAGAAAATCCACAGGCTGCCCAGGGCTTCAACAACTTTGTTCCCCCCCTCTGGTTCCACCTCCTTTTTCTGGAGGTTTCCACCTCCCACCTGCCCCTCCCATGCCCCTGCTGCCATGAACCCAGCTGGCTAACTCTTTCTCAATTCACTTGCCCCAAGAAACCTTTTCTGATAGGTCCTGAAAGCTTCAGGAAGTTGTTGCCTCTCTACTCTATGGCAACAACAGCCCCCTGTGCAATGTATTATTCATCCCCACATCCAGCCCCCGGAGTTTCCAGTTTCTGACATTTGGGTTTTTACTTCACACTGGTGTAGAAGTTTGCAGAAGATAGACTCTTGGGTCTGCCCACGTACTCTGGTACTATGACTGGGTATAGGGAGGACGGTGCTCCTGCCTTTAGAAAGCTCACAAGTCAGTAACAGCCAGTACAGGGCTTAGCACTCTCTGCAGCCCTGTGTGCTTACATGATGGGCTATGCATCCTGAATTGTCCAGGCATTGGGGGTGTATAATTTCTTAGAGCTGCCATAATAAATTCTGTAGACTAGGTGGCTTAAACAACAGAAATGTATTTCCTTACCATTCTGGAAGCTGGATGTCCAAGGTCAAAGTTTGAGAGGACTGGTTTCTTCTGGGGCCCCTCTCCTTGGTTTGTAGATGCCACCTTCTCCCTGTGTCTTCACATGGTCTTTCTTCTGTGGTAGTCCATGTCCTAATTTAATTTTTTTTTTTGAGAGAGAGAGAGAGAGATTTTTGCTATAGAGTGCGTGTGCTCCCTGGAGAAACAGACAGAAAGTAAGAAATAAGCCCCCTAGGGGGAGATGGCCATACCACAATTCCTTCTCGTCCATTCTCCTCTCTGGATTTTGGGCACACATGCACGCACGCACGCACGCACATACACATACTAAGCATGAGTTTCAAGCTGCAGAGTCTGGGACTTGAACCATGGTTGGCCACATGGAAGTCTGGTGGCTTAACCACTACACCACTTACTGCCACCTAATCTCCTCTTATGATAATTCCAGTCATATTGGATTAGGACCCATCCTGATGACCTCATTTTACCTTAATTTCCCTTCAAAAACTCTATCTTCAAATACAGTCACCCTGAGGTTCCGAAGATTAGGGCTTTGACATATAAATTTGGAATGTAGACATAAGCCAAGCCATAACATGGCAATTTTGGGTGCTCTCTCCTGAAAAGAATTTCCAGAAGCTCTCTGAGTCTATGAATAATCATAGCAGTGTCTAAAGAAATAGAGCAATGCTTAGAAGTGAAGGGCAGAGGGATGTGAAAAGGAAGGGTGGAGAGCACCAGAACTTCACTGCAGAACATACCTCCAACCTTGGCTGCCTCTTAAGTATACAATTCATTGGCATTTGGGTGGCCTGAAGCTCATCATGGCCATCCTCAGACTTTGGGTTAAGTTCTTACTCACACTTGCGTACAAGGGTAATGATATTTGTGACACTGACAGAAATTAGGTGAATGGAAGTCAGGTTCACTTTGGGGAGATGGATGATATACATTGAGAGAAGTGATCTATCTGGGGAAGGGATGTAGGGACTGGGATGTTTAGGAATTAATGACACCCAAAAAGGCTGCTAATCCTGACCCACAGAGAGGCAGGTCTGGAAGTTATGTCAAAAGCAAGGTTACTACATGGACTTGAGCTGCTCATGTGAATTACTAAGGGTCAGCAAAATCCTTCTGCTGAATGCTAACACTCCTGATGAAGGGCCAGCACTCTCCCCTGAACTCCGTTGCTGTGTGTATGTGTGTGTGTGTGATGAGTATATATGTGCATACACATGTATATGTATGCATTTACATGTGGTTGTGTACATACCTATATTCATATGTGCCCTTATGCACTACAAGAGGCTGAAGGCCCCAGTTGAGCTGAGGAAAGACTTGGGCCCAGCAGAAATAGGGAGGCTGCAGTTCTGGCTCCAGGGTTCTTTGGCAAGGTGAGCGGTCACAGTGCACCAAGCACCAGTTTCAGCCAAGAACAGGTGGGGGTGCCTGTTTCTCACCAACAGCCCAAACCTTCTTCAGTGGCTTCCTTCCAGCTTATCATTGGTCTATTTGCTTTTCTGAGGAGGTTCCTACTTTAGTGACAAGGACTACCTGGAGTTGAGAGAGAGGGGAGTAGGTGGATTATCCTAGGAAGGTCCTACACGCAGTAAAGGCACACCCCACAAGTCCTTTGTGTGATTTTCACGATGCCACTGAAGCAGTAGGTGATGTTCTCTGTATTCTTCAGCTTGACAGGGGAAAAAGGGCCAAGATTCTGCCTCAGCCAGAATCCTCTATTGTGTGACTTAGGGCAAAGTGAACCTCTCTGAAGCCCAAAGTCTTTAGAATTAAAATGGTAATATTAATACCTATTTTTAGGGCTTCCATGGTAGTTGATGAGATGAAGTAGGTAAACTGTGAGACACAGCTTGCCGTGGGTGGAATAGCCCCTCCTCTCCTCCTTTGTGCCTGCATAGAGGGCAAGGGGCCAGGCCAGGGTCACAGAAAGTAGCACTGGATGCAAACTTGCAGCATCTCTACCTGTCTACAGAGATCTTATTCAGCTGTTCCAGCTCTCCGTTGGTGCTAACCTGACCACTGAGGTCTGAGACTTAGAGGAGGTTAGGGTTACCAGCATATTTTTTTCTATTTTTCACTTTCAGAGGACCCCAAAATAGCAAAATTCCAGATCAGAACTAAAAAGTAGAGACAGGGCAACCTGGACCCTTCTCAGAACCTACAGTGGATCCACACTCACAGAGCCTTGTCTCCCCAGGATTTTCCCAACAGCAACTCAGAGGCCACGCTTCTCTCCACTCCTCTCCCTGCATGTCTACTCCGATTCACTCATGTGTGAACAGGCTACTTCTTGAGGCTCTACCCACAGGTGGTTACACCTAGGCATGTAGCAGGGAGTGAATCCTACCTACTCCTGCCCTGTCAAGGTCGACAGTCCATGAGCCCCTCTCATCTACAGGCGACCACATAGGTAAGAAGAGAGACCCAGAGATATGCCAGATTCCCCCAAGTGGGCTGACTGGGTTGAGGGAGGGCGACTGGGGAAAACAGCAGACCTGGAGCTCTCCATGTTGTCCCTTAATGGTGGACTCAGAATCAGAAGGCAACTGAGTCAGGATTTAGACTCAACTCCCACCAAGGGAAGGACCCTCTTCCACCAGGAAAATATGGGAGAGAAGAACTTGTCAAATGTAGGATCATTGAGACCCAAAAGAGAAAATCATGCTTTTCTCTTCGCAAATCCATTTCCCATGTTTGGATCAGGGTTAGAAGAAAGACCTCCTTTGTTTACCAACTTTAGACAGGTTCCTCTGAGCCCTCTTTTTAACTAGACCTCCGTGGGCTCATGTGACTGTTCATGTAGAGTTCAGCATTATTAAGAATTCTGCTATGTCAGATTTCTTTGTCTCCCAACCTTGATATCTAATCACCCTCAAGTTGATTAAAACTCTTCTCTCTGACACCCCCCCCCACCCCCAGGTAACGTCTGCTCACCCTGATGGGACTTCAGCAAGAATCCTATTAGGTTGGCCTAACCAGAATCTCCCTATTCTTGATGTATCCCCTTCATAATTTGCCATCCCCTACCTTCAACCTGCTCCTTGGCTGTCACCTCCACCTCTTCTCGTATTCTGAGTTGGACTGGACCCTTCCTATTGTGATCATCTTGACTCCTATCAAAATAGCCCTGAATAAATTCTCCCTTACCTTTTTAACAAGTGTCAGAATCATTTTTTAAAACAGGTAATATTAAGAGCAAACAAGAAAACAAATGAGCAAACAAATATCTGCTGTGAGGCTGCACTGTGGGATACAGGTGCTTGCACATTTTTTTTTTTTTTTTTGAGAGGTTTTGGCTATAGGGTGCGTGCGCTCACCGAAAGACAGAGAGAGACAGAGAGATAGAAAGCGAGAAATCATCCCCCAGGGGGATGACCACACGGCAATTAATTCTCCATTCTATTCTTGGGATCTTGAGCATGCAAGCACACATGCCTGGCGTGAGTTTAAGCCACTGGATCCAGGACTCAAATCGTGGTCAACTACATGAGAGTCAAGCGACATAGCTATTATGCTAACTGCTGGTCCCTACACATGACTTTTTTTTTTTTTTTTTTTTTTTTTGAGAGGTTTTCGCTATAGGGCACATGCGCTCGCCAGACAGACAGAGAGAGACATAGAGACAGAAAGTGAGAAATCACCCCCCAGAGGGGATGGTCACACTGCAGTCCCTTCTCCATTCTCCTCTCAGGATCTTGGGCACGCACACACACGTGCCCGGCATGAGTTTTAAGCCACCGGTTCCGGGACGCGAACCGCAATCGACTATGTGGGAGTCCAGCGACATAGCCATTACGCTAACTTCCGGTTCCCCCTACACATGACTTTTACAAGCTGCCTAGTTGACCAACTGGAACAATCATGAATATCCTTAACAATACAAAGTCATGGCCAGATGGAACACCCAGGCTGTCCGGATTCCCTTTCAGAAGAGTCCAGAAACATGGATAGAAGTTTCAGCTGCTCTATCCACCAGCCCTAGAGCTAACCTAGTGACATAGGGAGGCTGTTGCTCTGTTGATGGCTACCAAAGCTGGGGTCCTCTTTACTGAGGATCAAGAATGGAGCCAGAGCGCATGGTCATCCTCACCTTGACAATCTCCTATGATCATGAGGTGCTGGCCAAAGTCTTGGTTGGAACCTTTGATTCCTGGGCCGCCAGATGACTCCTGCATGGAGATGATCAGCCATTGTATAGGGAGGGTCTTGGCCTCTCTATATAGAGGGTCCTCCCTATGGGCCACACTCCAGAGGAAGAGTTGAGTCTTCGGTGTGCACAATGTGTTTTCCCAGCATTTGGGAACTGAATGAGACCCTAGAGATCTGGTCTGCTCCCTCATATGATAGTTGGGAAATGAACCACTGGGTCAAGTCCCTCCCCTAATAACTTCCAGTGAATGCATGGACAAAATGAGGATTGAGGATTGAGATCTTGACTGGAGCTGAGGAGAGCTCCAGTCAGGAAGATCCTGCAGGATTAGCACCGAAAAGTGTCAGAAGGGGACTTCACAGGTATTGATCACCCTCGCAGATGGGACAAAACTACACTCTACAGTTTTCATTGTGGGAGGAGGAAAAAATAAGAGACTGCAACTCAGCAGGGAATACAATTTATAAATAAGTCTTGGGGCCAATGCATTTAATGCCCACCCCGTGGGGATCCTCAGCCCATAACTCAGGAGCACAATGGCTTTTCTTGTTATGAATGAGTGTGAAGTGCCAGCAGAGGAAATAGGAAGCCCCCAATGTAGTCTGAATGGACCTGTGAACAGGGATAATAAAAGTTGTCCTGGATTTCCGTTACCACCAGGTGTTTCCGCCAGGACTTCTATTCATTCAGGCTCACGATGGCCAGTGCTGCCAAATCTTCCCCTGCCCGACCAGCCCCTTGCTCCATGCCCCTGACCTCACCACAGCCATGAGAGGCCACATGAAACTGGGCCCCTAGGACTCTGTAAAGGGCATGTTCTGATCCTGAACCCCCAACTCTGGAATTTGTTCCAGAGTAAATGAGATGGCAAAGGGTGAGAGAGAGAAGGGGGCCACCAAATTACAGCTCCCCCCAGAAGGTCTGCTGCCCTCTTCAAGTTTCCACAGAAGGCACTCACAGGAGGGAACCCAGGTGCAGATGGCGGCAAGTGGTCATGAGCTATGGGTGACAGGGACATTGGAGCCAGGAGGTCTCAGCAGCAGGGCAGACTGGGGTTAGATGCTGAGAAGGACCACGCATCTGTCTGCAAAGGCTGAGACACATCAGCATGAGGTGTGCGTCCCCACAGTCAGAGTCAGGAGCCTGGAGTCTGCCTCTGACTCCCCCTGTGACCCTAAGCATCATCATTCGCCTCTCTGAACCTGCCCCTTATTCCCAAACTAGAAGGTTGGAATGTCTTATTCAACCAGTGCCACCTTCTATGACTGAAACCAGACTACAACACAAGAATGACTCCAACCAAATGGAGAAGGGAAGCTTCCATTCCAAATGACCACCCAAGTCAGGCAGGATGCACAGATGAGTCAGGTCAGTTGGTGTAAGACTGAAGAGAGGAATGAAGACAGTGGGCTTAATGTCCACCACTGTCTACAGGTGTTCACTGTCATGTATTATAGCAGGACTCAGGTCACAGAGCACATACCTGCCTGCTGCCAGCTGAGGGGCCCTACTGCCAGCTCTCTTGTCATCTGATGCTGGGGAAGCTAGCAGGACATGATGTCAGTGCTATGCCCTAGCTTTTTAAAATTATTATTATTTTTTTAGAGGTTTTTGCTATAGGGCACATGCACTCACCAGAAAGACAAAGAGACAGAAAGTGAGAAATCACACCCCCGCCCCCACCCCAGGAAGGATGGCTATGCTGCAATCCCTTTTCCTCCATTCTCCTTTCAGAATATTGGGCATGCACACACATGCACCCAGCGTGAGTTTAAGCCACCGGGTCCAGGACTTGAACCGTGGTCAACTACAAGGGAGTCCAGCAACATAGCCATTACGCCAACTGCTGGTCCCTGCCCTAGCTGTTTTAATCAAGCAAATTCATAGACAGACTGCCATGTCATTCTGAAATGGGAAGATTTATGTTGTGGTAGGTAATTTATCACAGGGTTGATTCCCTGGCCTAGTGGTTAAGGTAGCCAGATCCCATGAGGCCAACTGCCTGGTTTGAGTCCCAGACTTGGAAGCTTGAGAAAACATGCCAGATACATGTGCATGTGTGCCCAATATCTCAAAGAAGTTAGGAAGCTGGAGAAGGAATTGCAGCATGGCCATTCTCCATGGGGGGGTACTTTCTCTTCTCTCTCACTTTCTTCCTCTCTCTTTCTCCCTCTCTGTCTCTGGTGAGCGCATGTGCCCGCTATCAAAATAAATAAATAAATAGATAGATCACAAATTACTTGGCTCTTTACATAATATATGGTTTACAATACACAATCTACAAGGAAGAGAACATTCAGCCATGGCTCTGACTGCTTAGCAGCTCAGTGGCTCTTGCCCCATCTCCAGGAGGAAGGGTCACCTTCCCCAGAGAACACGACTTGTCTGTCCAACTAGGGAATGCTGCCTTGCGTATATGGACAACTGGCCCCATAGTCCTTGGGAACATATTACCACTCTGCTATTGCAGCATCACTTTGGCAGGTAGCAGAACCTATAGCTGTAAGGTCTAAATCTTACCACTCCCGCACTCTGCCCCTCTTGGTTTTATCTTCAGGAGAAGTTAGTGAACCAAACAATCGACATTCACTAAGAACCTGCTGGGACCAGGGCAGTCCTCTCTTTAAAACTGTTCAGAGTTGAGACCAGCAGTTAGTGTAATGGCTATGTCGCTGGACTCCCATATAGTCAACTGCAGTTCGAGTCCTGGATCCGGTGGCTTGAACTCACGCCAGGCGCATGTGCGTGTGCACCCAAGATCCTGAGAGGAGAATGGAGGAGAAGGGATTGCAGTGTGGCCATCCCCCCTGGGGGATGATTTTTTGCTTTCTGTCTCTCTATCTCTCTCTGTCTTTCTGGCAAGTGCACATGCCCTATAGCAAAAACGTCTCAAAAAAAAAAAATTGTTCAGAGTACAAGTTCTGACTTTGGACAGTCCAGATGTCTGATCAGTATCTTTATTAGTTGCCTAAGTTATCTAGTAATCACTAATTAGACTTGTGCATAATGCCATCCAAGGTAACATAGGGCTGCAGGTCCCCCTGCAGATCGCTCCCATGACCCCAGGTCGTGATGACGATGGCGATGATGATAGCGGCAGCACTGATGACAAGGATACATAAACAGCTTCAGAGCGAATGCAGAGCTCCATGCTCTTCATATTGTATATTGTGTATTTGATTTTTGTTCTAGCAGTTCAGTGATGTAAGAAGGGTGTTGATTACTGTACGGATAAGAACACTGAAGCTCATAGAAGTATGGCTTGTTAGAAGTCTCATAACTAATGGGAACCAGCAGTTAGCATAATGGCTATGTCGCTGGACTCCCACGTAGTCGACTGTGGTTCGCGTCCCGGACCCGGTGGCTTAAAACTCACGCCGGGCATGTGTGCGTGCGTGCCCAAGATCCCGAGAGGAGAATGGAGGAGAAGGGATTGCGGCGTGACCATCCCCCCTGGGGGGTGATTTCTCACTTTCTGTCTTTATGTCTCTCTCTGTCTGGCAAGCGCACATGCCCTATAGCAAAAACCTCTCAAAAAAAAAAAAAAAAAAAAGAAGTCTCATAACTAATAAGTGGCAGAGACAATCTTTTGTCTTCTCAGCCAAGAAAGTCAGGTCTGCAATATGCTGTCTAGCACAGTGGTGCCACCCAGAGATTCCAAGTCGGCTGAAAGCTGTCCACACTGGGGAAATCTGTTGGTCTCTAGAACACCCTTGGGATGGAATGACTTTTATTTTTCTTACAACAAATATGAGAAACCTGGTCCTCCTTCAACTCTGTGGGAAGCCATGTGGGCCCAGGGCCTTTTTCCGCCTTTCAGTCTGTGCGTGTGTTAGGTTTGAGACTGTCAGGTACAGGTAAGAAATGTGCTAGAAAAAAGTGCCAAGCTGGCTGCCAAGAATGTGGGTCAAACCATGAGGCAGCCTCTTCCTGGGTGTGTGATTGTAGTAGAGAAAGCACTGGCCCCTCTGGCCCTGTTTCCTCATCTGTAAAGTGAATGAGTTAAATGAGATACTCTTCTGTGTTCTTTCCTATTTTATTATCATTGAATGATTCTGATATGGCTCCAGGGCCCGTTGGGGGCTCCTGTACCTTCCAGAAGACTATCCACTTAAAGCTACAATGATGCCACCCCTTATCTGGAAGAAGAAAAGCCCGAGAGCAGACGCAGGTACTGCTTCTCCTTGGAGTAGAGAAGGTTTTTCTCATCCGCCCTAGCTATCTAAATCCCAGCCGTTTGGGGCAAGACCTGGCTCTGAAATAGTAAATCCCTGCAGCTGGGCCTCCCCCCACCCCTACTACATCCCTCCTGGCCCCAACTCTCCCTCCTACCTTGAGGGCTCTGCCTCCAACCCCCTCACTGCCAAACCACATCACTCACACTTCTGCAATTTCCAAACAGAGCTCAGACTCTCACTTTCCACAAAGCTCCACAGGTGCAAACCAGAACATCCACGCCCTCTGCCCCTCCCAGGCTCCCCTTGGCTCAAAATTTACCACACTTGGGGTTTAGCTGTGTAGGCTGTGTATTTCTCTCTGATCTTCCTGCTTTTTGGAAGGTGAAGGGATGGGAATTGGGACAACTAGAGAATTGGGTCTCTAAGGGTTGATGCAGGTGTTGGTGTTTAGTACCTGGGTTTCTGATTTGGCTTGTGGTTACTGCCAGGGCTGAGAGGTGGGTGAACCAGTACAAAACAACACCCCCAGGGCTGAAAATTCTCTCTCAGTGGTAATGGAATCCTCTAGAAAGAGGACCAGCAAGGCCACTGCTTTCATGCTTCTAGGACGGGGAAAGGGAGTGAGAGCCAGAGCCAGAAGAAACAGACATTGGAGATGTTGGTGCCCAGGGGAGAGGAAGAGGCAACAACTCATTACACAGGTAAAGTTGAGAAGGTCTGCTCTGGCTCCCACCAGGGCAGGGGTGAGGGATTGAGTCAGTAGAAACAGGCTCCCACCATTCCCTCCATCTCTCTCCGCCCATACACACTGCTCATATTCTCCATAACAATTATCAAGGTGTCACTACCTGAAAGTATCCTGTAATTATTGATTTAGTATCTGATTTTCTGCTGCTTCTCACTAGAAAGGAAGCTCCATGAGAACAGGCTCTTGTCTTGTATGCTGCTGTGTTCCAGAGCTTTGAGGGTGCCAGCTGGCATTCAGTAAGCATGTTGATGAACAAAGGAATACACCGTTGTTATCATTACCCTCAATTGAAAGGAAAACGAGGCTACTTGCCCATGACACACAGCTAGGAACAGAGGTGAGACCCTGTCCCAGGCCTTGGGACCCTAGTTGATTAATCAGCTCATACATCATATGTGACCTGGTGACAAGCTTTTCATGAGATCTTCCTTGGGAACTCTCTGTTCTCTTGTGAATGGGCCTGCATTCCTCCCCTCCTCCCACCTCCTTTCTTCTACTAAACAATGGAAACCCCCCTCAGGTCATCCAAAGGCCACAGTTTGTGGATGCTCTACCAGACCCACACAGGGCTCTCGGGGGAGGGGTTCTCCAACTCATACTCCATTGATGGCAGCAGAGTGGCCTCGAGGGAACTAATAGTCCTCAGGTTTGAGTTCTCATCCCAGCCCTACTATGTACAAGGCCTGTGGCTGAAATTCTCTGAGCCTCAATTTTGCCAATTGTGCTACAGAAATAACATCCATACCTCACATGGTTATTGTGAGAAACAGCAAAACTGTGAGAAAGGATAGCTTTGTGGCACAGCAGCAATGCACTGCTCAAGAGAAGCTGGGTACCACATGGTGACCATGTTTTAAATCCCCAGTCCACCTGAAATCAGCCAGGCACATGAGCAAGTGCCCAAAATCGGGCTGGAGGACTGAAGGAAGGAGATCAGGGTATGACCAGATCCTGTGGGAGGTGCTCTTCTCTCTCCCTCTCTCTTTCTTTCTCTCTTGTACACAGAATGTGCATTATCATAAATAAAGGGGAAAAAAGTATGGGTACAATGCTGAGCTTGAGTGAGCTTTTTAAGTCAATAGTCTCCTCTGAAAAATGGAAATAATAATACTTAGCATGTATGTGATGTACTTAATAATACTTGGATTTTATTATGTAATAATACCTAAGTATTAGACTTAATAATGTTTGAGTATTATTACTTAATAATACTTAAATGGGATGATGCATTTAAAGTGAGCAGATTGTCCCATATATAATTGGGTCTCAATGAGTGACAATTATTATCAATTAATACTGTGGTCTTTATCAAGGGACTATTGGGACACTCAAAATGCCTATGGCCCTATTCTAGTGGTGAGAGGTTCATTTGTGCTTCCAGCTCCCAAGCAATCAGGGGGAAAGGAACACATGCAGCTCCAGCATCTGATACTTGGCAGTATGCTAAATATTTCATCTCCTGGGTTCCTCGTGAGAAGGTAGTTTGGTGGAAAGAGTCTTGATTTAGGAGTGTGACAGGCCTGGCTTAAGGAAACCTGTATCTCCCCACTCACTAAGTGGGAACTTTAGGCAAGTTGTTTAAATCTGTTCAACCCCACTTCCTTGTTTGCAAAACAGCATCATGGGGAAGGTTTCTTCAAGAAGTCTTCATGAGTTGGGGTAGAAGGATGGGTAAGATTTGGGGAAATGCAGAGAAGGAGAGAGACCACACAGGAGGAAAGCTGGGAGCTGGAGAGGAGCATGGGAGTGAAGGAAGAGTCCCACCCATCGGAATACATGAGGCAGATCATGGAGGGTCTTGACCATCAGACTAGGTTGGACTTTTCTGAAGGCAAGAGGGGTTGCTAAAGGTTTAGAGCCAAGGAGGTCATATGCACTGAGCCTTTTTGGCCTGTGTTAGAAGTGACTTCAGGCCTGCTGATGGTGTTGGTGGTTAAGGCAGTTTGATACCACATGGTCAACTATGCAGTTCAAGTCCCAAACTCAGTGACTTGAAAAGAACATGCTATGCATATGTGTTTGTGTGTGTGTGTGTGTGTGTGTGCCCAAAATCCCCAAAGAAGGGATAAATGGAGAAAGGATTGTGGCATGACCATCCCTCATGGGAGGTGCTTTCTCACTTTCTCTGTCTGTCTCTCTCAGGTGACCACGTATACCTTCTGGCAAAAAAAAAAAAAAAATAAAAAAAAGAAAGACCTCATGATTGTGGGTCATGCTCATGGGATTGTGAGAAAGGAGCTCAGGACCACGTCATGTTCCTTCATGCCCTTCTTCAGGTATGTGTAAACATGAACTTGGCTGACTGAGATTTTTTTTCTTTTTTCCACTGCATTGTCATTGCCAAAGAAAGCAAGCAAAGGCACACAAAGTCACCAAGGTGTTCTGCCTCTGAGAACATGCAAAGCATGGTTATGAGGAGTGAGTGAGTGAGTGGTGTCTCCCTAGTCAGGAGAGAAATATGTGATCTGGTCGTCCAAGGGGGGCAAAAGCCAGGAGCTGAACCTGAGGAGCAACAGCTTCCTTGGGACAAGAAAGGAAAAGTCTATGACTGAAGAATCATGGGATCAGGCGACAGCATTCTGTTGGGTGTTTGGGAAAGTTATGCTACATTTTTGCATAGAAAAACACATCATGACTTTCCTGGCAACCTAACAGAAAGCGCAGCAGACCTGAAGCCTAACAATCTAGACGCCAATTTTTGCTCCTGCCACTGATTAGCTGTGGAATCAGAGTGCAAAATTAAGCCTTTACGTGCTGTAACTTCCTGCTCTGCATCATCATACTGCCCTCTCAGGGCCACCGTAAGAAGTATGCGCGATGGTATGTGTGAATTGCCCTAGGTGCCAAATGGGGGAAGCACTGGATCCATGTGAGTTGCATTTGAACACCACAGGGAATCAAAGGCCACAAGGACATCTGAGTTTGAGTTCTACAGTCAGCAAGAGTTAGGACGATGGCCCTGGTGTGGGGTCCAATAATCCAGGACTATGCATCCTGTAAGAAAAAAAAAGGAATAAGACCACATGACACTTGGTCCTAGGATAGAAGATAATTATTTTGTCTTCCAAGCCCCAGAACTGACAGTGAAGTTGGAAGGATCAGCCCTGTAGCATACTGGTTAAGGGAACCATCTCCCATGTGATCCATCATAGTAAGAATACCAGCCTACATGATTTGAAAAAAGAGTAGGGTCTGAGGAAGGACATTTAGAAGAAAAATAGGGAGGCAAAGCATTAATGGGACCAAAAAAGTGGTATTATTTGTTGAAGATATTTTATAGTTTTATCAACTGGACTAGGGAGAAATATTCACCTGTAGAAATATTCACTTTGTAAGCTAAATAATGTGATTGAATGTATAAAATAAAATGAAATAAAAAAAGGAGAAAAAAGAAGAAAAACAGACTAGGCATGTACTTGTGTGCCCCAAATCCCAATGGGATGGAGAAGTGGAGCTGGTGGGAATGAATTGCCATACTAGGACATGGGGTTCTCCTGGCCCTTGGAGGTTCTGTTCTTAGGTAGGGATTAGAGGAAGCTTCCAGCAAGCCTGGCTCCTCTCCTTTCTACTTGGAGGCTGTTATGAGACCAGGGACCCTAGCCTTGTGCTGTAGGCATTTGAGGATGCTTCTCCAAGGAAGCAGGTTAAAGTCAAGGATTAGGAAAATGCTCAAGGCAGACACTGCAAGTACCCCTTGGTCAGTTCTCTCTCTGGGGTTGAAAAGATGAGAAGTTTGCATCTGCTCCCATCATAGGCTCTGTGGGGTGGAAGCAGTGGGATGTGGCAGGAAGAGAGCTAAATTAGGGAAGTCCAGGTTGTCACTCCAACACTGCCATTCACTGACTCTGTGGCCTTGGACAAGTCATACCCACCTTCTGATCCTCAGATGTTGGCCATAAATGGTCTCTAAGATTCACTATAGTTCTGAAAAGCAAAGGCACACAAAGTCACCAAGGTGTTCTGCCTCTGAGAATGCGTAAAGCATGGTTATGAGGAGTGAGTGAGTGAGTGGTATCTCCCTGGTCATGAGAGAAATATGTGAAAACTCAAAATATACTGCAACCCCTTTGCTCTTAAATTGGGTTGTTAGAAAAGTCATGACACGTTTTTGCACAGAAAAATACATTGTGACTTTTCCAATGACCTAATATTTCAGAATTGAATGCAACAGCAAGCAAAAGCTATTGATTAGTTTCTGTCCTTTCCTCTGTCCCAGTTAATAGTTCCAAGAGTCGTCATGACCCAGGCTAGGCCTCTCTGTTCCTTCTAACTCTCAAATGTCCTACCCAGGCCCTAGCAATGTGTCATGCCGCCCTCTGACCTGCAGGCATTTTCTGATCTGCTCTCTCTTCCCAAACTAAGAGAGGCACAGGAGAAACCATGAGGGCCTCTAGTGGCCCTCAATCTTCCTCCCAGGCTCACATTGCCTTGACAGGGTTCTTCTGGCACAAGCCCCCCACACACAATGCACCTTAGTACATCTTTCAGTGCAACTAGAAGAGTCAAATGATGAGAAACCTTTCAGATACAGGGTGACTGCCAAGAAAAAGATTCAGGAGTCAGAAAGACTTCAAACAGCCCCCTAGGCCAGAACACTTGGGTGGCCAGGCATGTCCCCTAATTTGAGAGATTAAGCAATCCTCTGTGTTAATTGGATGTCCAGGGCATGGTAGCCAGCTGGATATGTGTTGAGTAAGGGCTGACAGGGACCAGAATCATCTCAATGTTAGATAGAAATGTTTGGAGGAGTGACCATGTGCCTCTCTCACCCATTCTTGCCATTGCCAAAGGGCGAACTCCAAGGTTTGATCACCCGCTAAAGTTATTTCTGCTCTCCCTTCTAATATATTGAAGGCACTGCCATTTGTACAGGCCTCAGAGGTTGCAGAGTGGAAGAGTTGAACATATCATTAGGATTGCCCCTTTTGTTGATGGAGAAATTCTAAGCTGAGCTCAAGGCCTGGCTTAACCAAGCTCACATGGAATGTCGGGACCTGAAATCTGGTCTCCAGTCTCAGTGCTGGCAAAGACAGGACATCTGTCCCAGCACAGAGTCCCACATAGGCCTTTAGAAGGGCCTTCAGAGTCAGACTCACTGCTCTGCTGAGAGAGCAGGGCTATAAATAGCGTTGGGATCTGTGCATGCACACTCCAGGCCACTGTGTACAGGGCGGTGTGCACAAGCCCAGCGTGCAATGAATGGGGATTGTTAGCCAGGAGATGGCTTGTATTCATCTGAATTGCTTGGGTCTGTGCCAGTCCCTTTCCCCAAGCAATGCCATTTTGGCTATTGTGCCGATTATGGCTGATGATTATCTTGGTTGTTTATCCAGTTGCTGTATAGATTGACTTTCTGAATGTGAGGGTTTGACTGTTTCCATAACAGGAAGCTGCTTGCTGTCTTACTGTATTAAGAAACTCCAGTCTACACAATAGAATCCCAACAAAACCCTAAACACTGCATTTGCTGGGGGAACCCCATTCAATCCAGCTCTTATTGTTTCTTTTATAGGTTGAATCCTGTATTTACAGTCAGAAGGGTGTGTGTGTGTGTGCATGTGTGTATGTGTGTATGTTAAGCCTGGCTTGTCACTTTCCAAGTTCTCCAGCGTAGAGCAGGGTGCCAAGATTCCCCAAACACAAACCTACTGAAGTTGGAGGGAGTAGGGAAAAGCATGGCCCTTAAAATTCTCCCTGTCCCTGGAGAGTGTCCTCCTGGTTCTCCCAGTGTTGCCTTGTACTCAGAAGGAAGTTAGAGTTTTTGTTTTCATATGAAGCATGAGGCACAGTCAAATAGTAGAACAAAATACTCTAGTCAACGCCTCCAAATCCAGGCGCTGAGACCCCCTATAGAGGAAACAGAAGATCAAAGGGGGGGACATTCAGCTACAGTTTCTGTTACTATTACTTATTATTTTCTAGGGTGCTTCCTACGCCCATGAGAATTTCTAATTAGCCCTCCAGGCACCTGGTTAAATATGGATTCCTCTTCCATTTTATCTGGCTCACCCCTCTCCTCCTCAGCTGCCCAGGAGCATAGAGAGGAAATCAAATGGATGCGGTTGGAAGAGAGCTGTCTCCTTCAGAACAGAGACTTGGCATGTCAGGAGCTGGCTGGGCATGCTCCTGGCATGGGTAAGCACCATGTGTGTGCCAACCTGAACACCTAGGGATGCTTATGAGCTGGCAACCCTTGGGACGCGAGTCTAGGTGGAAAATGAACCTGGATCCCTCGGAGTACAGTCTCCTGGCTACCTTTAAACCTCGAAGAGACCATACTCACAGATGAATGTAGGCATTTTTTTCCCCTGATATAACCAATTAAGCTGTGGAAACCCTTTTAAAATCATCTATAATGGTCGAGTGCATATAATGTGCCTTTCCTTCCACAGAACATGGAGGCCTTTCCTTAATACCATTCATTTTCATCCTGGAAAAGGATAGATATTTACTATACTCGGAGGACAAAGCATGATTGCAGAGTAGTAGGTGCCCAGGTCTCAGAGTCTACCTGGTATTAGACTTCCCCTACGGGGATCTTTTCTCTCCTTTATGGAATAGTGACTGCTCTACCTGGAAGGAGCCTGGCAGAAGTTTGGGGAGAAATAAATGGGATTGTTGCATCCCAAAGGCAGCTAGGACGTGTTATAGACATCATCTATTTCAATTCATTTCCTCGCTTTGCAAGCGAGAAGTGAGACAGCAAAGTGCCTGGGTTAAAGGGGGCTGGCTTGTTCCCCTATGTCCTGGTGAGGGGAAAAGAAAGGAGCATCTACTCCCCTCAAAAGCCTGGGTAGGAAGAGAGTGGCAGCTATGCAACCCAGAAAGCCGAGGAACTGAGAGAAATGTAGACATGGGGCTTTTGTCCCAAAGACTAAGTGGGGTTATCTTAGATGTATGTTGTAGTCTCCAAATATCTTTGGAAGAAAGTTCAGGTTCTCCAGGGTGATATGTGAAGTTACATAAAGCACAGAAGTCAAAACTGCATAAAATTGGAGATTCTGGAAAAATAGCTATACTTCACTTTTGATTCTTAGAACAGGCTCTGAATTTTACAAAGTATTTTATTCTGCTTGCAAAGATCTGACCAAGGGAGATGTATACACTAGCTAGCTTACGGAACTTAAAAGGTAAAACACATTTTGTTTTTTAAGTTGTCCATCAGATGTGAGTAGTCCGTGTTTTGGTGCTGATCGAGTTCTAAGGGCCATGTGTCCAACCTCAACCTGATGCTTGGGGTTAAGTGTGTTGCTGAGGCAGAAATCTGTTTGGGTTGACGGTACCTTGATTTGCTTTCCTTTGAGGGTTCCCTTAAGCCCGAAGCCTCTGCAAGAATGCTGTGCTGCCCCGTGAGCTGTCATGTGGGCTGCCTGGCAGTAGAGGGCATTGTTTACCTAAAATCCGAGCACGAACCTAGGCTGACAAACTCAGAATTCTGAAGCCCTAATAGTCATCTAACTGGTTCTTATGTCTCCCCCAAACCATATCCAAACCAGCCCGATAGACCAGAAGGTTGTTAGTTCACAAAGAGCTCCCCTGACCTTCTGAGGAACTCGGTCCTGGAGTAGCTGTTCTCCTTGTCAAGAAATCCTTTAACCAACCTGGGACCATTGTATTGCATTTCCTCCCGTTCTGTTCTACCGACTTTGAACCTTACATTCACATCACAGCAGATCAAATTACTTCCCCAAGATGTCTTCCCTCTATTATTCTTGTTTATTGGGCATTGGTTACCATGTTAATATCTCGGGTGGAGGACAAGGTAGGGTTGGGACAGTACAAATTGGGCCTTCTTCAAACACTGGCAGATTAAACTTAACATTGTCTGAGAGTTCAGGATAAAGTTAGACCTTATAAACAGTAAATAAAGAGAACTTGATTATTTATTGAGCTTACAAATAAGGTAACTGGTCGCCGTAAATCACAAACAAAATTCAGATTCACTCTTACTGGGTTATGCTTCTTGGAAAAAAATGTCCTGTGGAACATTTAAAACACTGAAAGTAAGCAGGTGTCTTTTTTATTTTTATTTTTTATTTTTTATTTTTTATTTATTTATTTATTTATTTTTTGAGAGGTTTTCGCTATAGGGCGCGTGCGCTCACCAGACAGACAGAGAGAGACAGAGAGACAGAAAGCGAGAAATCACCCCCCAGGGGGGATGGTCACGCCGCAATCCCTTCTCCTCCATTCTCCTCTCGGGATCTTGGGCACACACGCACACACGCCCGGCGTGAGTTTTAAGCCACTGGGTCCGGGACACGAACCGTGGTCGACTACGTGGGAGTCCAGCGACATAGCCATTATGCTAACTGCTGGTTCCCAGTAAGCAGGTGTCTGATTCTATAAATATTCGTCAAATTTTTGTGGATAATGTTAACATGATTGCGTTGAGGTTAAGCCATGATGTTTGTGTAGTGGAGATTTATGGTGATGTTAACAAAGGTTAAACCTCAGGGCTAGACAAAGCACCCTCGCAAATGCGTTCACATGGCCATATGTCTTTGTGAATTTTGCAAAAGTGAGACATTTTGTTCACAAATTGGTTAAGGCTGTTGTTGGTTTCTACTCTGACTTCCCCTCCAGCATACTTATCCTATTGTTGGGTGGCATTGGAGTGGCCAAGGGCATTTTGGGTAAAGAGATATTGAATTGAAGATTTATTTAGTTGAGTTTAATGGGAGATTATACATATATGATTTTATTTCTGTGGGACATTAAGTATTGCTACCATCTAGTGCATAATTGGCTTCCAATGATCTACCTGTGCCATAAATTGAAGGTTGAAGTTTAGAAGAAGGTGCCTCAGTGAGACCATGACGTAGGGCTGTACCCCAGGAGTATGGACCAAGTAAAAGAGAATGAGTCAGAAACTTGCTGAAATTATGTTTCTGGCTTTGTGGTATTCATGGAGCTTTCAACTTTTAAAAAATGAACTATTTAGGTGGTGGCTAAGGAGGCTGGATTCTACTTGGCCAACAGCAAGTTTTGAGTCTTGTACCCAGTGGCTTGGAAAATATGCTGGACATGTGTGTGTAGATGCTCAAAAATCTCAAAAAGAGGAACAATGGAAGAGAAGGGATTATGACATGGCCATTCCCCAATGGGGGAGGATGGTATTTTCTCTCTCTCTCTCTCTCTCTCTCCCTGCCTCACAAGTGAGCACATGTGCCTTATAGCAAGAAAAAAAAAAAAGAACCTATTAAAATAAATAAGTAAATACATTATTTGGGCAGAGGTATGGAGACAATGAAAAGCCCAGTAGTTGCCAGGGGTGAGGCAGGATTATAATGCCCCATCTGGTGAGAGATGTTGATAATGGGGGGCCTATACATGTGTAAGAGTGGGAATTTGGGAATTTTCTCAATTTTGCTGTGACCCAAAAGTGCTCTAAATAATAAAATCTATTTCAAAAATTTGATATTTGGGGGCCAGCAGATAGCATAATGCTTACATCATTAGGTTCCTATGTAGTCAACTGCAGTTCAAATCCTAGACCCAGTAGCTTGAAACTTACGCTGGGTGAATGTGTATATATGCCCAAAATCTGAAGAGCAGAAGGGATTACCACGTGGCTATCCCCCCTGGGGGGCGATTTCTCACTTTCTGTCTCCCTCACTCCATCTCTCTGGCAAGCGCATGCACCTTATAGCAAAAATCTCTTTTAAAAATATGCTGTTTGTTGTAATTTATTTACTCATTTCAAATACATATTGACTTTTGAGCCTACTTATACACTCACAATCTTGAATTCTTTCTCATTAAGAGGCCTCCTAATTGTCCAGGCTCCCATACGGCATGTCCTTGCATCGGAATTAGTACACACGTACAGCTATGCCATTTCCCATTTGGGCTATAAGTATCTTAGTGGTGAAAGTGTCTACTCTTTCCTCACTCAGTACATGAAGTAAAACCATTCATTCACTCCTTAGAGTTAATAGACTCCCCTCATCATACTTCACTGACTTATTTGTAGAAATGGGACTATTAGCTTGTTGAGTGGAGTAGAGAGCCTTTTGTCCTAAGTTCATTGGTTACTTGGAAGTGTCTTGAACTAAAGCAAGCTAGAATCACAGATGCATCTAATTACCCACATGAATAGGAGGGAATGGTTAATAGCAAGAGACACAGGCCAGTGACTTGAGAACTGCATTCATGGTACAATAAATGAAATAATGACATCCTGCCTGGGTGAGCTGGGTCAAGAGGAGCTAGAAGGTTCTTCAGTGTGGACATCCAGTCCTGACACTTCCACCCTATTGGTGACCTGAGAGACCTGAGAGACGTTGCCTCATAGAAAAATATTACACAACATTTTTCTTTCTAGAAGTTTCTGAGTTTACTCCCAGAACACAAAATCAGTGAGTTTTTTATTTTTTTCTCTAAGTTCCTGTTTACACAGAGTAAAAGAAATGTTTTTTTTTCAACAACAAAAATTTGCAACAGTGATTTTTTTTTTCTTTATACAAGCTGCAACTCAGATTTCCTTCCAAAAGATAAAGAAGAGTTGAGTGTAGACCCTCCCTGCGGCTCCCAGGTGGGTCATGCAGTCAAGGCTCCTGAATGATAAACCCTGTCATATCTATGTTTGCCAGTAGAGGGCGAGACATACCCACCTGTAGTGTGCTTTGCAGGCGGTTCTTTCCTTGGGGCAGCTGGGTTACCAGGCCATCTGAGCAGACCTCTCCTGGACCCAAACCTCTGGAGAAGTAGCTCAGTCTCAGGAGTCAGCAAAGAGCTCAAGCATCTGACTTTGGCTGTTCTGAGGGGTCATCCTCGGCCTGTGGGTCTTCCCTAGAAGACTTTGGGAAAGATGCTGTGGAGAAAGCATGGAATGAAACAGATCTAGGGGGCCACCACCACCCACCTCCGCTCAGCATCTCCTTTCTGAGCATTCTGGCTGCGGCAAGGGGGTCTGAGGGCTGGGTTGCCATGTAAAAGACAGGGTGCTCCATTACATTCGAATTCCAGATTTTAAACAAAGAACACCTTTTTAGTATGTCTGCGCCAAGTATTGCATGGAACATAATTTCATATATTAACAAACAAACATTCTTTAGGGCCAGCCAGTAGTGTGGTGGCTAAGACGGCTAGATCCCATATGGTCGACTATGTGGTTTGAGTCTTGGATCCAGTGGCTTAAAAACATGCCAAGTTGTGTGTGTGTGTGTGCCCAAAATCCTGAGAGGAGAGTGGAGGAGATGGGATTGCAGGGCGTGGCCATCTCCGAGGAGGGAGGTTGGTGCTCGCTCATTTTCTCCCTTTCTTCCATTCTCTCTGTCTGTCTCTAGTGAGTGCATATGCTCTATAGCACTTTTAAATAAAGCAATGTTTATCTGAAAATTCCAATTTACCTAGGAATCATGTATTATTTGATAAATCTGTACCCATCAGCTCTCCTTGTGGCTCCTAGAACATTTTAGCCCAGGGCAGACCAAAAGTAGGGTTTCCCTTTCCTAACTCTTTCTCCCCAGAGCTCTGGGTAGGAGCTACCTCATTAGATCCACTCTAAGCTAAAACCTCATTTCACAGAAGGCCACCCACGTGGCCCACCATGCCTACCCCACAACTTGGTGACTCTTCCTCCTGTCGGACCACAGACAGACCACAGAGCATTTTCACGTCCTCCACCTTCTTCAGTCTTTTCAATAAAACAGAGGAGGAAACTAGGCCTGGAGACGGTCACTCCTGTAGGGCGTCGACCCCGCTGCGGACACTCAGAGATGTTTTGAGCACCTTCTCATATGTCAGAGGGAAAGTAGAAAGCCTAGTCTCCCAAGCACTGAGACGAGACACCCCACGAGCAAGGCCATGGGGCAGGAAATGTCACCCCAGCAGACCAGACAGCCAGGACTCTGAGACAGGCCCCAGGCGGCCAGTGGTGTGGCAGCCCCCACCAGCAGGACACCTGGACCCGCCAGCACAGCCTTGGCGACAGCCTCGGCGACAGCCTCAGCGGCAGCCCAGCTTTCCTGTGCAGCCGCCACAGCGTGTAGGATGCTGATAACGGGAACAATGCCACGCAGAGGAAAAGTGGCAGGAGTGGGACAATGAGCCGGCGGCGGGGACTCTCCCAGGCTGGGTGGGATCAAGGAAGAATTTGCAGGTCCCGGAGGCCAGGATGGAGACTGCACTGTGGCGGGTGTTTGGGGACATGCAATGCTCTACTTCCAAGGCATGGGAGAGGCAAACCTCCTCAGGCAGCCTGGCCATTGCTCCAGCCCCAAGAGCCCTCCTCCTCCTTTTTGCTCCCTGCAGGTGGGGCAGGTGTAGATGAAATCATTAACCCAAGAAGAACCCTTCCAGCCTTTCCCGGGCAGGAAGGTAAGAGTCTGTCTGTTCCAAGGAGCAAGGAGCTTCCAGGATGGCTACAACTCTGGCTCCAGGAAGCCCAGTGGCCTCTTCTGGCCATCTGATGCCCCACAGGAGGCCTCTCCACCCTGGCTGGTGGAGAATGCCTATGTACACTTGGGACTCACCCAGGTAGGCTGGCCCTCCAGGAAGCAGGGGCAAAAAATACCCTCGCTTGGGGCCATCAGGTGGCATAGTGGTGAAGGCGCTGGACTCCCACATGGCAGACTGAGTTTGAGTCCCAGACCTGGCAGCTTGAAACTTACACTGGGTGCATGTGCATGTGTGCCCAAAATCCTGAGAAGAGAATCGAGATGAAGGGATTGCGGCTTGGACCCCCTGGGGTGTGATTTCTCACTTTCTGTTTCTCTGGCTCTCACATGCCCTATGGCAAAAAAGTTCTCTAAAAAAATAATAATAACCTCTCTTGGCCAAATATACCTGGCCAAACACTAAGCCAAATTGTCCTGACGGCTGGGCACCCTGCAGGTACGAGCAACATAATCCCAAGGGGGGCCGACCCTGCCCTCAGCCAGGACTGGCCTCTGAGATGTCAGAGAGGGCGCCATGGCCGTTTTGCCTATGGCTTATGGGACTCCGTAGGTACAGAGTCAGTGTGTGTCACACACACGGTCACATCCTCGACGGGGATAAATGATGAGCCTCAGAGGAATACTTGCCCCTTTGCTGTACCTAACCCAGACCTCGGGGGTCGAGACCATGTCTATGTATTCTGAGCACTCCCTTATTCTGAGAAGGACTTAGAGAAACCTATAAGATGTAAATGGTGTGATGGTATAAAATTAATTAAAATAAAGAAGCAAATTGAGGGGGAAAAAAAAAAACAGGAAGGAAGGTAAAATGGAGGTAGGAGTGAGGTTAGGTCACAAAAGCGTGCACCGCGAAGGCTAGCACACAGCCAGGCAGCTGCAAATGCGCCCGGCATCAGGAAAGAAAAGCAGGATCTGTCACAAGTTGTCTAGGAGGAGCAAAAAGAAAACAGAAAAAGAAAAAGGAAAAAGAAGGAAAGAAGGAAAGAAAATGAACTCAAACGTGAAGCGTTCCTTCTTTTTTTCTTTTTGCCCTTTATAGATAGATGCATGTGTGCACATGTGAGAGAGAGAGGAAGACAATCACCCCCAACAAGGGCTGATCATGCCACGATCCCTTTCCCCCAGTCTTTTAACCCACTGGATTTTGGACATTTGTGTATGTGTCCAGTGTGTTTCAGGTCAACTCTACCAGGGATTTGAACTTGGTCACCATGTGGGATCCGGCTTCTCTCTTTTTTTATATTAAAGAATTATTTTATCTAACTTTATTTATTTATTTGTTTTTTAATTTGACCAGAGAGGGACAGAATGAGAGAGAGAGAGAGGGAAAGTGAGAAAGCAAGCTACCAGATCTGGGACTAGAACCGTGTTTGGCCATGTGGGAGTCCAGTGCCCTTAACCACCATACCATCTGCCGGCCCCAAGGAAGCTGGCTTCTCTTGAGCAGTGCATTACCGCTGCGCCATGGAGCAAGTCCTCAAGTGTTATTTCTGATACTAAAACTAGGAGAAATGCTTGCTCAAAGGCCCCATGGTGATAACTTGGCGTAAGGCCATGAGCACCCTTCCCAAGTCTCACGTGACCACAGCCTGTGGCTCCCAGAGCTGTTTCTAGGAGCCTCTCTCAGGGTCAGGCAGGAGCTGAACTAGGGCCAGTCAGGAAAGCCCCTAGAAGGAAACCACTGTCATAAAGCCCACACCTCCAGTTCCTTGCTGCTTTGGCTTAGCAGAGGGCAGCGTTGGTGTACCTAGAGAGGTGGTGGTTTTGTGTAGCCCACAGCAGTCCTCAGCCCACCCTGTCTCTCTTGGTTGGACTTCTGTTAGGCATCAGTAGCACGGAGTTGGAGGGGTTCTAACCTGGCAGCAATTGGAAGGGCTCACGTGTGCATTGCAGGCTTACTGCAGGCCTCCCTACTAAGCTGTGTGCTGCAGGTGAGGCCGCCACTGTCTTGTGAAAGATGAGATGTCTGAGAAGCCAGCCCACTTTTCTCCACTCTGGGGTCAGGAAGGCCAAGGCCCCACCTAATGAAGGTGTGCTTCGGGATGAGCAGGTCACCTGATTTGCTTAGCCAGGTTAATCCCCCAACACTACCCCTCACTAACACCAATCTGTATTTGTTTCAAACTTTTCTTTTTTATCGTGTTAATTATAGGTTGCTATTGTTTTTTTTTCTTTCTCAATTTATTTTTATATTCACTCACTGTGTATCATTACAGCATACCAAATGGATTTTCCCATCAAGCACGCTGTATATTGGTTCAAAGATATTGCCGTACATATTATCAGCAGATAATTTTCCCTTTTTGTCTCCATTACATGTTTTGCTTCTTTCTTTCCCCCCTTGATTTCCTCCCTGTCGCCCTCCCCCAGATCCCTCCTTCCTCCCACAGTGTCTCTAGTTTCCACAGTTGCTCTCCATGCCTTGATACCTTCAATCTCTCAGACTTATTTGATCTTAGAGGAGATGACTGTGAAGGGAAATCACAGCACCTGGTGGTGGCCAAGAGAATATGACTTTTGAGGGTGTCCAGCTCCATGTCCCCAGGATGCCAGGCAGCGCCTGACTGGATAGAGCAGAGAGCAAGGTGTGGGACACCATGTACAGCCTCAGGGCAGACCATGGCTCCCAGACACCAAGCTGCATCAGTGTGGGATTCCAGTACATTCTCCAGGTTGGACCAGAACACCTTTACATTTGCTTCCTGGTCCAGCACTCCGTCCGTACCCCCAGGTTCTGGTGGGGGACTGGGTCAGTTCCGGCAAGCCCTTCCCCCACACAATCAAGGGCAGAGCACAGGCGCTCCCTATTATGGGATGTTTTGTCAGCGCTTGGCGTGCAATCACGGAGGTGACACCAATTACTTGTGTCAGAGCTTCTTGGGAAGACGGAGATGTATGAAAGCCAGTGTGGGGACCATCCATCAAGGCTGGAGAGGGGGCCAAGGGTCTGTCATGGTGACAGCGAGTCGAGGGAGAGGACTCTCTCAGGACAGCTGGTTGGCAAAGCGCTTTCTATCATCAGATTGATGCCTCGGCAGGGAGTATGGCCCATGTGGGGGAAGGGATCTTTCAGAGACAGGCATCCAGGACAAAATGCCACCCCTTCCTTCCCGTTCCCTCGCACCTGAACCTAACAAAGCTGGACCCTTGCTGTCGCCCAAACCTCTGTGCCATTGAGGATTCTGTTCCCTCCCCTGGAATCTCCCCACTGCCGCTCCCACTCCTGCTGAAACTCCTTGCCCTTCCCCTTCACTGATCACCTGCTCTCTCTTTATGTAGCCTTTCCCAGCGTGCTCCGCGCCCCCAGGATTGAATGCACTTTCTCTCCCGCGACTGAACTCAGTAGTATCCCATCCCTCTTCAGTCAAATAACTTTCAGCCTGTCACAGTAATGAATTGATTACGTTTGTCATGACGTGTCCATACCATCCATTACATCACTGAGTTCCCAGAACCACTTAGTCAGGGGCGTTTGAGGCCATTGTGGGTGGATGGGTAAACTGAGGCACGGAGAAGTTGGTAACTTGCCCCTAGGTGTGGCCGATGGGTTAACTCTAGGTACAAAGAAAGGCATGACAGAGGGACTCCACCAGCTGAGCCTTCGGGACCTACTGATGGGGACCCTGCACTGGGTGCCGGCTCCCCTGCAGGTAACAGGGCATCTGGGAGGATCCGGCTTAGGGTAGACCCCCAGCCTCTGGAGGATGCTAGGCTTTCAGGGGTTCCTGCCTGGGGAGTGAGAGAAGCTCTCAGAGCCCAACTCCCATCTCTGCTATTCGGAGGCATGACACGCAGTTCTCTGGCACCTCTCCAGAAATGGAGACCCTGTCTCCAGTCCTGTTCATCCTCCCACCTCAGGCTCCTTATCGGCTAAATGGGCATAACCGGCTCTGCCTTGCTTCTTCACTGGGTCATTCGGGGCCAAAGAAAGCTGGGCTGGGTGTTGTAAAGGGCCACTCTGCTGGTGTGGTCTGCTGGAGTCCTGCTATGTCTTTATGGGGTTGAGGAGGGGAAGGCCGCAGAGCCAGAAAAGGCTGAGATGGTGGGTTCTGAGCCAGGACCGTCCAAGAGGTTTTTGCACAACCACCAGCTCATGGCTCTGGCTCTGCTCAAGTAAGTGTAGTAGGACATTCAGGGCAGTGTCTCAGCTCAGTATTTCCGAGCTGAAAGGGACTTTAGGAATGTCGCAGATGAGGAAGCAGGCACAGAGGAGTGAGGGAGCTGGTCTGAGGTCAACCAGTGCTAACAAAAGCTTATTGGCACCAGTACCCACCTCCCTAAGCTGCCAGGAGAGTCCCCACATAGAGGTCCCCTGAGGAGCATCCCTGGAGGCTCCAACTCGCCAGTACAGAATTCTTCTTCTGTCTTCAATGTAGCTCCTTTGTCCAAGAAAGCACTTGGATCGTGGCAATGTTGGGAGCTGTCAGTTCACAAGTCCTTCAAATGATGAACCGACGGTACGGCACGTGACTGACGTAAGACCAGCAGGGCTTGTCTTCCTGACTCACCCACTGTGCAGCTGAGGAAGCCGAGGCCCATGGTGTGAGTTGGCCAAGGTCTCAGGCCACTGCGAGGGAGGATACTCCATGCAGTTCCCTGATTCTCCTCCTCGCTGTCACCGCACACCCCTGCTGCCATGTCACACGCCAGGTCCCCTGCACATCTGTTTATAGGCAGGAGCAGAGGGCCCCAGCCCGCCGTGCACTAGACCTCTCCTTGATTGTCCTCATTCTCCCTCTAGCTCTTGATTTGCCCTCCCCAAAATTCTGGAACATGAACGTGTACCCAGATCTGGGGAACCGGGGGGACTGAGCTCCCACTGCCTGCTTGCTGCAAAATGCCACCATCAGCACTTTGCTTACACAAAGTGGCCCTGTTGCATTAATTAATTAAACCTCCTTGGTGGCTGGGGGAGAGGCTGCAGGTACCTCTGCCTAAAGCAGGGGTGAGAAGGAGGTGGGTGCGGGCTCCATCCCATCTATGAAGAGGAAGAGTGGAGGCAGAACACGGAGGTCCGAGACAGGAGGTGGACACCTGCCCTTTCCCACCCCTCTCAACTGTCACTGCACACTCGAAAAAACCACAATGGTAGACCCGAAAAGGCTTCCCACCCCATCCTTCCCGGCTGAGCAAGCTGCGGGGGAGGGGCCTGGCAGCTGTAGCAGAACACGCTGGGTGGGGGGCAGAGAAGAGCCCAGAAAATGTGAGTCGGCTCAGGGAGCAGTAATGGGAAGATTTCAGCGTGATGTATGGTGCGGGGGACATTATTAATGGTTTGCTGATTTTTACCTTTAAAACCTTTGGGCAGATTATTTATTATGTCTTTGGCGTGCCTATGATCTATGGAGGGGGTGCTAATCTCCGAGCACGGCCCCTCGTGTCCCTGCTCCTCGACAGCGTCTAATTAGGCTGGGACGCTGCCCTCCCTGCCAGGGCTCTACCCCCACAGCTGAGCAGGGAGGCAGCCGAGCTCTGAGGCTTATGCTCTTGGGCCTCGGAGACCGCTTATCAGGGAACCTGCTTCCTAAACCTGGCTCTCCCTCAGCCTGCTGTGTGACCTTGGCCAGGGGCAGGGCCTCTCTGGGCCTCTGTGTTCTTATCTCTCAAACAGGCCGCTGGATTACACCAGTCCCCAGGACACAAAGATACAACCTGGCAAGGCCGAGATGGAGCAGGTGTGCCACCTCCTGGCACGAAAGTTGCAGGTGTCCACGGTACAGAGGGGTGGAAACCGCAGTGTGTTTTCCATGGCTGGCCAACAGTCCTGGAGGCCCAGGGTTTGCGGGTGAGGTGGGAAGTCCTCCTCTCTCGGCCTGGCTCCTCCATTGTGGCTGGTAACCACAGGGTGGGTCTTGGCACCTTCCTGACACAGAAGAGGTGGCTGAGCCTCTGAGGACATGGGCACTTGGGCCACTCTGCTGATAAGGGTCAGAGCTGAGACGGGAAACCAGGTACAGGGAGGAAGGCCATCTTGGCTGGCAGAGTGCATGACCTCAGGAGGAAACATCTGGAAGAAGATGACCACACCCCTCCGAGGGGCCTGGACCCCACCCCCAGGGATCCAGGGGTCTGATAGTGTTGGGCTCTCGGCCTCACACAGCCACTTCCCTTCAAAGGCCAGCAGCAGCAACTCTTCCCTCTTAGATTCTCGGCCACTCCTTTCTAGGTCTGTTTTGGGGACCTGGTAGCTGGGTCTCGGAGCCAGGGACAGGCTTCGAGCTGGCTAAAGCTCTGTCCTCCCAGAAGAACTAGAAGAGACCTGCTCATTCTCTTGCCAGTGTCCACCCTACTGCTTTGAAAGTGCCCTCTCCCACCGACCTCCATTCTAAGAACGCTCTTTCACCTGTGAGCGTCTCTCAGGTCAATGTCTTGGGGTCATTAGAATCCTCTCCTCAAAGAGGCCACATTTCTGTGACTCTCAGCTCCCTTTCTGCCCCACCTGCCCCATTACGTGCACACAAACACACACTGCACACGTGCACACCATGTGACCATCTGCGGTTCTCCTCCGGGGGTGACTCCCATCCTACAATCCCCTTCCCTCCAGCCTTCGCTCACAACAGCTGACCCACAAGCTCCCAGAGACTCCCTTCCCTCCTGGAGAAACCGCACACTAGCACGGCGACCCCTGAAGAGTTCACACGACCCAGCCTCGCTTTCTGCTGTGGCTGATCATTTGTGTTGAGGTCACTTCCACTGCTCCTCTCCATTTTCCCAGCCACCATCTGGGTTTTCTTGTTACTACCACCCATAGGCATGACTGTCCTGTTATTCCAGGGTCAGGAGAGTAGTGCCTCTGACCAGTGAGCCCCCTGGGGGTTGCAGGGACAGGTACACACAGAGAAGAAGGACTTCAAGGGGCAGCGGGTTCATCTCTGCACCCTCGGCGGCTGCTTCAGGGCTTAGCACAGAACAGCTGCTGGGGTCAGGATGAACCAGACACTATCCGGCTTCGCTGCCTCATAGTAAGATGAAGAGTCATGGTAGGGTGGACCCAGGAGGGAATAGACCCCTCTGTCATGTGGAAGTCCTCTTCCTCACCCTCACCCCTGAAATTCAGGACTTCCTGCTAGTCAGACTCTGACACGCACTTGGGAAGCCAGTTGCACTTGGAAGGCTGATGAAGAGAAGGGGGAGAGAGCGGATTGCTACCTGGGGGCAGAACGGAAGAGCCGTTAAACATTCTCTCATGGATCTCCAACAGTGTGTGGAGCTGCCTGTCCTGCCAGAGCTTGTCCCTCACAGGGCAAGGACAGGCTCATTGTGTCGGAGCAGAATAAAATAGGATGTGGAATGAAACAAAATGGGATTCCAGCCTTTTCCAGGAAAATGAGTCATTTTGCAACACCCACCCTTCCCACCTTTGCAGCGGTTGCACCCAGCGGTTGCCCGTGCCCAGGTTGCCCTTTCCAGGACACACAGGAGCTTCGAGAAGTTACCCGCTTCACCCCTTTGCCTTGGGGTGAGGTGCTCCTGAGCCAGCTTGGGATGTTGGGAAATATTGTATTCTTTCTGGGAAACAGGGGGAGGAGTCAGACATTAATAGAGGGTCTGCTCCTGGCCATGTGTTTCTGCGAAAGGCGCTGTGTTCCCCAACTTAAATCTCTTCTATAAAATGGAAAAACAGTAATACCTAAAGTGTTTTGGGGGGGACTAGTTGTGCTTGTGAGGGACGGTTCCACGTGTTCCGAGGTGTTAGCATCCTGGCCACTGCATGTCAAATGTCACTGGAGCTCCCAGTCACTGTGACCAGAGAAAACACTCAACACTTTCCCAAGTTGCCTACAGCTGGAAAGCCATAGCCTCCCTGTTCCTGCAGAACCAGGGATAGGCTGGTCCTGGGTCGGGGGGGTCACGGTGTGCCCTGGGAGTGGGATGAGACACAAGGTGGGGCAAGATGAGAGAGCCCGGATGGTCCAAGCCAGCAGACCAAGGGCTGAACTTCAGTGTGGCCCAGAGGCCCAGCCCAGGAGGACACACCACATTGCACCGGTGCTGGGCACCACAGGGAGGCAGTGGCTCTTAGGCCCAGGGAGTGTGAAGCAGGCTGACTCTTGGCTCAGGGGACTCAGGACAGGCTGTGTGGAAGAAAGAGGGAGCCTACACTTGGAGGCAGTCAGGCTGGGCTCAAATCCTGCCTTCAGCCTCTGCCAGCCTTATCATGGGTAGGTCTTGGGATGACTTGCCTTTTTTTTCCAGGTCATGTGTTTATTTGTTGTTATTTTTTATTTACCACAGAGCATGTGCACTCTCCAGAGAGAGACAATGAAAGAGAAAGCACCCCAAGAGGGGTGTGGTCACACCACAATCCTTTCTCCTCTGTCTTGTCAGGATTTGCGGCATGCATGCGCATGGGCCTCATGTGGTTTTCATGCTACTGGGGCTGAGATTCGAACCATGGTTGGCCACATGGGACCCAGTTTTCCAGGCACAGTGTTCAACCCATGCATGATGGGGGCTGGCCTGTAGTTTATTTATTTCTTCTACAAGAAAGAGAGTGAGCACCCCCCACAGAATCTTGATACTGCAATGTATCCCAGCCTTTGGCCAGCCCAAGGTTGCCCGCATGTGTCTTCAGATATGACCCAGGGAACTTCTGGTGTGGGACTGCCTTTCAGAGTGCCACGTTTACCACTATGCCACCTGCTGGCCCCAGTGTTTTACTGCTGTGCCACCATCTGGTTCCCCGGATGACTCAACTTTGAACTTGCCTCTTCATTCAAGAAGGTTGTGGCCAGAATTAAAGGTAACAATGTATACAAGAGCCTTCTCCTCATATATAAGGGGACTTCAAAATATTCATGGAGAGGACCAGCAGTTGGCATAATGGCTATGTTGGTGGACTCCTATGTAGTGAAGTGTGGTTTGAGTCCCAAACGTGGTGGCTTAAACTCACACTGGGCGTGTGTGTGTGTGTGTGTGTGGGGGGGGGGGGCTAAGATCCTGAGAGGAGAATGGAGAAGGGATTGTGGCGTGGCCATCTTCCCTTGGGGGTGATTTATTGCTTTCTGTCACTCTGTCTCTCTCTGTCTTTCTGGCGAGCGTGTGCGCCCTATAGTAAAAAACACTCTAGAAGAAAAAAAAAGTTCATGGAAAGGTGGAATTAAAATGTGAGTTCATGTTGGTGTAAAAATGTTTGAAATCTGTGGTTTTGTCATAATAGGCAGTTTTCATGAGCTTTTGAAGATCCAGTGTACAGATTATCAGTGCAATGAGTGATCACACATTTCGTTGGTAAGGGGAAGGAAACTGCACCTTCCAAAGGTGATAGTCCTCCTTGAAGGGAGCCCCAAGCAGCTCCAAGTTCCCAAGGCAAGGGCCTAAGCCCACAAGAAAAGGCGCAAGTCCAAGCCTCAGCCAGGCCCGACTTAATCCTGAGTCTGTTTCAGTACCTCTGGCCAAAGGTCAGAGCTGTCCTGGGGCATAGGGGCTTAAGGGTCCTTGGTGTTGGGGTTCCTCACACACACTCTCTTCTTGCACCCTTGGTTCCACTAACCCTGGCTATTCACTGTTCTCCACCTGAGCCAGGCCTGGCCGCTGTTCCATCACTCCTGTCCTCACCTCCCTCCAGAATGCCCTTCTCCTCGTCCCCCCATACTGAACCTCACCCCACATGATCAAAGCCAAGTGTCATTGCCTCCTGGTGTTTTCCTGAGCCACCCAGCTGGGAAGGCCTCTTGACCATTTCCAGTGTCCATGAGCTCAGCTCTTACTGGACCAGCGAGCCTGTTTTAGGGGAAGTGCCTTTGCACCCCAAATAAAAATGCCTCGAGTTGTTTTTCTTTGATTGACTCTGCTACATAAAAGACACAAAACAGGGACCAGCAGATGGCATAATGGTCACGTCGCTGGACTCCCACATAGTCGACTGTGGTTCGAGTCCTGGACCTGGAGGCATAAAATTCACACCCAGTGCATGTGCGTGTGTGCCCAAAATCCCAAGAGGAGAATGGAGGAGAAGGTATTGCAGTGTGGCCATCCCCCCAGGGGGTGATTTCTCACTTTCTGTCTCTCAGATGAGCACATGTGAGCGCCCCACAGCAAAAATCTCTCTTTAAAAAAAGGCACAAAATGATGAGAAGAAACCAGTGATAGGTATGGAGGACTTGCTGGACAAGCAGGCACCATGCTGTCACTGTGTGTGTCACCTCTGAAGCATCTCAACATTGGAGTGAGGTGGGTGCTGGCGGTTGCCCCAATTTTACCCGAAGTGGGTTAATAGGAGGTAGAGGTGAGGCTGGAACCCCTCAGGTTCCCAGGTTCCCCAAAGCTATAGCTATGCCCATCTACACACGTCTCAGGTGCTGTCTCCAGGTGAGAGTCCAGGACAGAACGCACTTAAGCCACCAGCTGGGAGGAGGACTTAGGAAGAAAACGGCCTCTTCCGAAACTTCAGTGAGATATTTAGGAAATAGTGTGGACTTTTCCAAGTCATCAACACAAAGGAATTTGGTGGATGAGTCTGTGATACAGGTTTGGAAAATGAGAGGCAGGGTGCAACCCTGACATCCATGGCAGGCAGGGCTGGGTCAGGAGAGGGCTGGTACTCCATGGTGCACAGGCCCATAGCCCAGCCTACAGTGAGCCTGTGGGTGTGGGCCAGGAAAGGACTGGACACTCCACAACACACAGACACACAGACACACAGACTCAGTAGTCTCAGCTAGAGTGAGCCTGTGGGTGCTGGCCAGGCGGGGGCTGGGTACTCCATAGAGAGCAGGACCATAGCCCAGGCCAGGGTGAGCCTGTGGGTGCTGGCCAAGAGGGGACTGGGTACTCCACAGAGAGCAGGACCCTAGCCCAGGCCAGGGTGAGCCTGTGGGTGCTGGCCAGGTGGGGGCTGGGTACTCCATAGAGAACAGGACCATAGCCCAGGCCAGGGTGAGCCTGTGGGTGCTAGGCCAGGAGGGGGCTGGGTACTCCATAGAGAGCAGGACCCTAGCCCAGGCCAGGGTGAGCCTGTGGGTGCTGGCCAAGAGGGGACTGGGTACTCCATAGAGAACAGGACCCTAGCCCAGGCCAGGGTGAGCCTGTGGGTGCTGGCCAGGCGGGGGCTGGGTACTCCATAGAGAGCAGGACCATAGCCCAGGCCAGGGTGAGCCTGTGGGTGCTGGCCAGGCGGGGGCTGGGTACTCCATAGAGAACAGAACCATAGCCCAGGCCAGGGTGAGCCTGTGGGTGCTGGCCAGGCGGGGGCTGGGTACTCCATAGAGAACAGGACCATAGCCCAGGCCAGGGTGAGCCTGTGGGTGCTGGCCAGGAGGGGCTGGGTACTCCATAGAGAACAGGACCATAGCCCAGGCCAGGGTGAGCCTGTGGGTGCTGGCCAGGAGGGGCTGGGGAGAACAGGACCATAGGGCCAGGGTAGCCTGTGGGTGCTGGCCAGGAGGGGCTAGAGAACAGGACCATAGCCCAGGCCAGGGTGAGCCTGTGGGTGCTGGCCAGGCGGGGGCTGGGTACTCCATAGAGAGCAGGACCATAGCCCAGGCCAGGGTGGGCCTGTGGGTGCTGGCCAGGAGGGGGCTGTGTACTCCACAGAGAGCAGGACCATAGCCCAGGCCAGGGTGAGCCTGTGGGTGCTGGCCAGGAGGGGCTGGGTACTCCATAGAGAACAGGACCATAGCCCAGGCCAGGGTGAGCCTGTGGGTGCTGGCCAGGAAGGACCAAGTAGTCCATGGAGGAAAGGCCTTAGAGCTCAGGCATCTGCCTCTACAGGGGAGTGCCTTGGGGACTGAGAGCTCAGATAGAAAAAGAGGGAAGAGGAAAGAGGAAGGAAGGAAGGGAGGAGGGAGGACAGAAAAGGATGGGGGAAGAGGGAGAGAAGGAGACAGCGCGAGCCTGCCACTGCATCACGGGCCCAGCGAGGCGCTTGACCTTGACTCTGTTTCAAGCAGCAGCACGCGGTGAGGCTGATCTTGCAGAGGTGAGTGGTGGCCCCGGTGAGCAGGGTGAGAGGAGCACGACTGGAAGTCTGGGAGAGGCCCTCGGGAGGCAGGTGGAGGCGACGGGGAGGACAGGGCCACCGGCTGGGGTGGCTTTTACAACCGACTAGACAGAGAGGAACAGTCGAGTGTGGGTGGGGAGAGGCCAGGCAGGTCTCGATGTGGGACAGGAATGGGCAGAAGTGGGGCGAGCTGGGCTCTCAGTGCCATGTGGCGGCTGGGAGTTCAGGGAGAGCCTGGGCAGGAGCGCAGGGCTTGGGGGTCATTAGCCTGAAATAGCAAACGTGAGGAGAGCGTGGATGCCATCATCCAGGAGCCGCGGGGGGTGACACGCAATGGCCGAGGATGGGAGACACGAGCACTTCCCCTTCAAGGAGCCCAAGCTGGGGTGGGGGCACCTTTAGGAGCCTCGGCCACCACTGTCCACTGCGACAATGACTGAAAACAGTCCTCACATTTGGAAAACAGGAGCCCAGCCTGCAGGGATTTAGGGGTCCCGGGGTGGCGGGCAGTGAGGTGAGACAGAGGGGAGACGCAGGTGAGAGTGAGGGAGGAAGGGCGGCAGGCGCGTGCTCCTCCCCCTCCCCCATGGACTTCAGTCTCTCACCCAGAAACTGAGCCCTGGGCTGCAATCGCCCAGCAAGTCTCGAAACCTTAGACCTCGGAGGGTCCAGGAGAAGCTGTGCTGATGGCAGGGTTCTAGGAGCACCTCTCAGAGTGAGGGACAGAGAGGGGGGAGGGTGGAAGCCTCATCTGGAGGAAGAGCTTCTCAAGGCAGCCGCCCTCTCTCCAGGGATGTGGGACCAACCCAGACTCAGGTAGAGGGGCTGGACAGGGACTGGACAGGGACTGAAGACCCTGGGCTGACTGCCGGAGGCTGGCTGGCTCCCTCCAGCAGAAGTGAAACAAGTTTGGGCCACTCTGCCTGATTAGTGAGAGGGATGAGCTTGGGGATACTGGCCCATGTCCGGGGTGGGTCCCTTTCCCGGGGCCTGGGCAGACAGCTGTGCCTCTGGACTCGAGGGTGATGGGAGGGCCAGAGAGGGGTTGCTCTGTACCCTCCCTAATTGCCTCTCAGGAGAGGGAGGCTGAGAGAGGTTGACTCTTGCTGACCCACACTGCCCCTTGGGGAGACAATGTAATGAGTAAGGAAAGGAATCCAACTGTCTGTGTGCACATGCACACGTGCGTGTGTGTGTTCGGTGGAGGCAGGGCTGGTGAGCGGGACGCAGCCTCTGCGAGAAACCCCAGTCCTGGTAGGGTGAAGGTCTGACCATGGGATGAAGGCAACTGGGGGTGGGGTGTTACTGCTGGTGTTCCTCCACATGCTTATTGGAATGTCCATTCCTGGGCTCCGCCTCCGAATCAGAATCTCAAAGGAAAAACAACTGTCTAGGATTCGTTTGGAAACTCTCTCACCTTTCTAGTGTGCTCTGTGTGGAGGGCTTCTTTGGATTAGGACAGGTCACCTTCACCCTGATCATGTTAGAAGGGTCCTTTTGGAGCAAATCCCGGCTCAGGGGGAGACTCAGTGGAAGAGGAAAGTTGGGGGGGGGGGGAGGTGCTGGTCTAGGTGACAAGGAAACAGCTTTGCCATTGACTGCACTTCTCTGCAACGTCTCTTAGCTCTGGAATGAGAGACATTAGGTGAGATATGGAGAAAATTCTGGTCTAGTCTCAGTTCAGCCACTTACACAGCCGTGTGATTTAGACAATTCACTTTTTCAAAATGTATCTGGAGGATGTTGAAGTCAGTCCAGGATCAGCCACCTCCACTGAATATTAGATACATATGGGAGCTTTAAAAAGTTGCTGCATTGGGACCAGCAGATGGCGTAATGGCTACGTCGCTGGACTCCCATGTGGCTGACCATGGTTCAAGTCCTGGACCCAGTGGCTTAGACTCATGCTGGTGCGTGTGCACGCGTGCCCAGGATCCAGAGAGGAGAATGGAGGAGAAGGGATTACTGCGTGGCCAATCCCCTGAGGGGTGATTTCTTGTTTTCTGTCTCTCTGTCTCTCTCTTTCTTTCTTTCTGGAGAGTGCATGCGTCCTATAGCAAAAACCTCTCAAAAACAAAACAAAACAAAACAAAACAAACAAATCAAACAGGTTATCTCTAGGTCCTGAAGTTGAACATTACTTACTGAGGACACAATGTAATCAGATGAGCAAAACATCCCATCAAAGTGACTTTCCTAAGTCTTTGTTATTTTGCAGTGAATTCGTTCCACCCAAGTGTTGATCATCTTTAGCTAAGTTATTTATTTATGGGGCCTGAATTGAAAGGAAAAAATAAATATGACACAATGGAAACAAACATGGACTTTGGATTCTGAAATACCTAAATTTAAAATCTGGGTTTGCGCCTAACGAACTGCACAAGTTTGGGCAAGTTTGTTTCTTTTCTAAGCCTCAGTTTCTTCCTTTGTGAAGTGGGGATAACCAGGTCTACCTGCCTACTTCACGTCTGTGTTGGGGAGAGTAAATGTGATCATTTATATTAGGAGTCTTGTATGGTGCCTGACATAATGTGGGCATCGAATGTAGCAGTTGTAATGAATATATTGTTATCATCCCAGCCTAGGTGTAATGGAGTCTCAGAGGTTCCCTCACCTACTTCTCAACAGTACAAGGAACACAGGACCTCGCCCATTTCACATACTGACACTGAGGTGTTAACACTGGGACGTGAGCCCAGTCCTCCAGCTTCAGGTCCCATGCTCTTCCCATCGTTGTCTTTTGGGTAGAGATGGGCGATGCCATTTTCAGTGCCAGGTCCGTAGGTGGCAGGGCCGGCTGTTACTGGTGTTTGTGGAGGCAGCAGGGAGGGAACCAAAGGGACTGAAATCTCTCTCAGGGGATGACTAGGGACCTCAAATCACAGAGGAGGTGCATGGGAGATCCTTCATGACCACTCATTGTGACAAGTGTGGGACCCCCTGCCTAGCACATCTGCAGCAAGCAAGCCCGCAACGCAGTCTGTTCCATTAGAGGCTTCTGGTGAAGATGCCAGTTCTCCACTCTGATTGACAGGTGGGCCGTGAGTTCATAGTCTTCACCAGGCTTTCAGCCATTATCCAACACCTTCCCCCCACTATATGTATATATGTGTGTGTGCATGTGTGTGTAGACACATATATATGTGTACATATAAATATGTGATTTTTTAAAAAAGAATTATTTTTATTTAACTTTATTTATTTATTTATTTATATTTGACCACAGAGGGACAGACTGAGAGAGAGAGAGAGAGAGAGAGAGAGAGAAAGTGAGGAAGGAAGCCACCAGGTCTGGGACTCGAACTGCAGTTGGTCATGTGGGAACCCAGCACCCTGAACCACCATGTCATCTGCTTTTATTCTAAAAACTAAAGGATTACCTCTGCAGAAATTAAAAAAAAAATGTCAAATTTTATTAAAACATGTCCATCTGTACAACACATGGCTACCGACGTGCAGATATGGCATATACCCCCTTTCGCTTTGTGTGATATATTTTAGTAACCAACGAACAATACCTGGTCTTGTACATAGATTTCCATTTGAATAAATCTGAATGTCACAAAACGGTCAGCTATGAGCAGAAAAGCTGAGGAGAGACAACAAAATTCTGCACCGTCCAGGAGCTGCCTATCAGGACCCGGGACAAAACCTGCTCGTGAAGGACTGACATTCTGAAATCTCAAAAACGATAACTAGAACGTTTTTTAACTATAAAGGGCACATGCCCATCAATGCATTTAAAAAAGATGGGACCAGCAGTTAGCGTAATGGCTATGTCGCTGGACTCCCACGTAGTCGACCGCGGTTCGAGTCCCGGACCCGGCGGCTTAAACTCACGCCGGGTGCGTGTGCGTGCGTGCCCAAGATCCCGAGAGGAGAATGGAGGAGAAGGGATTGCGGCGTGGCCATCCCCCCTGGGGGGTGATTTCCTGCTTTCTATCTCTCTGTCTCTCTCTGTCTGTCTGGCGAGCGCACGCGCCCTATAGCAAAAACCTCTCCAAAAAAAAAAAAAAAGAGAGAGAGATGAAGAAAAAAAGAAAGCTTGGAGCTCAGTAGAAAAATGGAAAAAAGGCAAACCTTTAATTTAGATACAAATAACTTTTGAAAACCCTAGGAAAAAAATGTTAATTTCACTAAAACTTAAAACCAGGTACTATTCTTTGCCCTCGAAATTAGCAAACGATTTCTCATTTTTTTACAAAAGGGTTATTTGTTTATTTCTTCCATGAGCTATAGAGAGAGAACTCCCAATAGGGTCTTGATGCCACGGGATCCACCCCTAGCCTTCGCCAGCCCTGAATCATGGGAAATTGTAAGCCTGGAGTATTCAGAGATTACAAACCCATGTCCTCTGGACTTGAACTAGGAACCTTCTGATGTGGGACCGCCTCACAAAAATCACATTTCACCGCTGTGCCACCATCTGGCCCCCAAATTTCTCATGACTATTTTAAACACTAAGGAGTGTGTCATGGGCCAGGTGATGTAAAGGAGCACAGACCTTTAAAAAAAAACAAGATGTCAAAAGCCTTTAAAATGGTGATATCCTTTGACCCAGTAATCCCATGCCTGGGAATCTCTCCTAAGGAAATAATCAGAAGTTCAGGAAAAAAAATAGTAACTATTGAACAGTAGAAACCATAAGCATATCCAAGAATAGGGAAATGGTTAAGTAAAGTATTTTTATATTTTCATAATGGAAAATTATTCAGGTATGAAAAAATAGGCTTATCAAGATTTTGAGATGAGTGACAAAAATCCTTACACTGTAAGTTTTTAGGAAAAGAAGTATGTTAGTGTACATGCAAAGAATAATACCAACTACAAAATTATAGATCGATGGGAGGAAAAGACAGCAATCTGCTGACAGAAGGGACCTCTGAGTGATGGGATTGGGGGTGACTGTTTTTTCCTCTTCCTGCTTTTCTACACTTTCCAATTTTTCCATTGCCAAACAATGTGAATTAAGGAAAAACAGTTGGACATCAAGGCTGAGAAACAACTTTGTCAAATGACCCTGAATTTATCTGCATTTTCCAAATACTCACATCTGCAGAGTCACTGAATATATTCACAGCTAGCAAAAATAAAAAAACAAAAACACACACATACAAAAACCACCTCAAAGTCAAATAGGTTAAGTGCCAAGGGAGGCCAAGGAGAAAAGTAACAGGAGATCAATACGGAAAAGAACGAAGAGACCCATTGGCTGGCAAAAAAACAAACACACAAACAAAAGCTCCACTGGAATATTTCCATTCAGCTCCATCCTCACGGGCTGCAGACAAAGAATGGGGCCGGCTGACCTCTGACAACCGATAATTGCAGACAACTCTTCTTCATGCTGTGTGTGGACAAGCCAAGGGGTGCTCTCTGAAGCTTCAGAATTCAGAACCTAGGGATAGCAAAGTGTGGGCTTTGTCCTTGGCAAATCCTTGATCTTTTTCCACATTCTTTGTATGTCTCCAGCAGGTTGAGCCTCACCCAGGTTTGCAGACGAAATATTCGTGAAAACAGAGCTCCCAGACCCATGATTGTCTTGCAGCGTGATCCTCTCTAGAAATCAAAGTCATCCTGGTCAAAGCCCTCTGCCTTGCCCACTGCTTTGGTGAGGGTGAGGTTTGCAGCTGCTTTCTTGTCTTGCAAGTCAGAGCCTTCATCTGCCCCTTGCTCGGGAGTCTGAAGGCCAGAAGGGGTGCCTTCTTGCTCAGAAGTGGAGCTTTCTGGATACATCCCAGGGGCTTTGCTCTCTGCAGGTGGGTCCTCCGTGGGCTCATCTTCAGTGCTCCTGTTCACATTTGAATGATCTTCTTTTGAGTCTTTCTGAGAGACTTGAGAGCAGTTGTCCAGAGATGATGCTCGGGAGGAAGGGCTTGTGTCAGGATCTGGACTTTGGTGGGAGGTGTCTCCACCTGGGCCAGGGTGTGGTGTGGACCTCTCCTCTAGGTCCAGGCTGCTGTTCTCAGGAGCCTCACCTGACTGGCTGTGTCCTCGGCTCTCTGGGGGACTGTCTTCCTTCTCACTTTCATTTCCTCCTTCTGACTCCGGCCGCTCCTCTTCTTCAGCTTCCTGGGTCTCCACAGCTTCCGCGCCATCACTCTCTTCTGGGGCTTGGTCATCTTCTCCCGCAGCCACACTCCCCAGGTTGTCCTCATCCCCAGAGCCCTCGTCCACAGCTCCTTCTTTCTCGCTTTCGCCCTGCACCTCCACCTCTGCTTCCTCTAGGTAGCTGACAGCGCTGGTGTGGGATTTCTCTTCTTCCTGCTGAGAGGCAGTGCCTCCCTCTGTCTCCTGATAGCTGGCTGCCTCTGCCACCCCTAGATCAGGATCTTCCTCTCTGCTGAGTCTCTGACATCCCTCCTCCTCATCTTCCCCACTCACCCCAGGGCCTGGGCCTGAGACTGTCTCCAGCCCTCCCTCAGCTCCCTGGTCAGCCCTCGTGCATGAGGAGTCCTCCTGCAGTAGCTTTGTCCCACTCCCCTCAGGGGCCACCTCCTCATTGGCAAATTCTTCTTTCTTCTTCTGCAGAATTTGCTGCAGGTCAAAGGCTTTTTTGATTGGTGCACTGGCTGCCCCCATTGTATCCTTCGGGGACACCATGACCACCTTCTTCCTCACACAGGTCTCGCAGGGACAGAACTCCTCCCCCTCATCCTCCCAGCTCAGCTGACTTCCCAGGGCTACACTGAGACTTGGTGCAGCCTCCAAGCTGAGGGAGAGGAGCTCGCGGCCCCGGGCCTGCTCGGAAAAGGCAGAGAGGTTGCGCAGACCCTGGAGGCGGAGCCTGCGCTGCTCTGTCTGCAGGGACGCCTGCCCTCTGAGGACTCCCCTGGGCGACCCCAGGGCCTTTCTCTCCACCCAGCTCTGGACCTTCCGAAGCTCCTTCTCTGTGCTGGCCTGGAGCCGCCGGCCTACAGCCTGCTCCAGCTCGGCCACCATCTGGTCCAGCAGGCGGTTGTCCTGCAGGCTCCAGCGGACTCGAAGCTCGACCACGGCGCTGGTGAGGTGGGCCATGAAGGCCTTCTCCATCTTCTTCAGCAACTTGGACACCCAGATGAGGTCAGCATCTGGAGACCCTCTGCAGGCCAGAGAAGTGCCCTCCTCTCCAGCGTCCTGGGCGGACTTGGCCTGGCCTTGCTCCTGGCCCATCACAACTGCCATGGGGAGCTGTTCCAAACCAGGCTCCAGTTGGGGGCCGCTCTGACTCTCACTGGCATTTGTGTCACCATCACTGAGATGACTAGGGGCCTCTGTGGGTTCAGGTTCCTCACTCTTTTCTGGGGGACACAGTCCTGAGCAGGGGGAGTCTCTTCCTGCTTCCTCTTCCTGCACACCCTGACCATCTCCTGTGGTCTCTCCATCCAGAGAGCCAGCCCCAGACAATTCCTGCCCACTGACTCCGCCCTCTTCTGGAGGCCCTTCCTCTTTGGAGTCCTCTTCTTGGGGTTCTTCACTTTCTCCTTCTTCTTTTGCTTCCTCTAATGTCAGCCCCTCTTCTTGCATTGTGTTTTCCACTGATTGTTCCAGATTATTGTCCAGTATCTGGGGGGATTCCAGGTTATCATCCAACATCTGGGGGGATTCCGGGTTATCGTCCAACACCTGGGAAGATTCCGGGTTATCTCCAACACCTGGGAGGATTCCAGGTCATCGTCCAACACCTGGGAGGATTCCAGGTCATCGTCCAACACCTGGGAGGATTCCTGGTCATCGTCCAACACCTGGGAGGATTCCGGGTTATCGTCCAACACCTGGGAGGATTCCGGGTCATCGTCCAACACCTGGGAGGATTCCTGGTCATCGTCCAACACCTGGGAGGATTCCTGGTTATCGTCCAACACCTGGGAGGATTCCGGGTCATCGTCCAACACCTGGGAGGATTCCGGGTCATCGTCCAACACCTGGGAGGATTCCGGGTTATTGTCCAACACCTGGGAGGATTCCGGGTCATCGTCCAACACCTGGGAGGATTCCGGGTTATCGTCCAACACCTGGGAGGATTCCGGGTCATCGTCCAACACCTGGGAGGATTCCAGGTCATCTTCCAACACCTGGGAGGATTCCGGGTCATCTTCCAACACCTGGGAGGATTCCAGGTTATCGTCCAACACCTGGGAGGATTCCGGGTCATTGTCCAACACCTGGGAGGATTCCTGGTCATCGTCCAACACTTGGGAGGATTCCTGGTTATCGTCCAACACTTGGGAGGATTCCTGGTTATCGTCCAACACCTGGGAGGATTCCGGGTTATCTTCCAACACCTGGGAGGATTCCTGGTTATCGTCCAACACCTGGGAGGATTCCGGGTTATTGTCCAACACTTGGGAGGATTCCTGGTTATCGTCCAACACCTGGGAGGATTCCAGGTTATCGTCCAACACCTGAGGGGATTCCGGGTTATCGTCCAAAAACTGAGAGGATTCCGAGTTATCGTCCAACACCTGAGGGGATTCCGGGTTATCATCCAACACCTGGGAGGATTCCGGGTTATCGTCCAACACCTGGGAGGATTCCGGGTTATCGTCCAACACCTGAGAGGATTCCGGGTTATCTTCCAACACCTGGGAGGATTCCGGGCTATCGTCCAACACCTGGGAGGATTCCGGGTTATCTTCCAACACCTGGGAGGATTCCGGGTTATCTTCCAACACCTGGGAGGATTCCGGGTTATCTTCCAACACCTGGGAGGATTCCGGGTTATCTTCCAACACCTGGGAGGATTCCGGGTTATCTTCCAACACCTGGGAGGATTCCGGGTTATCGTCCAACACCTGGGAGGATTCCGGGTTATCGTCCAACACCTGGGGGGATTCTGGGTTATCGTCCAGCACCTGGGAGGATTCTTGGTTATCGTCCAGCACCTGGGAGGATTCTTGGTTATCGTCCAATACCTGGGAGGATTCTTGGTTATCGTCAAATACCTGGGAGGATTCTTGGTTATTGTCCAATACCTGAGAGGATTCTGGGTTATCGTCCAATTCCTGGGAGGATTCCGGGTTATCGTCCAATACCTGGGGAGATTCCTGGTTATCAGCCAACACTTGGGAGGATTCTGGGTTATCGTCCAACACCTGGGAAGATTCTGAGTTATTGTCCAACACCTGAGAGGACTCCTGGTTATCTTCCAACACCTGGGGGGATTCCAGGTTATCGTCCAACACCTGGGGGGGTTCCAGGTTATTTTCCAACACCTGGGAGAATTCCAAGTTATCATCCAACACCTGGGAGGGTTCCAGGTTATCATCCAACACCTGGGAGGGTTCCAGGTTTCCATCCAGCATCTGTGGGGGTTCCAAGTTATTGTCCAGCGTCTGCTCCCCGCCATCTCTTTCTGCTTCATCCTCACTGGAGGCACAAGCACTTGCTTGGGACTTAGAAGAGACAGTGGAACAATTTGACTGGTGATTTTCCAGATCCTCTGGGTTTTCTGAGCTTCTGGAATCAGGTCTCTGGTAGGAGGTTTCCAGGGGCAGCTCTACCCTCTCAGGGACTAGGGTACAGTCCACAGCACAGGGTCCGCTGCCCTCCCCAGAACCGCCAGAGCCACTGCTGACATCCACACCAGAGGAGGACGTTGCTGTGAAGTCCTCAGTCACAGCATGGGACCCTAGGCCTGGAAGAGCTTGGCATGGTGCCAGTTCCCAGAGGCCTGAGTCCAGCTGGCCTTGGTCGAGGCCATAGCCTGGCCACAGGGTCTGAGAAATGTTCAGCAGCTCTTGGTACCGAGGGGAGTTGGTGAACCTCGCTTTGCCACCTGGAGACCCAAAATCCTCATCAAAGAGGCGGAGTCTGGCGAGACAGGTGATGAGGGCCCTGGCTGAGCGGCTGAGCCTCCTGGCCACCACACTGGACACTTCAGGCAGGCTGCTGGGCCGACCCTGCTTGGAGCCCATCAGCGCCTTCATGATCTGAGTGGAGGCAGACACCCTGCCGGGAAGCTCACACTGGGTCACCCCACAGCACATGGCAAACTTTTCACCTGCTCCAGCCTCCAGGGAGGTGTCAAAATCACCATCCGTAGCTGCAACTTGGGGAGGACCCTCTACTGACTTGGAACCAGCATCAGCAGTCATTGGCTCTGGGTTGTCAGCCACATCCCCTCCCAGGGGCTGTTGCCTGGCCTGAACTAGCTCCCCTAGGCCCTCTGGAGAGTGTTGGTCACCCGGGTCCTCCTCGGGGCCTTCCAAGTCATCCCCAGCCACACTGGGGGTCTCATCTACCATCTCGTATTTCATGAGAACAGGCTCTTCTGGGATGTTGTCCAGCCATTCACGGACCATGGCGTCTGGCGAGGTGTGGGGCAGGGCACCTGGCATCATGCTGCCGTCTTCCTCCTGCTCTTTAATCCTGTGGCCCCCACCAGGGCTTCTACCACGAAACACCCCCCTGGGTCCAGTGCCAGCGCTGGGGCTGCTCCTCCTCGCAGCCCTGGCTGTTCTGCCCACAGCCCCGGGCAGCGAGCGCCCCACCTGGAGCTTTCCCTGCCCCTGCTCAACCCCGCCTGGCCCCCGGTCAGCCCTGTTCTCGCTGCTGCTGCTGCTGCTGCTGCTGCTGGAAGGCCGCTTCCTGGCACAGGGCCGCCCCCTGGGGGGCGTGGGGCAGTACCCACTGCACACCCAGCAGACCTCAGAGTGGGGTCCCCACGGCGCCTGTGTTTTACCAGGAGTCCTGATCTGTGAGCAGCAGCAGCCTCGGTGGGCTCTGGGTTCCCCTCGGGCAGCCTGTCTGACCAGCAGAGCCAAGGACGAGGCTGGCTCAGGGGTGGCTCTTGCCTTTTCTCCTTGGCAGGTGTCAGCTGAGGGGGCAGCGGAGGGAGCATCGGGGCGGTAGAAACTAGAAGCACAGTCAGAGTTACTTACAGGGGTGATGGTGGCACTGCTGACCCCTGGGAGGTCCTGGGAATGCAGGGAGCCTGAGGACGGAGGCCTCAGGGCCCTGGAGGCCTGTCTCCTGCTGCTGGGTGAGTGCTCTGACCGCAGTGCGGGGCTGTGTGCACAGGCCCTTCCTCTGTCAGGAGGTCTGGGCACTTGCTGCGCTGCAGGTGAGTCCAGGGGGCAGCAGGTGTCCCTGCAATGGCAACACTTCCCAGGATGGCCTCTCAGGGCCACTCGGTCAAGGTCAGAGACATTGGGAGAAGACATGGCACTAGCTGGGCTCCTCTGCTTTCTTCTCCTCTGCTGGGCCGAGGCATAGGCGGAAAGCGGGAGAGAGCCCCCCTCGCTGTCCCAAGAGCCAGGGTGGCTCAGAGCCAGGGACGGTCTTGTTACAGACCCACTCCTGGCCTGGTGGTGCTCACTGACCTGTTCACACTTCTGTAGGCCCTCATTCCTCAAGGACGAGGGGCTTGGAATCGGAGAGCCGGAGTCATCTCCCTGGATGGTCTTCTGCTGGGGTTCCCTGACCCTTGCCTTGCCCAGACAGCCCTGTTGCTGCCCACCCTGTTCTCTGGGCCCTGCACAAGACCTGGCCCTGGCAGACGGGTCCGAAGGAGCCCCTTCCACGCCTTGGTTCCCAGGAGTTAGGCAGCTGCATTGGTCCTGGCTGCCCGGCTCTGCTCCCTCCGGCCCTGAGCTGGGCCCCTCGCCTGGGCCCTCTCCTGCTGCCTGACTCTGGGAGGCAGCTGCTGAGGCCTGATGCAGGCTGCCGCTGCCCACACTGCCCTCCAGGCTTCTGGGGCAGCAGGAGGAGTCCGGCTCAGAGCCTTCAAGGCACCTGGCACTGGAGGCCAGGCTGCCACTGTCCTGGCTGCTTCTGTCCCCACCAGCAGCCCCTGGGCTCCAGGGACCCCTGCAGCAGGAGTGCTGGGCCCGCCCAGCCCCACTCCTAGAAGCTGGGTCCTCATCCTGGGTGGTGTACAGGGGGTTCGTCCAGATCTCACACCGGGGCCCTGGCTGGCAGCTTCGGTCAAAGGCTCTGTCACATCCTGCCTCACAGGGTCGTCCCCGAGCCCCAGGCTCCATGAAGCCCCAAGGGTGGCCCTCCCACATACAGTGGGTGGCGTCTGCCTCCCCAAGGCCAGGGTCTGCTGCGCCGGCTGCCGTGAGGCCACTGGCCCTCCCCAGCCTGCGGGACCACAGGAGCATGTCGTCCCCGAGGAGGTGGAAGCGGACCCGCATCTCCACAGACAGGCTGCCGTCCTCGTTCATGTGGACCTTCTTCTCCATGTCATCGCCGGCCACCAAGGCGCCAGGCTGGGGCTGGGCAGGCGTGTCCTGAGGGTGCCTGTCAAGGGCAGGGCCCACCCAGGCCCGATGCAGGGACCTGGGGGCGTCACTGACACCAGGCTTCTCTGACAGCAAGGAAAACCACCGAGGCCTGCTGCCCGACGTGGACCTCGAGTGGATCACGCTCTGCTGGGCCTTGGGCCCCCAGCTCCCTGGTTGGCAGTGGGGGGGTAAGAGAAAGGAAAAGGCAGTGAGTCACGGGGTGTGGGGAACGTCGAGTCAGAGTCAAGTGCTCAAAGAGCCTCCCCCCGCCACACACCACTGCTGCCTCCCGAGCCGCACTGCCAGGGCGGCAGGCAGTCCAGGACGGCAATCCACGGAGCCGTCGGCCTTTACAGCGGCATAGCCCTGCAGTGTGAACTGGGTCTGAATTCACTCTCAACTCTGCCACCTCCCTGCTGCCTAGCTTTCTGCAGAGCTTGCTTTCTGGACTATAAAATAAGCATAATGACGGATTTCATATGTTCATTCTGATGACAGGCAGTCAGGCACATAAAACTTCCTGCTGTCATAGAGGAGGGCCTTGAGGGACAGCATGGTGGGCAGGCAGGGGGACAGTGGTGCCCAGGGCTCACGCCTCCCTGTCTCATGCCCAGCCGGCACTGGAGGCGAGTCATGAACTTGGTTTGGAAACTGTCAAGTGCTTAATTAGCAGGGATTTATCAAGAACTCAGATGGCAGGCCCAGCAGATAGCATAATGGTTACGTTGCTGGACTCTCCCACATAGTCAACCGCAGTTCAAGTCCTGGACCTGGCGGCTTAAAACTCATGCTGGGCATATGTATGTGCAGGCCCCAAATCCAAGAGGAGAATGGAGGAGAAGGGACTGTTGTGTGGCCAACGCCCTGGCAGATGATTTCTTGCTTTCTGTCTCTCTGATGAGTGCACAGGCCCTATGGCAAAAATCTCTTAAAAAAAAAAAAAAGTAGAACTCAGATGGCAAGAAAGGACCTGGAGGTACAATATTAGGTCCTGACAGTCAAACCTATACCCCAGTCATGCCTTCTAGTCATGAAGATGAGAAAAAGAAGGGGCTGCTGGAGGGAGAAAGAAGTGGCCCTAAGAAAGAATGATGCCTCGAAGGGCTTTCTCATTTCTTCTCCTCAGCTCATTCTTTGCCACTGGGCAGCACCCACAGGAGCAGAGCCTACGGCTGGCGAAAGATCAACCCCGTGAGCACATCTGGGCAGAAGAAGGCTTTGCAAGGATCCCACCCATTCTCCATAACACCTGCCCCCCTCCATCAGCACCAAATGAGACTGGGGTCTCCTCTAGGGAGGGGGCTAATGTGTCTTTGTACCTGGAGGACCCGGTGACTAGCAATCACCAAAACAGAAACCGAAACCAGTGGTGATGGTGGTGATGGTTTCTTAACAGCTATTCACTAAGGATAGTGCTTTGTTTACCAAAATGTGACCATTGCCAGTGATTCTGCTTAAACTTTTATTTTGCATTTGTTCGTTGTGCTTTTTATACTAATGTGTGTGTGTAAATAAAGCCTAGGCCGTGGCACACTGTATGCTTTCTGGACAGAGATATGATGGGATGTATAGATGGATGGATGACCGATGGTCACCGGTGGCCCCTCTGCAGGCCACCATGGTTCCTAAGATGGTCAGGACTCTCATAGTATGTAAACACCACAGACGCATGCCTGTGGCCTCCATGATGCCATGCCCACCATAATTCTTAATAAAAGTTAGCAATATTTTAGACCCTAGAAACTTCAAATTCGAGACCTCTTAATCCCTGTTCCCTTTAATTACCAGACTCTGCTCTCTTGTACCCCTATCAAATGGCTGACCTGGTTAAGATTGGTGGCGATGAGAAGGAAGAAAATAAGAGAGACTGTAAAATGACTGGGATTCCCAAAAATTGGGCCAAAGGCAGGTTTCCTGCATTCTTGGGAAGGAATATCTTCTCAACCTTTCTGAACTACCACCCGGTGCTAATCAGATTGAGGAAAGCCCTAACAGGCTCACCGATTTTGTTCCTTGAAGTTGGCCCAGATAACATCTCAGTCCCGTGTTTCCCAGCCTCATCCATTGCCGGAGGTCTGAAGGCCTCGTTACCAGCACACACCAGGATGGAGGGGCTGCGCAGCAGGCTCTGCAGAGAGTCCACCTGGGGAAGGAGAGCACTGAGTCAGGAGGGCTGGTCTGCAGAGCCCCTCTGCCTGGGAAGGCCCAGGTGGAGGGAGAATCATTTTTTCAAGCTCCTTCCTGATTTCTCATTCAAGGAAGGATCCAACCCATTCCCCATAATACCTCCATTACTAGCCAGAGGCCGAGGTCCTACAACCATGGTCCCCTCTCTACCTACATGCCTGTCTCCACTAGGTGTGATCTGAAGCTCACTCTAGATGCTTCAGGTGGAAAAGACTCCAGAGCCTTCAGGCTGCTTCTCTGCCCACATGTCTACCTTCTGGAATATGTAGTTCCTAAGCAACCGAAGCAGAAAACCCTCAGCTTCTACATGGAGAATTGATTCACTGTCCTATCCTGTCCCATCTGGAGGGTCCTCTCTGGTGTCCAGTTCCTGTTTTCCAGTATATTCCAAGCCCATCATCTCGGCTTCTTCTCTAATAGAGTGGAGTGGAAAGGGGCAAGGCTCTACTCTCCTCACAGTGGGCCCTGTCCCTCCAGACTCCCACAATGGTCTCTAGGCTCCTGACCCTGTCCTCCCAACCCACCAGTAGGACGTCCCCCTGCTCTCTTCTGGGTGCAGAATGGAGCAGCCAACATCGCTGCTAGAGTCTGTGCCAGGAAATAGGTCACTAATTTAGAAAGTCACATCTGGCCCAAGAGAGCCCTGCATGCCTGAGGAATTGCACTATTGAGAGCATTACATGTAATTAATAAGGTTGGAGGATACCTTCTCATCTTTCAAATGCAGAATGTGTTCTTTTTCATTTTTTCAACTTAAAAGGATGTGATCATTAAGAAGGAAATGAAAGAAAGAATTCTTCCTCCAAAATGACATGAATTTCTCATATCAGATCTTTTAGTTCAGTTCATTTGAAATTAATTTTAAACTGCTAAGTATATTTATTAATTTTTAAAGTTGATTTACTTATTTCTTCTATGCACATTCAAGAGAGACACTCCCAACAAGGTCCTCACACTGCGATCCACCCCCCCAGTCTGAGCTGGCCAGAATCACGGGCACATACACACACCCAGAGTGCCAGCGAGGCCCAAGCAGGTGAGCCAAGTACCTTTCCCATGTGGGTCCAGTTGGGTTCCCTCTGTGCCACTGCCTGGCCCATGTGTATTTCTGCTTTGATTCAGATTTCTAGTCCATTACAAAAATGTAAACATAACCCAGTTCCAACAATTTACTAGATTTAACCAGGCTTCTAGGGTATCAGACTGCATAAAACAAGAAATGATTGAGGACAAAATGATGGCGGCATCCCAAGGAAGAGGTGGAATCTTGGATCCTTGGGGGGAAAAAAGAAATATATGTCTAGTAAAGGACTCACAAGATAGTCCTTCCTGGAGAGCAATGAGGTTATTTACAGACACCCTCATAACTCTGCAGTAGATCTATATAAAAATATCCTAATATCTTTTTCTTCAATTACCTCATTTTGTGCCTGTTTTCTCTCCTTCACCATACCTACTGAACTGTGAGCTAACTGAAGGTATGGACCTTGCCTTTTTTTCCTGTGTACTTACTCTACATAGTACATGCTAGTACGTGGCAAATGCATAATAATTCAAAAGCATTCTTGCATTGTGGCTTTGAAGTAATTAATTCTGGCTCTATAATTTGCTAGCCATGTAACTATGAGCAAATTACTTCATCTTGGGATCAGCAGATGGTGTAATGGTTACATTGCTGGACTCCTATATGGCTGACTGTGGTTCAAATCCTAGCCAGGTATGTGTGCATGCGTATCCAAAATCTCAAGAGGAGAATGGAGGAGAAGGGATTGTAGCGTGGCCATTTCCCTTCATTTTCTGTCTCTCTGTCTTTCCAGCGAGCACATGCACCCTATAGCAAAAATCTCTCTTAAAAAAAGTACTTAATCTCTGTGCCTCAATTTTTCAATTCTACAAATAGTAATAGTATTAGCTACCCTATCAGCTTACATGGTAGATGCTGTGCCCTAGATTGATCTACCTCCATCCTATTCTCTTTTTGGTCTGCGTTTCAGTACTACAGAGCTTAGAAAGCTGAAAACCCATTTCCTGGGCTCTCTTGCAGCTAGGGCTCTAAATTTGAAATAGGTTCTACCAATTCAATGCCCTTGTACAAGAAGTAGAACATGGTAGCGAGGCAGAAGCCATCTTCCTTTTGCTTTCAACTGTTGCCCCCCACCAAGAAAAAAAAGTCAGAAGTATAAAAAATCATACACAGTTGAGATGGCAAAAGACACACTCATTGTCCCACTGGCATCAGGCTATCAACAGAAAGTTGTGGCATATTACCTTCCCCGTTCTGAAACACAGCAATGTTGGATGATACTGAACTCAATAATTCCAGTGACAATGCCCCAGTAATCCACTGTCTTGATTGTGTTAGAAGTGGCTACCCCAACAGGTCAATTCTGTACTATTCTGGGACTATTTTCCAGGAACCCATCCTTCTCCTCCAGCCGTTCAAGGAATCTTGAGCATCAAACTCTCTGTGTAAATCCTTCCTGCTTGAGATTCTTGGAGAGAGTCCTGCTGTCTGTACTGAGCCACAGCTGATGCAGCACATTATAGCAGGGTTGGTGCAGGCAATAGACCTTCAAGAATGGGAATCTGGGATTAGTTATGTGACCTGGTTGGATCTGAAAGTAGTGATAACCTGGTAATAATGGGATATTACTAGCCCATGGTCCACAGTGACAAAGTAAGTTTTTTTACTGATCCCTTTGATAGTAGAAAGCAGTATGAACTTTGACTCACCACCAGTTGCTATAATAGATTCTTAAAAACAGACTAAGAATTACAAGGACTATGGAATGGGTTGACTTCTTTGACTGTAAAAAAATGGCAAGCTAAATTCTGAGTTCAGAGGTGGCCAAAGGGCATGGGAGCTTGTATAACTACTGTCAAAGAACTTCTTTTCTCCTGTAGCCAAAACTCAGTTGCAGAAATTTATTATGATGGTTGCTGAAATACAACTAAACTTGATGGTACATGATCATAAGGCCATAAACAAGGTGTGTTGAAGCAGTGCTTGATCTTCAGGTGGAGATGATATGTAATAGATCAGGCTCAAGAACTTGAAATAAGGCATAAGTAGTTGCTTGAGCAGGTAGCTCACACTCCCAGTTCACCAGCTCTGCTACACAGCTGCCTTTCCTCGGCACACACCTGTGACTTCCTCGGGGCATTCTCTATAACTAGTTAGCTGAAGAAGAAAATATCTTATTATTTTATTCTGGGTGTCAGGGAGTTGCATAGAACATGCTGACATGACCAAAAGTTGGCTTATAAAGCATTACAAACACATGGTGGGCTATGAGGACATGAGGGAAAAAAAAGTCCAGGGGACAATGTGATTTGGTTGAATATCTTCCATTGAAGGAGCAATGGTGACAGGTTCTTTAGCACTGTCACATTATGGCTTATGTGACAATCAGGGAACTGGAAGAAACAAGACTAGAAGATTGATGACAAGAAAGTCTGGAGAAGAATCTGTGAATGGATCTCTCAGGTCTGGCCCAGAGGGTGAAAACATTTGTGTCCCATGTCAATGTTCACCAGAAGGTGATAATCAGATTGACAAATTGACCTGTGCAATGGATGTCAGTCATCCTCTTTTTCCAACTATCCCAGGGCATACCCAATTAGCTCATGAACCAAGTAGAAAAGTAGCATGAACTAGGGGGCCAACAGCTGTTATAATGGTTACGTTGCTGGACCCCCACATAGCCAACTGTGGTTCGAGTCCCAGACCTGGTGGCTTGAAACTCATGCCAGGAGGGTGTGCATGTGTGCCCAAAATCCTGAAAGGAGAATGGAGGAGAAGGGATTGTGTGTGGCTATCCGTTCTGGGGGGTGTTTTCTTGCATTCTTTCTGTCAGTCTCTCTGGCGAGCACACATGCCCTATGGCAAAAATCTCTCTAAAAAGACAAGAAAAGTAGCATGAACTAGCAGTATCAATGCCACCTCATTTATGTAAACCTAGTGTCTACCTCTACTCAGGGTCTAATCTACCAAGAGCAGAGACCAATGCTAAACATGTGATTTGCATCATGTCTTGAGAGACTCAGCCAGACACCTGACAAGAAGCTAATGACATTGAACTATATTGAAGGGGAAGCTCAGCAATTTGTATCTATCAACATAGACACTTATTTTGAATATAGATTTTGTTCCTTGTCCATCATCATTCTCCCAGTATTACCTTCCATGGATGCACTGAATGCCTTATGCAGCATTGCTACCACCATGAAAATTACTTCTGTCTAAAGAACTGATTTTAGAGCAAAATATAAGGGACAATGGGCTAACACCCATGGAACTCCCTGTGTAACCATATACCCTGTCATCCCCAAACAACCATAATTTACAGAACAGTGGAATAGTCTATGGAAGACTTATGTGCACCAACTGGAAGACATCACTTTATGATGTTGAGGTGTTGTCTTGCAGGGTAGGACATGTGCTCTGAACTGGCAAATGATCTGTGGTGCTATTTCACCACAGACTACAGATACCTAGGAGTTAAATAGTGAACATGACAGTTGCTTCTTCACTGTTACCCCTATGACTTAGCAGCAAATATTTTGCTTTCTATCCTACCAAATTTGTGCTCTACTGGTTATACAGGGAATCCCATTGTGTCACTTCTTTTGTTGTAAAATCAGTTTTTGAATAAAAGTAGCCTTCATGGGTTATGGTGTGGTTTGGATGTCTCAGGACCCAAGGGAATGCATAGTGGTGCAGCAGAGGTGAAAGTCAAGTCAGCCAGTGGGTGGATTCCTCATGACAATGAACTAACAGGCCACAAGGAGGTTTCTGTATTGGAGGGCATGATTGGTTCTGATTGTCAAGGGGACTTGAACCATGGTTGACCATGTGGGAATCCAGCTGCTTTAACCACCATGCCACCTGCTGGGGAATAGATTCTTCTCACATAAAGAAGATCAAAAGGAAGTCATCTATTCCCCAGGGAACCCGCTGGGGTGCTTTCTATGGCAGCCATGTTCAGTGGTAAAAACTAACACAGGTCCATATAGGGAGGCCTTCCAAGGGTTCAGACCCTGCCAGGTGCATAACTGCAATCAACTAGGTGCTGGCAGAAAGCAGGAGGAACATAAAATACCTAGTCGAAGGAAATCTTAAATACCAACATTGTATTAGACAGCCTAATTAGATATGTATTAGATAGCCTAATTAGATATTGTATTAGATAGCCTAATTCTCTTCACAGCTCTGCCAGGTATCAATCTGAATCTCTTATTTCTTGTTCTTAATTTCCTATACTATTTTATAGAAAGTATTTTGATAGTCATGGACTTGATAGACCTTAAGATAGAGGGTATCAAGGTGGAATTGTGACGGAATCAGGAAACAATGGTACAGTGATGACACAACTTTGGGAGAGAAGATGAATTTGTTTCTGGTTGCCAGAGGGTGAGCCATATTATCAAGTGAGACCATGTTGCTATAGCTGGCGTTGGTAAATTTGAATTTTGGTGGAATGTTGTATACAGATGTTAAGTAGCTAGAGAATTAGATTGTAAGGAGATTGGGAATTAGATAGTCAATCTTGGGGCTGGCAGGTGGCATGATGGTTAAGGGTGCTGTACTCTCACATAGCCAATCGCAGTTTGAGTCCCGGAACTGGTGGCTTGCTTGCTTACTTTCTCTCTTTCTCTCTCTCTCTCTCTCTCTCTCTCTCTATCTCTATCTTACTCTGTCCCTCTCTGGTCAAATTAAAATAAATAAATAAATAAATAACGTTAAATAAAAGAATTATTTAAAAAAAAGAGAGATTAGTCAATCTCCATTCTCTATTCTGCCCACTGTGGAGTCTCAAGGCAAGAATTGCATTCACTAGCCTTCTTCACAGTTAGGGCTGGATGCAATTGAATTCTCCATCAATAAGTGCACCTACTCATGGTTGGGAAGACATATGTGAGACACACCCATCTCTTCTTGCTCCCATATGATGCAATGATGCAAGTGTGTGGGTATCAGGAAGTGATGGCAGCTGCAGCCATAGTGGTTAGACTCGGTTCCCAGTGATCCTGGGTGTCAAGATGCAGCTATGGTGACTTTCTGAAACCAGTGTTATTAGCTGAGTTGCCAGCTACACAGAAGAATTCTTGAATTCAATAATCATAGCAACTTCCTGCAGAGGCAGTAGTTTTCTGCTAAAGCAGCTTCAAGTTTACTTTCCAGTTTTCCAAAGATTCAGAAGCCCTCTAATGCCCTGTATTAAATCACTTTCTGTTAAGCTTCCTTAAGTAGTTTGTTTCCTGCACTGAGCTCTCACAGAAATTGGTAGTTAAGAGGACTAGATAGGAAACTAATGAGAGTGTGCAAGACAAGGTGGGGGGTCTGGCACTACTAGGCCCTTGCTAATGGTAGCTAAAAAGGTCAACAGCAATTGCTTATTTGATTAATTGTCTTGATTGAATGTCTTCACCCTATTCATTTTAAATTACTGCGTTGTGAGAAATGTCATGACATATTTTTTTCTGTTTTCTATGCAAAAATGTGTCATGACTTTTCCTACAACCCAATAGTAGCAGGGTGATCGAGTGCCTCTTTTTAAGGCATAATCACTCCACTCAAGTATTTTGACCTCCGTTTAAGTACCTCCATTTAAGAAGAACATTTGTAAGGGAATATCAGACTCTAGCAGCCTACCTTTTTCCCACTGACAGTGTACACCTGCTTCACAGGAAAGCGCAGAACATCTGAGGCTTTGCTGAGAAAGGCTGCCAGGTTCCTAGTATTTCCATGACTGAGAACCACTGTTCCCTGGAATCTAGGGTCCCCATTCTTAATCAACTTTATCTTCCTTGGGACTTTAGGACCCTTCCGGGAAGAGGATGTTCCTGGTGTCTCATGCCGGCCTTCCAAATCCCGAGACTGATGACCAGAGGGGCTTCTCCCTTGTGGCCGGCCTGGCCCATTGGGGGTCTTGGGGGGTTTCTTATCAGAGCAGAGGTAGCAGCCCCCATCTTCCAGCTGCTCCAGGGTGCTGAGGCCATGCAGTCCCCGGGGCGTGGTGACCGAGCGCACCCCAAAGGACAGAGGCATGCGCTGAGAGAGCTCATCCATCAGGGCGCTAAAGGTCTTGAAGGTGCGCTGGTTGACAGCCAGGCGAACCCCAGCAAACCGAGGGTCCCCTCGCTTGAGGAAGGTTATCTTCTTGGCTGGCGTAACCTGGATGACAGAGGGGGTGCGAGCCACAGAGGGCAGAAGGCACTCACGGTGGTTTGGGGCCTGGGCATCCTTCAAGGTGCTGTTCATGACGTAGAGGCCCAGGTAGCTACAACAGTCAAAGGGAGAGGGAAGTGAGACGGTAACTCAGGGCTTGCATTTCCTGTCTCCCCTTCTTTATAGAGGTGCTTCCCGCCCACCCCAAATTTGATCCCTTTGACTATGCTAAAGTGGCTTAACCATTTGCATAGAAGGAAGATCAAGGTTTGACATCAGACAAACCTGAGTTCAAATCCCAACCCCACCTCTACATGGCCCAGAGTCTTATCACATGTTCTGGGTTCTGGTGGCCCTCATCTGTAAAATGCAGCCAAGTCACTTCGTATGGCAATTGCAATAATTAAATGAGTTTACGCCTATGAAGCATCTACCATAGAACGAGTATCAATAAAATATTCTTTTCCTTCCTCTTGCTGTTTCTCTTATCCTCTTCTCCCAACCTTGAGCTCCTTTGAGTACACCTCATAGTTTTTCTCCTTAGGTGGGTAAATAGAAAGCAGATCATGAAGCTCAGCAGCAGGAAGGTGGGGCAGGAGTAGGGGACCTGGGCAGCGTGTCCCCCTCTCATGGGCTCCTCTGGGACATTTCCACCTCCCTGGACTCCATCCCTCCAGCTATCAGGTGAGGGGCTGGAGCAGAGGGCATTGATTCCAAACCTCTCGGGTCCCAGGATAAAGACAAAGACTCTTGGAGCGCTATGTGGTCACCCAACAAAGATGCCACCAATTGATGTCACGTGTTTTCTCTTTATTCTACAGCAAAGCTTGCTTCTAGAGAAAAATAGAGCTGCCTCTCACATCTCCCCAAATTCATTGCAAGATGTGTGATGAACCCTATCAGTGAATAGCCCACCCTACTGCCACCGCCATGGGAGACTGAGGCTCAGGCCAGTGGTGGTGAGGTCAAGGCCATCTGCCCCACTGCTCATTCCTATTCCTTCTTCCTTGCCGCCGTAGGGAAGCCCCATTGCCTCACACAGGTCTCTTTCAAAAGCCTCCCACATGCTCTTTCTGTCCCAGGTCACTATGCTCTGCTCTGTGCACCTGCTGGCTGGGTTGTCCTGAAACCCAGCTTTCCTGTGCTCCAAAACCTTCAGTGGCTCCTCAGGATCTGCAGAAAGAGGTCAGGCCCTTTACCCCACAATTTGAGGGCTTCTGTTCTTCCTGGCTGCCTCACTGCCTGCTTCTTTCCCACACAAAAGTTCTTTGCTCCACCCAGACTGCCTGATTCGGAGGTTCTGTCTGCTCGGTGACCCCTGCCCTTCCGCACTCGGTCTTAGCTACCCTCTTTTCAGGTGTCTTCCTTGCCCCACTCTCAAAACCTGTAAAATCCCTATTTTCAGTGCAGCTTCCCTGACGGTTCCTACATCCCGGGCCTGCATCTTTTCTGGACGACCCCTCCAAAACCTGTAGGCAGAATCTATGCCCCCCAGGGTGCCCAGCCCTGCCCCTGACATAGAGCAGGGGCCAGGACATACATACCGACGAATGGCAGCAACATTTCACAGGCCTATCCCAAGGCCAGGCCTGGCTGTCAGGGGGCACTTCAGGGGCTCTGACCAAGTGAGGCGTCTTCGTAGAACTAGAACAGGACATGAGCTCAGACACCACCCCAGGGGGCCACGGTCTTCCCTGGTGTGGCCATTAATGCTCAGTTACGGCCCAGCCAGGCCTGCGGCTCCTTTTCTGACCTTTGGTCTCCATTTAGTCCTGTCTGTCTTAAGGAGAAAAACACTTCTCTTATTTTCAACATCTTGGTGCTCAGAAAGGCTCTATAATCCTTTCTCATCTCTGGCACCAGCTTTATAATTAGCTTCTTCAATCTCCTCCCACCAACTAATCCCTTTAAGCTGCTCTCCTAGAGCTCCCGCTAATATCCCCGCTGCTGCCAGAAGCAGTGGTACAAAGGGCCTGCCCTATAGACAAACTCTTCTCTCTACTCAATTCTCATTTTCACTTGTGACTATGGAATCCCTCTTGGCCCTGACTGAGGGACCAAGAGGAAAAGGAAGTGCCATGAAGTCCCCAGGACCTCTGAGTCTCGCCAGCACCACCACAATCCCCAGTCTCCAAGTCCCCTGACAACATCATGACCTCCAGTCACCCTGACCCCCAGTCACCATGTCCTCTGGCACCACCGTGACCCCCAGTCACCACATCTCTCAGATTCTATGATCCCCAGTCACTGTATCCTCATACACCACTGTGTTTCTGGAGTCCCCATGTCCCCAGCACCATCATATCCCCAGAATCACTGTGTTCCTTAAGTCACCATATCTCTAGCAGCACATGTGGCTCCCAGCATCACCATGGCCCCCACTGTCACCATATTTCCCATTACTACCGTGACCCTCAGCATCACCATGGTCCCCAGTATCACCATACTCCCCATAGCTACCATGGCCCCCAGGATCACCATGGCCTTCAGTGTCCTTCTGCCTCCTAGGGTTTCTGTTCCTTGCGTCTCCTCCTTTGCAGAGAGGGCCTCCCAGGATTCTCTGGGATAGCAGCTTGGAAGGAGGTTTGCGGGAAGGCAAGGTTCCTGGCCTGAGCTACAGCAGAGGCCTTCTGTGGTTCCTTGGGGGACAGGCAAAGAGGCACAACATAGAGTCAGCCCTCAGTGTCCTAGGAGGCCTGGGCCTAGGACCACCCACAGACACTCACATCTGCAGTCCCCAGGCCCCTTGTATAAAATGGGGTAGTATTTGCATATGACCTACACACATCTTCATAAATCATCTCTGGATCATTTATAATACCTAAGATAATGAACATGCTATGTGTATTGTTATATCATATTTTTTCAATTTGTTTAAAAAAATAATTTAAAAACTTTTCTTTCTGTCTGGATTTGGTTGAACCTGTAGATACTCAGGACTGACTGTACACTCAGGTGGTGACTGCCCCTTTCTTCTGGCATTTTCTAGACTATAACTGTCTGAACTGGAATTTTTAATCTCCAACCGGAGTTTTGAAATAAAAAGAGAAATTTGAGGGGCAGGCCCGTAACTCAGTGGTTAAGTGCTGTGCGTGGGGAGCTGGATGTCATGTGGCTGACAGTAGTTGGAGTCCCAGCCCTGGCAGCTTGAGAAACACACAGACTACACACGCACGCCCCTAATCTGACAGGTTGGAGAAATGGAGATGGGATCGTGGCATTGCTACATCCCATTTTGGGAGCATTTTCTCTTTCTTTTTCCCTCCGACAATAAAAAAGAGAAGTGAGAAATTTGACCCAAAACATCACAAATGCTGAAGGTAAGGCTGACAGCAGCTGGGGTACCCCAGGAAGGGACAAAGCACACAATCCAGGAAGAGCTGGTAGGAATTCTTAACCATCCCCCCCAGTAAATCGACCTGCACTTGCATAACTTACAGGGTTCTGCTGATCACTTCAGCTGGTTCATTCACACTCATGCACACACACGTGCACACACACATGCACAAGTTGGAAAGAAGGTAGAACTCCGGGGAAAGGCGATGCTGTACGAGGTACAGACACCACCCTCCTCATCACAGGATGGAGAGGTGGCTGCTCTCCTGCCCCTCCAATACTCCCAGAAGCAGGTTCAGCCTCATTTCCACAGAGAGACAGAGACCTACTGACAAATACAACCTTTGCCACTACGAGGGTGCCGGCAGGAGAGATTGTCTTCTTTCAAGGCTTAACACGCTTTTAAGCCTTACACTTTCAAGATGACCTGGCCCTGCTGGGTTATCCATTCATATGGTCACTCATTCAGTCACTCATTCATATATCCAACAAGAATTTGGGGGCATCTGTTGTGTGTCAGGCTTTCCGTTGGGACCTGGGAATACAAAGATTAATTCAGCACAGCGCCAGCTTTCAACAACTTCACTTTCTAGTGTGACAGGTAGGCATACTCGTACACACCATCATACATGTTCGGAGATAGATGTAAAATATGCACAGGGCGTGACTGAAACGAGAGTAAGAGGAATGGCAGATCAGAGACTTCCTGAAGGAGCTGATGTGGAGACTCCTAGGCTGAGACTAAAGAGCAATCTAGGGATTAGCAGAAATGTAGATCTGGCCTCGGTGCCGACACTGACCAGCTGGGGTGGATGGGAGTGGAGAGCAGATCCAGGGATGCTGGGAGCAGCTGTGGCAGAGTCAGGCAGGGCAGGGCCCACTGGGCTTGACACTTGCCATGCCTGTATCAGGGTGTTCAAAACCCAGACTGAAAAACTCGATTCTTCAGTCAGACAAGCATCAATTCTCTCCTCAGCTCAATGGATGTGAGTTACGGTTCCTGTCTTACAAAACAGAAAGAGCTTCGCTGGGATGAGAGCCTGCAGGGAGCAGCCGCAGTAAGCCTTTCGCGGATTCTTTTTGAGTTAGGGAGGGTCTAGGATGGGAAGTGGGGGATCTTAAAGTTCCTGCCCGATGGACTATAGGAAACAGCTGCCCATTCCTGCGTTCCCATATATCAGACGGACCTCTGGATGCTGAACCAAGGATGACCCATCAGCTAGTATATAATGTTGTATGTATCAGTTTCCCCCTTGTTCTTGTCCTTCTTTACACATCGTGAAATCTCTCTCCCTGAGCAGGAGCAGGTGAAGACTTGACCACTCTAATAAGATGAGCTAGTAGGACACCAGACCTGACCTAGAGCTAGGACACCCTGTACCCACAGAGCTCGTCCTGACCGTATCATGAGCCCAGCTGGCCAGGTGATCACAGAACCTCCCCCACAGCAGAGAAGGTGGCTCCTCCACCATTGGCACTCACCGGGGGCGAGGGGCCAGCCAGAGAAGGGTGCGAAGGAAGGGATGGCCTGGTCCTTGTGGGTGCAGGAATTGGGGGGCAGAAGAGCAAAGAGTAGTAGGCTGCAGAGCTGGAGATGGCAACCTGGGGCCTGGTTCCCAGCTCCACCCACTCTCGGCTGGGGGTCAGGTGGGAGTACTGGTTTCGGGGAAGGGAGAGAAACGTCCAGATAAGGTCTGGGCTGGAAAGAGACGCCACCACCACCATCATAACCACCATTACTACCAACACCACTGAACCGATTCCTGCTCAGGGTAGTGCATCAAGGATTGTTCAGGCAAAATGTTTGGACGGGGTGCTGATGTTAGCTTTCCCACACTCCCATAATGTGTGGAAGGAGCCATGTAGGATCTGAGAGTCTGGCTGGGAAGCTGTGATGGTGATCGTGGTGAGCACTGAGACCCAGTGCTGAAGGAGTCGTAGCACCAGTCAGAGCCAGAGGAGGCTGAAATAGCAGGTGGGGTTGGGATCCCCTGCGGGACTGCAAAGGCTGGGGGAGGGACTGAGGGGATTTCTGGAGGAAGCAGGGGAAGAAAGCAGAGGAGGCCTTCCAGCTGTGTGTGGGTGGGGGCTGGGGCAGGGAAGCAGAGAAAAACAGATTAAGGGGCAAAGAGAGAAAAAATAGAAATCACAGGAAATGCTTACAAAAGGTGACAACCCTCACGGAAGAATGGGCAGAGAGGCTGGCCTTCGGGGGAGGCGGTCCTGGAAGTGGACTAGGCCAGGAAGAGGGGCTGGCGAGGGAGCAGACAGCAAGAGGGGTGGACGCAGGGAGAGAATAAACGGGGTGAGAGAAACCTGCAGGTGGGTGGAGGCTGGGCATCGCAGAAGGGAAAGCGTATGACACCAGAGCCAGACTCAACAGGGATGCGCAGGAAGGATGGGAGATGGTGCAATAGCCGAGAGTGAGAGGCTGATCAGCATCCACATGTGAATAGCTGAGAGAAGGACTGGGTGGTACGAAGAGTCCCCAAGGAAAATGCACAGGGCACATAGGCCCCATAGGGGCGAGAGCTGCTGCCATTCCTTCGTAGGATCCTCCATCACCACACAGGTCTACACGGCCTGTGCAGTCAGCCAGTCGTCTTCAACACCACCTCCCAGTGACTTGCATTTGCCATGGGTTGAAAAAGGGCACCATAGTTTAGCAATCGAGCAAAAAGCATTAATGGCACAAAGAAACATGGTATTATCTGTTGAAGATATTTTGTAGTTTTATCAACTGTACTAGGAAGAAATGTTCACCTGTTGAAATATCCATTTTGTAAGCCAAATAATAATGTGATTGAATGTATAAAAGAATATAAAATTAAAAAATAAATAGAAAATTTAAAAAAATATTGAAAATAAAAAAGAAGATAGACTAAAAGTCAATAAGCATAAAATAAATAAATAAACAAACAAAAAATGGTGACAACCTCCAAGTCATACCATTAATTCCAAGACACATCGTAATTTCAGAGATATTGAAAGTTAAAAGAAAAGAAAATAAAGTATGCGTGTTAAGGTCAGTGAAAAACAGGATGAGAAAGAGCCAAGCGCAAGTTGTATACACATCCACGATGAAGCCCCAGCGTTTAATCTAGTCTGCTTCTAATTGATTTGGGAAAATGACAGCCTCAGAGAGCCAGTATGCTACAGCCTGACAGCTAGATCACACTGATCGGCGGGTATATAAGACTTGTAAAAAACAGAGGGGGTTGGGACTGGCAGGTGGTATGGTGGTTAAGACGCTGGACTCTCACATGGCTGACCACGGGTCCAGTCCTGACCTGCTGGCTTGTTTGCTCACTTTCCCTCTCTCTCTCTCTGATGAGCACATGTGCCCTAAAGCAAATTAAATAATAAAAATAATAAATAAAATAAATAATTCTTTTAAAAAAAGAGAGAGAGAGGACCAGAATGAGTTACCATTTCACACTTACTGAAATGGTCAAGGAAAAAAAAAAAAAAGCAGAAAGCAAGTGTTGGCACAGATTGAAACACTGGGACATTGCTGGTAGAAACGTCAGATGGTGGAGCCACCATGGAGAACAGTAAGGTGGGTCCTCAAAAATCAACCATAGAATTACTTTATGACCCAACAACTCCACTTGGGGGTATTTATCCAAAATAATTGAAAGCAGAGATATTCTTACACATTGGTAGAAGCAGTGTTCATAATAACCAAAAAATGTAAACAATCAAATGCCCATCAATAGGTGAATGGATAAACAAAATGTGGTCTATATATATAGTGGAATATTATTCAGCCTTAAGAGAAAGGGAAATTCTGGGGCCAGCAGGTGGCATGGTGGTTAAAGTGCTGGACCCCCCAAATGGCCAACCGCAGTTCAAGTTCTGGTGGCTTAAAAATCACTCCAAGTGCACACTCATGTGTGCCCAAAATCCCAAGAGGAGAATGGAGGAGAAGGGACTGCATTGTGGCCATCCCCTCTGGGGGATGATTTCTCACTTTTCCTCTCTCTGTCTCCATCTCTGTCTCTCTCCCTGGTGAGTGCATGCACCCTATGGCAAAAAAGAAAACACTTAAAAATATTTTAAAAGGAGGGAAATTCTGATACATGCTACAACATGTATGAACCTTGGGGAACTTATGCTAAGTGAAATGAGACAGTCACCAAAAGACAAATACTGTATGATTCCACTTGTGAGAGATACCTAGAGGAGTCAAATTCATAGACACAGAAAGTAGATCATGACTCCCAAGGGCCGGGGTGGAGGGAAAATGGAGAGTTCACGTTTAGTGGGTATGGAGTTCCGGTTTAGGAAGATGGGAAGTTCAGTAGATGGACGGTGGAGACTGTACACATAAGCATGGTTAAAATTGTAAATGTTGGGGCCAGCAAGTGACATGATGGTTAAGGCACCAGATTCCCATAGGGTCTGCCACGTTTTGAGTCCTAAACCTGGTAGCTTACTTTCTCACTTTCCCTTTTTCTTTTTCTCTGTCTCTCTCTGATAACATTTAAAAAAATAATAATAAATAAAATTAAATAATTCTTTTCCAAAAAGTGGTAAATGTTATGTGCACTTGACCACAATAAAGGCCACCGAGGTTATTCTAGGAGTTTGTAGGAAACAACGGCACGTGAGGCCACGTTATAAATGATTACCTTGGAATCTGGGGAACTTCTCGAGAAACTATCGAAGACAGTTCTTAAAATTTTCTAGGTATGGGACCAGCAGATGGCATACTGGTTACATCACTGGACTCCCATGTAGTTGACTGTGGTTCGAGTTTCAGACCCAGCAACTTAAAACTCATGGCAGGTGCATGTGAATACATGCCTAAAATCCCGAGAGGAGAATGGAGGAGAGGGATCGAAGTGTGGCCATCCCCCCACGGGATGATTTATCGCTTTCTATCTGTCTCTCTCTCTCTCTCTCTGTCTCTCTGGTGAGCACATGCGCCCTATAGTAAAAATCTCTAAACAAAGAAACAAACAAACAAACAATTTCCAGGTAATACTCCCCTCCCTTTCAAAATTATGATGGAAACCATGACCATCATCAATCTCTCTCCTGAAAAGTGGAAATATTTTCATATACACACTATTGCATACAATCTCAGGAGGCACGGCCTCTGAAGCCCACCTATATATGTCCCCCACCCTAAGAGACCCATGAGGAACAGGCGAAGAACCTTCCATCTAGTCCTTGGTGATGAGGAAACTGAGGGGAGGTGGGACAGTAGACAGACAGTGAAGACAGTAAGCTCTGGGCTGACACGGTACCCTGATGGTGTGACTTAGAAAAAAGGAAAGAAATTGTGTTTATTCAACCTGTAGTCACTGGGAAGAGTTTCCCAGTGATGGTTTCCTTCCTGTCTGGTAATGTCAGGAGGACACATCCCGGACAGCCCAGGCACAGAGACTTAGGCCTTGATGAAACCTGATACCAACACAGGAAGTAACATCCTTGGAAACTGTCAAGAAACAAAAACAAAACGAAAAGCAGAGCACCTAGAGAATTTTCCTGCTACCCCCACCGGCCACCAACACACACACAGTTGCTCATACTCTCTAGACAACTTATCAGCAAGGGAAGTAGGTTAATGAGATGGTCTGGATTTACAGGGCTTACAATGCCAAGGGGGACGTGCAGCCTTATCTGAGCTCCTTGAAGGCGGGAAGGGAGCCTGGTTCATCTCTGTCCCTATGCTTAGCACATCATAGGTGCGTGACGAGTGTTTACAGAATAAACGATGCTTGGGGAGCCATGCAGTGGGAAGAATGGGGTGAGAGGCACAGTCAGCGAAAAACAGAATAATAATAAAACAGAGGACAAGTAGAAAGCACTCTTGCCTAACCAGGAGCCAAGTGCGTGAAGGAAACATATAAACAGCCATCGCAGGAGCAAGGCCGATAGCTGCCATGGCTGGAGGTAGCTTCAGAGGTGTGCGTCGTGTACAGACAGGGCATACACCCTCAGGATGCTGGTGGCCCTGAGCAAGCAAAAGAGCACTGAAGGGGCCTGTGGTCCAACCAACAGATAATTACAGGTGAAGGGAGCAAAGACCATCCAAAATGCAAAAGGCCAGGGATTTTTTAGGACACTAGGGAGATCTCAGCTCAACTTTTAAATTTTTGTTTATTCCTTCAGGGAGAAAGAGAGACCCCCAACAGAGTTTCTATGCTGCACTCCACCCCTAGCCTCAGCCAGCTCAGAACCTGGGCACACACGTGGGATCCACATGTACAAGGAGACCCCAGGATACGGACCCAAGATCTTCCCATCTGGGTCCAGCATCATAAAGCATTCCACCACCATGGGACCACCACAGCTGGCCCCTCAACTTAGAAAATAGCTTTGAAAATGGGAGTGGTTCAAGGTGGCTTAGGCTGCTATCTCAGAAATTTCATTTGGTTGCCAAGAACAGGGACTCTCTCCACCAAATTACTTAAACCAGGTAGAGGTCTATTTTCCTATCACGTTAAAAAAAAAAAAATCTATAGATATTCTCAAGCTGGTAATGAAGGCCCCATGGTGCCACCAGTGTCCCTGGCTCTTTCTGTCTTTCTAAATGGTTGTCCTTACTGCCATTCCCTCCTTAAATCTCCTCACAGTCACAAAATGGTTGCCGTGGGCCCTGTGGTTTGCTGGGATCCTATTTACCCTGGTCCTAGTGGTCTCTGCACACCAAAACCACTGCTATGATTTGAGGAGGGTCCTTCAAAAATTCATTGTTGGCCAGCTGTAGAGGTGCACCAGTACCATAAGAGGTACACCAGTTTTATAGTGCTGAGACCATAGAAGGTCCCAAGTTCACATCTAGCACACGTACCTATGATGCTGGCTGGCTCAGGCTGGGGGTGGATTCTGATGTGAAGACTCAATTGGGGGTGCTTATTTCTCCCTTGTGCTCTCTCTTTATTGCTATCTCTCTCAGAAGTATTAAATGAACCCAAAAAAAACCAACCAACCAACAACCAAAAAAAACTTCTGTGTTAGAACTTGGTTGCTTTTGTGATAGTATTAAGAGGATGGAAACCTAAAATGACTATTAAGAGGTAAGGCCTTTGGGAGGTGATTAAGATTAGACTGGTTCATCAGTATGGAATGTCCACAGTTGAATACTGGTGGCTTTCTAAGAAGAGAGGGAGAGATTAGAGTAGACACATGCTCTTGTCCTCACCATGCCACCTCAGGACTCTGCAAGTGGTCTCCACCTATAAGAAGACCCTCACCAGATGTGATCCCTTAACCTGAGACTTCCAAAATTGTAAACTGAATAAACCTTAGTTCTTTATAAATTATCCAGTCCGTGGTATACAGTTATTAACAACAGAAAAGCAAACAAAAACAACCACTTACTCCCCATTCCTGCATGATCCTAACCACACCCTATGGACCCCAGGTAGCTCAGGAAAACCAACTCACCTTAACATACCTTGATGATGCTTCGTCCCGAGTGGGAGTCAGGCTGGGGGTAAGGAGGTCTTGTTTAGAGCTCAGACATGGGACTCGGTTCAGCAAAACCCCTCTACATTTGGAGTACCTTTCATCTTGTTTAGATACATCTCTCCCTCCCACCAGCAGTACTCCCCACCTGACTCCCAACTGGGAGTGGGGAGGGAGCTGGAAACTAGACCCTGTTTTGCCTTCTTCCATCTCTGTAGTCTGCTTCTCTTTGCCACCCTGTTCCCCTTTTAGGCAGGAGGATGAGGGACAGGCAAAGGCATGAGTTAGTCCTTTATCCTGCTGCCCTGAAATCTCCATCTTACAATGTCTGCCTAGACAACTGTAGGACTTAGCAACATGATCATCTCTACCTGCTCAGGGAGCTAGGGGTGTCAGCAAGGACAGGGTGTATGAAACATGCCAACAAATATTAGGATTCCTGAAGCAGAAAAAGGCCTTTGACAGAAAATGATAGAAAGTGACTATGATGAACAAGTGACCAACACATAGTTTCAAAGATCCGCTGTATGCCTCAGTACCTATGGTTAACAGGATGGCTTGTGCACTTCGGAATTGTCATGTGCCCAAGCACACACACAAAATCAAAACAAAATAAACAAACGAAAACCCCAGAGGTTGCCAAGGAACTTTGGGAAGTGCTGGATATGTCTATTTCTTTGTCATGGTGATATTGTCACAAGTGTTTGCCTGTGTCCAAACTCACATCAAATATGTGCAGTGCTTTATCAATTAGACAAAGAATAAACTAAAGCTTTAAAAAACTGGCCAAGAAGAGAAGCATTTAAAAAATTGTTAAAAAAAAAAATGGCCAGGGACTAGATGGCAATGCTTAGCGAGGAGGACCCACATTCCACGTGGGAGGGTTCTGGGTTTGCATCTGGAAGCCTCCCCGAGAACTCTAGGCACACATACGCCCATGACCCAGGGCTGGCTGAGCCTGGGGGTAGATAGTGGTGTCAAGACCCTATCGGTGGAGCGCTTTCACTCTCTCTCTCTCACTCACAGAAGAAATAAATAAATGAACTTTAAAGTAAAGTCCAGGGGCCAGCAGGTGGTATAGTGGTTAAGGCATTGGACTCCCACTTGGCTAAACATGATTCAAGTCCTGGACACGGTGGCTTGAAAATCACACCAGGCACAAGGGTGCGTGTGGCCAAAATCCCAGGAGAACGAAAGAGAACAGATTGCGGAATGGCCATCCCCTTTGGGAGATGATTTTTCACTTTCCCTCTCTCTGTCTCTCTGTCTCTCTCTCTGACAAGTGCATGCACACTATGGCAAATAAATAAATAAATAAATAAAATCCAAAGCATCTCTAAGAACGATGGGAGTATAAGGACAAAAAGGCCAAGCAGGGATGACCCCGAGGCCAGCCTGCGGCAGAATATGCCATTTGTCTTAGATGAGTCTACAGCTCTATGTGCTGAAGGAGTCAAAGCACAGTGAGAACTGGGCCTCCGGAAGATTCCAAGCCCTCTGGGGCGGGTGGGAACAATGTGACTAACACCACCTGGCCTAGCAGTAGAAAGACCCTACAAGTTTTTGAAAGTACAGGTACTCGGACCCTCCTTCGGAGATTTTGGGCTAAAGCATAGGCAATCATTTCCCAAGCAGTGTTTATTTTATTTTATTTTGTTTTGTTTTTAATTTCCCAAGTGACTCCTAGCCAGTATTGAAACCCTCTGGGCTAAAACTGGGTCACAAGTGGATGGCAACCACATGCCAACCATGAGATGCTAAGCCTTGGTACAACACAACTATGCGGGTGACCTACGCCTGTAGTCCCAGCTACTCAGGAAGCCAAGGCAGAAGGACAACAAGATCAAGGCCAGCCTAGGCAATATAGCAAGACTCTTAAAAAAATGCCAATGTTCGTCGTGAACACCAACGTGCCCAGCGCCACCGTGCCAGATGAGCTCCACTCAGCAGCTGGCGCAGGCTACGGACAAGCCGGCCCAGTACCTCGTGGTGCACGTGGTTCCGGACCACTCACGGCCTTCCGGGGCTCCACCGAGCCGTATGCTCTCTGCAGCCTGCACAGCATAGGCAAGATCCAGGGCGCGAAGAACCGCCTACAGCAAGCTGCTGTGCGGCCTGCTGGCGGATCGCCTGCCGTCAGCCCGGACAGGATCTACATCAACTACTTCAACATAAACGCGGCCAACGTGGGCTGGAACGGCTCCATCTTTCCCTGAGGGCTGCGCCGGGCCTGCAACTACCCGACCGACCCACCTTGTAGTGTTATATGACCGGCCACCTGCAGCTACTCCCCTTTTCCAGTCTGGAGAAATAACCGATTTTGAGACCAAAAAAAAAAAAAAAAAGTCAAGGGACCAACAGATGGTGTAATAGTTACATCGCTAGACTCCCACATAATCGATCACAGATCGAGTCCTGGACCCAGTGGCTTGAAACTCATACCATGCTCATGTGCGTGTATGCCCAAAATCCAAGAGCAGAATGGAGAAGAGGACATTGTGGTGTGGCCATCCCCCTGGGGGTTGATTTCTCATTTTCTGTCTCTCTGTCTCTCTCTGGTGAGTGCATGCACCCTATAGCAAAAGTCTCTCAAAAACAAAAATTGAAAAATCAGTCGAGTCTAGGCACAACAGAGGTTTGTTTGCCCGAGGAGGCTTATGGGAGACTATTTTTTTTTTCTTTTTTTTTTTGGAGAGGTTTTTGCTATAGGGCGCGTGCGCTCGCCAGACAGACAGAGAGAGACAGAGAGATAGAAAGCAGGAAATCATCCCCCGGGGGGATGGCCACGCCGCAATCCCTTCTCCTCCATTCTCCTCTCGGGATCTTGGGCACGCACGCACACGCGCCCGGCGTGAGTTTAAGCCGCCGGGTTCGGGACTCGAACCGCAGTCGACTACGTGGGAGTCCAGCGACATAGCCATTACACTAACTGCTGGTCCCATGGGAGACTATTATAGTTGGACAATGCGGGGTTTGTGTGGATGTGAAAATATGCATCCACAGAGGAGGCTAAGGGCAGGTAAGCTGAGGCCACACCCTCTCTGTAGGTGGGGCCTTACTTGAGTGGTGCAAATGCCTGACACTCAGTAGTAATGGCGGTTCCTGGTGTGAGGGGAGGAGGTTTGACTATAAAGCAGTTGTCACAGTTGGGAGCCATAGCAGATTTCAGAGCAGGGCATGATGTTAGAGTGCTGATCACCCGGGATCTAGCAGCAGGATCAACTGGAGGAGGTGTGGGAAGTACCACCCAGGTGGAGACATTGCCATGGGGGGGGGGGGGGGGGCACATGCCAAACAGGTGAAGGCATTGCCATGGCAACACCTACACACACAAACGAAGACTGGGAGCTTCTTTAAAATACATAACAACTTGCCTAAAACTCTTCAGTTTACCAAGTGATTACACACACAAACATATATATATATCTCAGCTGTTCCTACCATTACCGATGAGGAAAGGAGGCTGGGAAACCCCACTGAACAAAGGAGGAATCCAAGGCTTGGCACAATTCCACAGTTTGTCCCTGTCCCCAGTCCTCCCCTTCTTCAATTTCAGACAAGGCTAGAGCTGATTTTCAATTCTGCAAACTCCCTGCTCTCTCCCCCCCAGCACTAACTTGACCTGTTGTGGAGGCTGGTTGTAGGCAGAGGAGAAGCAGTCCATTCTTGATGGGATGAAAACCAAGGACCACAGGCCCTTAAAGATGCCGTGCTGTGGGGAGGATACAGCTATGGCAAGTATCTGGATACAAAAACAGGAAGGGGGAAGCAAGCGCAGAGCAGCTTTGGAACCATTCCATTGGAGCAGAAGGAGCGGCTCCCAAACCTGCTTTCTCTGACACTTACAGTGGCCTCTGTGCACAGAGCAGCTCATTTCCTTGAGAATGTTTTTGTCATTTTGTCATCATGCTTCACCCCGTGGGCGGCCGTGGGGGAGGGAGCCTGCAAGGAGCCACCAGAGGACAGGTCCTGTTGAGGAAAGAAAGAGCATAAAGATGGGGCAGACGACAGCCCCAGGGACGTAGGGAGTGCTGTTTCTTCGATGCTGTCGCTGGTTCTAACAAATGATGCCAAACCACCTGGAGCAACCATGGGGCAAGAACAGTGGGAAATCCTTGTTTCCCCTTTTTAGGTTTAGTTACAACCGAGTAACCCTGCTTTATGCGCCTTCACTGGGAAGGAGACAGAACGTTCTAGAATATTCTACTTCGACCTCTCCCTTCTGGGAAATGAATGGAAGCAGTTTGCCTGTGATGTATGGATGTAGACTGGAGAGAGACCACCATTGAATCTGGAGTTTGCAGGGTGACCATGCAACCCTCAAATTCCTCTCCCACACAGCAGGAATGATAGTGTTGCCCAGGAGGTTTGAGATGGTGGACATGAAGCACCTTCATATAGTAAGCCATCAACTAAGATGAATTCTTTTAGTTTAACTCAATGACAGACAACCAGATCCTGGCTGTAAGATCCAATTTATTCATTTATGCAGTTATTTCCACCTAAAATTCAGGGGAGGGGATGCCCTAACTCACCCAGATTTCCCCTTTACCCCCTAAATCTCAGCATCCCTTGATCTCTGCATTCTCATGCTCACTTACCCCCGTGTAATTGTCTCGTGTGTACACGGCTTATTTATCCTAGCAGACCAGGGGATAGTGAAGGGTGAGGACTAGAACATTTACTTTGGAGTCACACAGCACAGTGCATGGCACACTGTGGGTGCTCAAGTGACGAAGTGGGTGAACATTCATTGGACAAATAGTCATCTGATACAGAGTCAAGTTGAGGAGTTTAAAGCCTTTGAGGACCTCCTGAAGGCTCTGACACTATTTGGAGTCAAGAATGACCTCCCCCCCTTTGAGATTAATCAGCCTATCCATCAGTCACCGCTCCTTCTTGGGCTGGGACTGTGCTATACCCAACTACTGCCTCTGCTTCTCTGTTATGTTGCACTGGGACTCACACCCCACAAGCTGGAGGAAGCTCAGGGAGTGAGGGTCAGAATCAAAAGGCTAATTGAAGAGATTTTAGGGAAGAGACACAGACGCAGGATAGGGATAGGGATACGCCAGGATGTCACAATAGAGGCAAGCTATTATTATGGCAGTATCTAAAGTGGTGAGGCCAGGAGGAAGCATTGCTGAGCCAGTGGGAGCCAGAGCCACAGAGCCACCCACTGGCCTAGAGCACAGATTGCAGACATTGTCAGTGCTCTGGCCTGGCAGGGGATGGGCAAACAAAGATCCCACCCTCTCTTCTCTGTTGTCTTCCATTGGCCAAATCCAACCAGAAACCAGAGGGCAAAGAAACCTAAAGGGAAACTTTTTAGAGGCCAAACTCCTAGATCGAAAGACAAAGAATAGAGCTGGGAGGAAAGACAGAGATTTAACAAGCCCAACACCCTAAATCAGAAAAGCTACCAGCCAGAGGAAACCTGGATGGGGGCACCAATAACATCCTTACAGACCTCGAGTGCACTTCAGCTCCAAAACACTCTCCACCAGCCTGGTACGTGACACACACTGGGGAGGCTCTGGGGAGTCTCCGCCTGCTCAGAGGATCCCATGGTCTTGGGCAAGGGGTAAAAGCATCAGATGCCTTGGAGAGGTCTTCTCGAGTCTATGAACCCAGAGCACCAGAAGGGGCTCCAAACCTCCAACGTGTGATCCAAATCAGTCTGGAAAGTTTTCCAGACCTATATTAGTATTATATGAACTTCAGTGACCACTGCTTTTTAGTGAGGTGCTGTTTGCAAGGCATTTTCACAGTATTACATGTAACTTCCACATAGTCCCATGAGGAATGCAAAAAGTATATCCCTCTTCACTCTCTTCTTATTTTGTCAGATGAGAAAACCAACTGAAAGACAGGAGAGAACCCAGGACTCATGACACTAGAGATCCTACCTTCTCTCTCTGCCTGTAGAGCAGGGTATCTAAAGGCCTGACTGGGAGCCCAAATTCACCCTACTACCCCACTGGGGCACCTCAGCTCCTGAAACAGAGCAGGCAGGGATCTGAGGGTCAGGCTGGACCACAGCCATGAGAGTAGAAAGAGAGGTGTTGAGAGCATGGCATAGGTTGAGCCCAGCATGCCACACAATACCTGCCAGTGGTGAGGGAGGGAGGCCCCTTGGCGCCTCTCTGACACCACCTCACTCAGCCACCTCCAACATGAGCTCAACCACGTGTCTGAGCCCCTTTTCTGTAAACAGTTCAGACTAGTTGCTCTCCTGGAATCCAAAAAAGAGGAGCAGTCATAGTTGTGGGCATGAGCAGCAAGAAGCAGCAGTATGTGGATCACAGATTGAGCTGCAACCCACAGGACAACCACAACTGTGTTGGCATCTCTGAGACTTCTTCAAGCATGGGGATCAATCTTCTACAGTTGTGACAAATTCAGGAAGATCAACATAAAGAATGCAAAACAGAGAAAGAGTAGAAATGGAAGCTGGGGCTGGTATTGCATGAGGAGAACTTGGCTTCCATGCTGTCGAGGGGCCACTTCCAAGGTTACTGGCAATGCTCCTTGCTGGACCTGCAGGAGGCTCTAGGTTTGGCAGGACAGCGGGCAGAAGAGTACCAATTCCCAGTACATTTGCTGGGTTAGAAGGCCATCCAAGGGGTTGGGGGAGACATGAGACTGCAGGCACGATGACACCAGCTACTGCTAAATTAGTGGGAGTTTACCACATGAAGGAAGGGGAGGCACCACCTGTTGTGAATTGAATGTGTCTCACCCAAAATTCATGTGTTAAACTTTGGCAGCCATTGTGAAGGGATTAAACTTAATTCAACTACAGCGTTAAGAAGTAGAATCTATGAGGTGACTGGAGTTAGATAAACTTATGAGGTTGGGGCCTCCCACCTGAATACTGGAGTTTATAAGGAGAACAAATGAGAACAGAACACAGACACAGACTGCTCAAGCTCCTGCCGTCCATCATGCATTATTGACCAGCAAGGAGACTCTCACCAAATGTGACCCCTCAACGTTGGGCCTTGAAACCATGAGCTGACTATAACTCTAATTCTATAAATTATGCAAACTCAGGTGTTTCTTTACTAGCAGTGGGACAGACCAATCTACCACACCTCCCATGGACATCCTCTAGGGATTACGACTCTTCCACCTGGCATGAGCACACTCAGTCATGGCCAGGATTTCCCCCTCCTCAAGGAACACCAGTCACAGCCTCTCTAGTCTCCATGAGACCCTCTTCACCAGAAATTAGAAGCCCATCTCCCCCAGAAATGCATCCAGCAAAACCCAAGGATACCTTCAAGCTCTCTTAGTAATTTTTTTCCTACAATGCAACTGGTGAAAGTGTATGGCTTTTTGTCTCCTCTTTGCTTCACTAATGTAGGCTAATTATGATAACTGCACAGAGCAATTGAACCGAGAAGGAACACAAGCAAAGGCTTGGGCCTGAGAAGAGTAGATCTTCATCTAATCCTACCAGCAGCCAATGCATGTCCTTGAGGAAATCCCTTTACCTCCTTGAGACCTGGCTTCCCCATCCAAAAAGTAGGGGAGGAAATGGAGGCTAGGCACTCTCCAAGTGACCCTTTAGCCTCAATAACCCATGCATCTGTCACCTTCTTCAACAGAACATCCTGTGGACATCCACAAATGCCCCCTGCCAAGTTAATCTCTGGTCTTCACCAGAGATTGTTACTCCCAACCCACCTATTCAATGCGTTTTGTACCATCTCTGCTCTCATGGATGCCCTGAAGAAACACAGCCAACGAAACTCAGGTGATCGTATGTGATCAAATTGTGCTGCGTTCCACAAGTACCTACTGAATACTTCCGAGGTCCTAGTGCTGTTGAAAAAGGAGACCAGGTAACTTCTCTGGAGAGAGAAGTTCGGAGACGGGAAATGGAAAGAGAGGAAAACCTTGATCTAAACATTGCTAAGAGCTCCCCATCTCCTCTGCAGTTTTCTTTCCTTCTCTTCCTGGTACTGAGCTGCTGGTATCCGAGGAAGCAGGTGACAAGAGTGATGGAGTGCGTGTGGAGACGGTGAAGGATTTGGGAGCTCTTTGTGTTGTTCTTGTAACTGTTTGGTAGGTTTGGAACTACTTGAAAGTAAACATTAGTTACTGAAGGAGCATGGACAGTGGGACCTGGGATCAGCTGAAGGCCCCCAGGCAGAAGGATGAAAAGATCCCTGAGTTCAGGCCAGAGCCCTGATATGTGGACAAAACCAGCCCCACTGAGGCAGGCACAGGCCTGAGGGTGCTGAGAGATGGGGCTCGGGCTCCTGTCTGGCTCTGCCTTTGATTCCATCATGAATGCAACAACTCTGGTGACCTGCCCTCTACAAGATACTTAAATGCTATTTGGGTGTGGCTGTGTTGCTTGATCTCCCTAGTCCTCAGTTTCCTCATCTGTAAAATAAGTTATTTGGACTCAATGATGCTGATGAGTTCTGACATAACGCAGACTTTGAGTCTATTAAAAAAATACTCTAGGGGGACCAGCAGATGGCATAATGGTTACATCACTGGACTCCCACATAGTCTACTTTGGTTCGAGTCTCAGACCTGGCGGCTTAAAACTCACACTGGGCATATGTGCATAGATGCCCACATACGCAAAGTCCCAAAAGGAGAATGGGAGAGAAGAGATTGCAGCATGGCCATTCCCCCTGAGGGGTGATTTCTTGCTTTTGTCTCTCTGTCTCTTCAGGGAGTGCACGTGCCCTGTACCAAACATCTCTCTTTAAAAAAAGGGCTCTAGGGCATCCAGCGTCTCAGACTTGAAAAAGGGTGCTGGGGATCCTGGAGACACGTGAGCCTTATTTGGTCTGGTGTGAAAATGTCAACATGAGGCAGAGGGTGAAAAAAACAGGTGTAGAGTCAGCCAGGCCCCGTCAAAGTCCCCACGCTCCCCTTTAGCAGCTGTAAGACCTTGGAGAAAAGAATGAACCTCTCTGAGTCTGGCCACTGTCCTCTGAAAAATGGAGACATCAACACCTGCCCTGCAGAATTGTGGTCGGGACTACTTGAGCCCTTCCTGAACGATCAATGCCCTTCCTTCTTCCTCTTCTCTCGAAAACCACATCTCAGGCCCCAGCCTGCCTGGAGGAGCCTGCTTTGTAATGACCTCCTCGGATGAAAGGCGCTGGGGCAACAGGAAGCACTGTTGTTTTAACTGCTCTCAGTTTCCTCCCTTTGTCTCCGGCATTATAAACAAGCCTATTCCCCAAAGCCACATCTGATAATCCAGCTGCAGGTCAGTGGTCAAGCAATCAGAAATGCTCTTAGCTGGGATTAGGTGATCCAAGCCAGGCCTGCTGCCCACAGCATGATGCAACCTACTCGGTCCTCCTCCCTGCCACTGGGGCTGCCTAGGCTCAGATGGAGCTGGAGCAACCAGAACAAGTGTCAGCCTGCCCACGTGGTCCCTGATACAGATCTCCATCCAGCCCAGTTTAGGCTTAGGACAGTCACTGACATGAGGTCACAACCACAGAGCCCTGGGTGGGGACACTCTTTGTCATATACGAAGTATCCTCACCTGCTCTTTCAGCTGGTGCTTGCAGCACCCTTGCAAGGGAGGCAGACAGGTCAAGAACTGGGAGAAAAAAAGACCATGAGACACAGAGAGGGGAAAGAGCACTCAGGTAAGGAGAGAACTGGGTCAGGTTTCTGGGCACAAACTCATGCTCATAGAGAGCTCCCTCCCCTCCAGCAGTCCAGAGAGGCGTCAGCCTCACAGTCCCTAACCTTCCAGGTTGGGCTGCAGAGTCCACAGAGGGACAGGTCATCTTGCCCCAGAGTAGAGCACATGCTCACCTTCAATATTTACCTAATGCACCAAAATCAAACCAATTAGGCAAAAAAAAAAAAAAAAAAATGTAATGAGCACCTACTATGTATAATGCTATCTATTGTAGGGGCCAGAAAATACCTCTAAGCTTTTCTTTCTCTTACATGGTGCAATAAACATAGCAATAAAAAAAAGAGTTACCAGACCAGCTCAGTGGCAGCAGTAATGCATTGCTCAAGGGAAGCTGGATCCACACGGAAGACCAAGGGTTGTGTTCCGGTCAACCTGTGCATGCTGGGGGTGGGCACCCATGATGCTGGCTGGCTGGGAGGGCTGGGGAGATGGAGCCATAGCTCCTGTTGAGGGTGCTTGTCTTTCCTTCTCTCTCTCTGCCTCTCACACTGATGAAAGAAAACTTTTTATATACATATCTAAAAGAATGTCCCACTGACAGGGTCTCCACCTCCTTGCTGGAGCTTGCCTGTAAAGAAAGAGTTAAGGTGGCTGCTATTTGTGGTCACTTATCTCCCATTTAGGAGTTTATTTCCCTAAGTTGGTTGAGACGAGGAGGGGAAAGAGAGGGGGGATGTAGGAAGAGGGAGAGGAAAAATGGATTCGTCTCAAGATCAAAAGATGCTCTGAGATCCAAAAGGAAACACAAACTCCGGGGGTGGGGGGATTTTCAGGACTCTGTATCCTCCTGATAAGGAGCTAGTTCTTGGGATCGCCCCACCCTCCTGCCTGCAGCCCCAAGGCTGGGTCCCCTCTGCAACAGGAGCAGGCGATGGCGCCCACCCCGGGAGCTGGTGGCCTGAGCTGTCACAGCAGCTTTGGATTTTTGGAAACGTGCCCATGTCTGAGACAAGAAAGAACAAAGGGGAAATACCTGCTTTGTCAACACTTCGTCAGCCTTCATATTTTGTTAGTTTCAGGTAAAGATTGTGCCAATGTCACCAGTGAGTCCAAAATATCAGCTAAACTCACAGAGGAAAATTAAACACACATTCTCACACATTACCACTTGTCCACGGGCACCTGTGAGTCCCACCAAGGTCTAACCAAGTAGTAAAGCCATTTGGCAAGCCTTGATGATGCAAGAATAATCAGAAGCACAAAATGGGAATTTCCCAGGAATTTGAGACAGTTTCACACGGAGGAAAAAAACTGGAGGAAGAACTTCAATAATTCATTTCCTTGATTTTTTTTTCTTTGCAAAATTAGGTAAATATTTGTACTCGAGTTGTCCGAGTGTTGGATCTGTGGGGGACGAGAACTGGATACACATGAAGGGGGCTTGACGCTCCCTGGTGGTCTAGTGGTTAGGATTCGGCTCTCTTTCACATGAGGGGGCTTGCCGGAGAGGACACCAATCAAATCCATTAGCCACCGAGTGGGATAATGGAAGGGCTGCCACTGGGCAACTCGCCGACAGAGCATGCCCACAGCATTTCTGCCGAGGCCCTTTGCTCATCCTCAGTTCTGGTTCTCATCACCCGTCATCGGTGGGAGGTTCATGCATCAGAGAGAGACACAACACACGGACGTGCATAACCCAAGATTCTGGAAATGCGGTTCCGTCCTAAGCGTGCCAACTCTTCTTGCCTCGTTTCCTTTGCTCCTGGATGATATACATGTTTTTTTAATGTCAAAAAGTGCATGTACGGGCACAAGAGCGATAAAGAGCATACGAGCACCTCCCCGGGGCCTGGTTACACTGCAATCCTTTTTCCTCCAATTCTCCAACCCTTTAAGGTTTTAGGCACATGTGTACCCAGCATGTTTTTTAAGATGACAGCGCCAAGACTCGAACCCTGGTCACCCATGTGGGATCAGATTTTCTCACCACTGTGCTATGGAACTGGCCCTAATTTTTTTTTTTTTTAATTTTTCCAGAGGGCGCAGGTGCTCACAGGAGAGAGAGACAGAAAGAGAAAGAGGGAAAGTGAAAAACTACTCTCAATGGGAAAAGGTCACACCTGCTATCTCTTCTCTTCCATTTCTCCCCCCTTTTGGAATTTTGGGCACACACACACACATGCACCTGGTATGTTTCTCAAGTCACTGGGTCTAGGACTCAAACAGTACAGTTGGTCATCTGGGATCCAGCCACCTTAACCACAATACCACAGGCTACCCACCCTCTGCCCCTTACTGATTTTTAACATTTGTTGAATGAACAACATTATTGGAGCACCTGATTATGGGCCTCTCTGTTTCCTGACTTCAGGGAAAGACTGGGTGAACTACACCAAGGCTACCTTTGCATCAAGGTATCTCCACGCAACAAATTTGAAAGATGAATGGCATTGAACTTGACTTGGCAAAAAATGAAATGAAAGCATTTCAAGTAGAATGGGCACGGGCAAGGCCCTATGGCATTTCCCTCCTTCCGGGATGGTGTTGGCAGAATGTTGCATGAGAGGTATTTAGTAGTGGTATTGCTAAGATGAAAGGAAAAAAAAGTGAAGCCATTGGGATTATGAAGCTTTACTTCCTAGGTCAGTATAAGGCTCTAGATCTCATTCTACAGTCTTCCAGCCAGGTTTTATATATTCACTCTTACATCGAGTGTCATTCCAAAGTAGCTTTCTTTTTGTTTTATTCTTAACTAACAGAATATAGTATGACCTCAAGGCAAACAAATAAAAAGCCCTCACCATTCAGAACCCTGTACTAAATACCAGCTTTTATGCCAAAAGATTGGTTTAAAAAAAAAAAACACAACCTTTAAACTTTATTGCATATTTTTAATATTACCATAATTAATTTAATATGGACCATAAGACTGAGCAATAAAATTCTTAGGCATTTATCTCACAGGGGAAAAAAACAACAACTTAGCTTCACATAAAAACCTGTACATCAGTATTCATACAAGCACTTTTTTTGGAGATGTTTTTGCTATAGGATGCGTGCGCTCGCCATAAAGACAGAGACAGAGAGACAGAAGGCGAGAAATCATCTCCCAGGGGGATGGCCACATCACAATCCCTTCTCCATTCTCCTCTCAGGATCTTGGGCAAACATGCTCACATGCCCGGCATGAGTTTTAGCCACCAGGTCCAGGACTCAAACCACAGTAGACTACATGGGAGTCCAGCAATGTAGTCATTACGCCATCTGCTGGTCCCCGTAAAATCTTTTATGCCAAAGACTGGAAACACCTGGGTGTCCTTCAAAGGATGAATGCTTGAACAAACATCTACACTATAGAATACTATTCAGCAATAAAAAAGAACAAACTATTGATACATACAAAAAACTGGACCTAAAATGTTGCCTACTTTATGGACTTCACTTTCGTAATATTTTCCAAATGACAAAGCTACAGAAACAGAAAACAGATCAATGATTGCCAGGGGTTAAGGAGATGGGGAAGTTTGGAGGGAGGAAGTGGGTGTGGCTAAAAAGGACAAGATGAGGCATCCTGTGATAAAGGCAGTGTCCTGCAGTGTATTTTGGCTGTATGATGTCAATAACTTTGGTGTGATTTGTACTATAGTTTTATGAGCCCTTACCACTAGCGAAAACCTCTAGGGCACGTGCGCTCGCCAGACAGACAGAGAGAGACATAGAGACAGAAAGCGAGAAATCACCCCCCAGGGGGGATGGTCACGCCGCAATCCCTTCTCCTCCATTCTCCTCTCAGGATCTTGGGCACGCACGCACACGCACCTGGCATGAGTTTTAAGCCACCGGGTCCGGGACATGAACTGCAGTCGACTATGTGGGAGTCCAGCGACATAGCCATTACGCTAACTGCTGGTTCCCCAAAATAAAATTTTTGTCAGAGTCCAAAAAGTGGTGCAGCAATAGAACATGGGACTTTGCAGTGCAATTCACCTGGGGAGTCCCCAGTTCTCTGAGTACATGGGATGCATGCTTACCTGTGATCTGGCTGAAGGCTGGGGGTGCATTGCAGCACCAAGACCCTGTTTGGGGTACTGTCTCTCATTCTCTCGCTCTGTCTCTCTCACTCATGAAAAAATAGGCGCAGCAACTTTAAACAATGTTTAAATCTCAGCGTGGTGTCTCCTGGATTCTGACGGCAAGCCGAGAGGTGACACCAGGCAGCCCAGCCTTGTGTGGGTTGCACAGGAGTGGCTATGCAGTCAGGACCCTGTGAGCTACATATTCAATAACCTGCGTGAGGGGAGAGCACACGAGGCTTGAGGGAGGCAAAAGCATTGGCTGCGGCAGAAGTATGATGAACTTTTAAAAAAATACAACAGTGTTTTAAAGAGGAAGACCAGGGAGGTATTTTTCCTCCTTTTACTGATGCAGAGCTTCAAACAGAGAACACTAAAGCTTAAAGTCACAAAAGCCCAGGACGAATGATGTTTTCCAACTTACCTGTTCATATAATTTTGGGTAAATTAAGTAGACCCTCAGGCCTCAGTTTTCTCATATGAAAAGAAAATAGTAATACTTGAAGTTAGGGCAGAACCAATAGCCTAGTGGTTAAAGGAACCAGATCCCACATGACTGATGTCGGTTCAAATCCTGGCTCTGGTGACTTAAAGAACACGTGTAGGGTGTGTGCATGTGTGTCCCAAATCCTGACAGGATGGATAAATGGAGAAGGGATTGTGGCATGACCGTGCCCCATGGAGGGGAGGTGCTTTTTTCTCTTTCTCTCTCTGGTGAGTGAAAGCACTTTATGGCAATTAAATTTTAAAAAGATAAAATACCCCAAGTTCGACAGGAGAGCATGCCCTTGGAAGTGCCCGTCATACAGTAGGTGTTCAATGTCAGGTCTTCCCTCCTCTGACCACACCTAATTAGCCTCTTCCATAGGATGGCCAGTCTGCTAAGAGCTGCATAAAAGCGTGGTGACATGGAGGGTGGGGTGGGGGGCGGGCAGTGATGAGAGGAATGTTCTTAGCCTCTCAGAAAGGATGGGAGGGGCCGGCAGATGGCGTAGTAGATAAAAGCTCTGGATTCCCATATGACCCACCATAGTTTGAGTCCCAGACCTGGCAGCTTGCTTTCTCATTTTCCCTTTCACTCTCTCTCTGTCTCTGACTGGTCAAATTAAAAAATAACAACAAAAAATGGAATTAAATAAATCAATAATTATTTTAAAAAGAAAGGAAGAAAAGACAAGAAAGGAAGCATTTTTGGTAAAGTCCTAAGGTAGGGGGGAGACTATCAACTGTCTTCCTATCTGTCTCCTTTCCCAGGTAAAGCTGGAAAAAGCTGGAATGTGGTCTTTCCTGCCTGGAAGATGAAAGCCAATCCCTGCACCAGGAAGGAGGAGATCCTGGTAGAGCCAACAACCTAATGTGGGCGCTGGAAAAACACTCCTTCCTTGCCTGGGGCCTCCCCGGCTACCTCTCACCTGAGCAGGTGGTGGTGCAGCAAACATCCAGGTCCAGGAGCACGTTGACAGATCCATGGAAATTCAGAGAATGGGAGCAACCGGAATGTATAAGCAGCTCATTTATAAGACCAGGGCAATAAAACTGGGTGCAGTCTGTATCGTGCTGGCAGACGTGCCTCAGGTGGGTGGAAGGAGATTGGGAGGAGGTCAGGGGGAGTAGAAGAACCTTCCAGTGTCTGCCAAGAAGTGGATGTGTTGCCAGGGAGTGGTTTGAGGAAGGCCAAGTTGGGTCCTGAGAGCTTCCAGCCCAATTCTGCCTCTGGGAAAGCTGGTGCCTGTTCTGACCCTCTTAGCCAGTGAGCGCGGGCCCCATTCAAAGACTGGCCAACTGCTATCACAGGGCTGCTCACCCAGGGACCAGGTGACCTGCATGCTGGTCTCGTTGAGGACCAAGGGACTTCACACTGCAACTCTAGACTTCTGCTTCTTCTCCCAAAAATTAGGAGGCTGGATAAAGAAAGGGACCATCTCCCATCATGAAAGTCTGACTCTGTCGGAAGTTGGTGGCCTTCCTGAAGCCTCAGAATCTGGGCTGATCTCTCTGTCTCTGGACTGTCCCGTCCCCAGTATTTCAGAAACACTGCAGGCCACAGGCATATCCGCCAGGAGAGAAGCCCACTGGGAAGACTGTGAGCACCCCGTTTCCCCCTGCTGGGCCTCCTGAGCGATGGGACACCTGTAAATGGTGGCACTGGCTGGAAAGAGTCCAGCCGCCACATGTCAACCAGGACAGGCACAGGGAACTCTGGGCCACACACCAGATTCTGCAGGCAATGACAAAGCATGGCCCTGGTTGATACCATCACCTCTGGGAGGCTAGGAGGTCCTTGCTACCCCTTGGCTTTTTTCTACCTCCTGCTACCCGTCCCTCACAGAAAGGCTTGATCTTTTTGGCACCATTGGACAGCCCTGCCCTGTCTCTACTCCTTCGTCTAGCAGGGACAAACTGAGCAGCCAGCTAGGCAGCAGGGTCTTCCAGAGAACAAGGTAGAAGCAGCCCCTGTGCCTTGGAACTGAGAGTCCAGGTCGAGAGACAGAGGAAGAGCCAGAGGAGAGCACTTGGGCACTGACCTGGTGAGGTCCCTGAGAGACCTACAATGGAGGACAGTGGGATACCAGCCTCATTTACAGATGACTGCCTGAGCCAGCTTCATCCCCACATACCCATCTCTATTTTCTACTGGAAGAAATGGAAGCTCAGAGGATTAAATTACTTAGAATCATACAAGTTAAGGATGGAAGTGGAGATTTGAACCCAGAAACACAGACGCCAGTGCTGGTCTTCTGAATCTCTGACTGCCTTGTGTGCTACATTAAGACCTTGCCTTTCATTCTCCACCCAGCAAAGAACTTTGCCTATCTTAGCAGGCCCCTTAGGAGGATGAGCCCAGAGAAGAGGTGGCATAGGTTCTAATATTTCCAGGAAATTCCAGATCGCCTGTGTGAGCTCTGGATAGGGGTATGGAAGTCTCCTTCTCTTGGCCCTCTGGTCTCCTTGTCCCCTAAGAAGTGGGGTAGACTGAGGAGAGCCAGTGCCAGCCACTCTAAAGCCAGAGCTCAAGGCAGGGCCTCTCTTGCCCACATCTAATGATGACACAGGTGGATAACAGAGCCCTGGCCTCGGAGACAGGAGGGCAGGGTTTGAAACAAGCTCGGCCTCTTGGGAACTATGTGATTTTAAGCAAGTGGCATGACTGCTTGGTGCCTTTCTTACAAAGAAAGAATGCTACTGCCTTCTTCAGGAGCTGCTGAGGAGATCACAGTGATGATTAAACAAAAGCTGGGTATTGAAGGCCAATTGTGTCTCCTGCTCCTGGGCACTTGCATCCCTTTCTCTCAGATGACAGCCCGCAGCTGTTAGCCTCCTTCGGGGATCCTCCAGTAGAAGGCCTCACCCAAGGCCACACCCCCTGCAAGACAGTGCACATCCAGTGACAGATCCACAGGGGCACCCGTCCAGGCCCAGTCACCTTGTCCTCAAGTTGGGACAGCAGCAGAGAGCCATCCGCCCTCGGATCTCCTTATAAAATTGGCTGAGTCCTCCTGGAGACTCCATGGTAGTGCGGCTTCTCACTCTGCCAGGCCTGCTCCTTCGCCACCTCTTCACAGGGCACCTCCTCATAAATCTCTCACCCTCACCTCCTCCCCAGAATCTGTGTCCTAATGATCCAAAATCTGACATCTGAGAGCTTGCTGCCATTGTTGCTGGTTTATTTATTTTTTTTTAATTGTAGTAAGGTACACATTATGAAATTCACCATCAACCATCAACCATTTTTTTTTATAAAAATTTTCCTAGTGGGTGTATGCATGTGCCAGGAAGAGAAGGAAAGAGAGGAGAGAAAGAGAAAGAGAGAGAGAAAGGGAGGGAGAGAACGTGAGAAATAACCCTTCCCCCAAAGAGATTGGCCACACTACAATCCCTTCTCCTCCATTCTCCTCTCGGGATTTTGGAACCACACATATATACCCCTGGTATACTTTTCAAGTCACCAGGTCTGCGACTGAAACCACACAGCTGACTATGTGGGATCCAGCTGCCTTAATTACCACGCCTTTGGCTGGCTCCCATCTCACCATTTTCAAGTGAATGGCTCAGTGGCATGAAGCATATCCACATTGTTAGGCCACTGTCACCACCATCTATCCCTAGAAACTTTTCATCTCACCAAGATCAGCCCATTAATTAATACGCATTAACTCTACCCATTAATTTCTAATTCCTCTTCTCCCCTCCTCCAGCCCCTGATAACCACCATCCTACTTTCAGTCTCTATGATTTTGTCTACTCTACATACCTCATATAAGTACAATCGTGCAGCCTTTGTCTTTTTGTGATTAGCTTATTTCATTTACCATAATATCCTCATGCTCCATCTATATCGTAACGTGTCCAAATTTTATTCTTTTATTTTTTTTAAGAGAGAGATTTTTTGCTATAGGGCGTGGGTACTCACCCAAGAAACACAGAGAAAGAGATAAAAAGTGAGAAATCATCCCCCCCAAGAGGATGGCTACACTGCAATCCCTTTTTCATTCTCCTCCTGGGATCCGGGGCACATAGGCACACACACATACACCCAGCATGATTTTGAAGCCACCGGGTCTGGACTTGAACCACAGTTGGCCATGAGAGTCCAGTGATGTAATTGCTATGCCATCTGCTGGTCCCCCTTCTTTTTTAAGGTTAAATAATATTCCATTGTATAGCTAGGCCATCCTCTGTTTATCATGTATCAGTGATAGACATTTGGGTTGTTTCTACCTCTGAGATGTTGAATTATGCTAAGAACATGGGTGTATGGATATCTTCTTGAGACCTGGTATTCATTCTTTTGAGTATACCTGGAAGAGGGGTAACTGGATCACATAGTAATTCTATAGTTACTTTGAGAAGTCTCCCTGCTCTTGTCCATGGAGGCACACCATTTAGGTGTGCATACATGCCCAAAACCCCAAGAGGAGAATGGAGAAGAATGATTGTGGCATGGCCAGCCCCTCTGGTGGGGTCATCTCTCACTTTCTGTCTCTCTGTCTCTCTCTGACAAGCACACACACCCTATAGCAAAAATTTCTCTAAAAGAAAAGAAAGAAAATCCTTCGATTCATCATTCCAGTGTATTCACAAAGCTCTTTCAGAGGAAGAAGAATGAGATTGAAACGATCCACAGACATGACTTTCTTAGAAAGCCAGCAAACTCTGTTCTATAAAAGCCTTGCCCATTCTCCCCATTTCCACTTGCTGAATAAACTCTTTTACACTTTTGTCCTTTCTTAAGGACACAGGCATTTATCAGAAGCCCACTCTAGGTACTAGGACTATGTCAGAGTTAGCAGAAAATCCAACACTGAATAGCAACATAGCCATTTGTATGTGACTCCTCATGGTCAAGGGTTATACTCATGGTCAACTGAGTCCAGTGGGCTGTGGTCTTGCCCTGACCTCAGCTAGGACATGAGGCTAATTTATTTTGATTGGTGTCACTGGACTCCAGAGAGCTCAGTGTTTTCTTATGAAAGCTCACAGTTAGCTATTTAAATAGTTTTGGATATCCCACTGGGGACACTTTCTGTCCATATAACTCCAGGAAGATCTCACAATGTGTGAGATGACATAAAGTCCTGTGGACATGACTCTGACTGGAAAGAGGTACTGGAGTGCAACAGATACTATTGCTTGCCTCCCTTCAGCTATTCTCAAGCCACCCTTGCTTGCTGTTTGGGTGGCCATGGGTTTCATGGGCCTGTCCTAGTCACAGGGGTTGAATATAGACTAGCCCAAGCCAACTACTCAATTCCATTTCCCTTGTCCCAGGGCATGCAATACGATCCTGGCCATTGAGAGGATTCTGAGAGGATGTTTTTTAATCCATTAAGAAGGACACAGAACAGGGATTCATCCCTTCCTACTTTCAGATATTGTCACATGTGTATGTAATGCTTGCCATTGTCACAGCCACCATGTGACCATGTGGAAAAGATCAAGAAAATTTCAGAGTCTTTATTCATCAAATTAATAAATTAGTTAACCCAAAACTACTTTGCCTCTGGACTTCTTGGTAAATGGGACCTCCACCTCCATCTCTGTAAAGCCACCTTTAGCTTGGAATTCTGTCTCTTGCAGCCAGAAGCATTCAAACTGGCAGCAGTGACCCCAAAGCAAGCTTCTACCAAAAGGACAGGACACAGAGCAGCACCAGCAGGGTGTTCAATACAAACAAGCACCATCCACATCTACGGTAACAACTTGGCACATGGCCAGGCCATGGGCATGCAGGATTCTTCATGGTAAGGCTGAGGAAATGGAGGCTTAGGGAACAAGACTCCACAGCTCTTTATATTTCACAAAGTGCTTTTAGGTAGCTCTCACTTAATCTTGGTAACAATTATTATTATTATCACCATTTTATAGGTAAGTAAAAGCTGAATGGGAACATTAAGCTATTAATAGTTATATTGTATTTTATAGCTACAAAGTGCTATAATTTGTCTAGTTTTTGCTTTTAGATCTAGTCTACAAGGGAAAATTTTATAAACAAGAAAGCAGGCTCAGAGGATCAATTAACTTGGCCAATACCATTAAACTCTAGGGTCATTCTTCTTACATTATTGGTTTTCAAAGTGCAGGCCTTGGACCTGCAGCTTCAGTATCACCTAGACTTCTTAGAAATGCAAATTTCTGGGCTTCCTTAGACTCATCTTTAGCCTTCTCCAAATCAGAAATTCTGAGAGTGGAGCCCAGCCATCTGGGTTTTACTCTAACTTCCAGGTGATTCTGGCACACACTCAAGTTTAAGAAGCACTGCCTTGCACTCTAGCTATCTTCTCCATGATTTGTCCATAGTTACCTTGCCAAGGTCTTGGTGAAGGACCAAGTGCTCTTTCTAATATAACAAAATGATGCTAGACTAAAAATTAATACAGACCCCAACCATGAAGAGAAGAACTGAGATTGTAGCAATTGGTGTAAGACCGCAAAGTCATAAAGCATATGATATGCTATCAGTAGAAGACTGTCCTTCAAGATTGAAGAAAATTATTTCTAAGCAGAGACTTAATACTGTACATATCACATAATGGACTCAATGAGCTTAGAACCCCAATTAATGTTACAGCTGACAATGTAGATGAGGGATGTTCAAAATGTCCATGGGAAAATGAGTATTATGGCAAAACTGCATGGATTTCAAAATCTTTTGCAATAAAATAAACTCATTCTTTGATTCTACTTTTTCATGAACTTTGGAAAGTATGCTCACAGATCTATTCAGAAGAGTTGAGGACCTCTTCAGAAATTGATCTACAATGAGTTTCTGAAGGGAGATCACCCACTATGTAATAGACCCACTGGATTGTTAGAAAAGTCATGATGTACTTTTGCATAGAAAAATGTAGAACATCATGACTTTTTGGACGACCCAATAGTATGAATGTGATGTCATCTGAGCTTAAATAATCCTTCCTGATAGGTAAAATCTTCCCCATGTTATCTTATTTATTTATTTACTTACTTACTTATTTATTCCCATGAGGGAGAGAGACAGATAGACAGATGGAGACAGATACCCCCAACAGGGTCTTCACACCCAATCCGCTCCCAGTGTCAGCCAGCTTAAGTCATGGGCACATACACATCTGTGCTCAGTGAGGTCCTGGGATGCGAACACAGGACCTTTCCATGTAGGTTTAAATGCATTACCACTGTGCCACTGCCTAACCCCCAGCCTCATGTTATCTTTTTTTTGGGGGGGGGTGAGGTTTTCGCTATAGGGCGCGTGCGCTCGCCAGCCAGACAGAGAGAGACATAGAGACAGAAAGCGAGAAATCACCCCCCAGGGGGGATGGTCACGCCGCAGTCCCTTCTCTTCCATTCTCCTCTTGGATCTTAAGCACGCACACACACGCGCCCGGCGTGAGTTTTAAGCCACTGGGTCCGGGATGCGAACCACGGTCGACCACATGGGAGTCCAGCGACATAGCCATTACTCTAACTGCTGGTTCCCCAGCCTCACGTTATCTTAAAGAACTCAGGGTTCAGAAAGATTGAGGGCTCACCCTCAAGGTTCACCCAGCTAATGGGTGTTACAATTACTCTCTGAATAAAGGTCTGGGTTTCTCTAAACTTTGGATCCTTTTTTCTACTTCACTTTATCATTAATCATGCTATAGGGGGGAGGCAGGGAGGACTTTCAAAGCAGTCCACACCTTAACACCAGTGTCCTGTCTACAGCCTGGAAGGTGGCTAGACCCTACTCAGGACCCTCTCAGCCCACCTTGCAACCATATTCACCTCATGTACCTGCCTCTGTTCCTGGTGGTCACAGTCTACTTCACACTCAAGGTTGTGACCCTCACAGTGCCTAGCAGAGCTCCAAACTGAGCAGGTGCTTAGCCAATGGTAACTTAAAGCATTTTCAGACATTCATGTTGAAGAAGGACTTTGATCTTTTGGGAATAATGGCATGGGAATAATGGCATTAAAAGGAACAATATCCTCCCAACATGTCCCCAGAGTCTCAGACTATTGCTGGATAAGTGACCCTTTGGTTTGAGCAGAGTGAAAACTCTTTTTGTTCCTGTGTGGTTGGGTTGTATCAGCCCAGCAACTCCAGCAAGCCAGAGTGGTTGCTCAAGAGATATTGTTGACAGATTGATTTACTGACTAATTTATACGACATACTTATTCAATGACACAGGTCTCTTGGAGGCAGTTCAGAGGAAAATAACCATGATGATTAAAGGATTGGAAAATGCATTTTGCAGGGAAAGGTTATAAGGACTGGGGTTATTTAACTTGGAGCTGAGGGAGCTGTTGAACACTATGCATCTGCTATGGAGCTGGATTTCTACCTGGAACACTGAAGCCTACACAGCAGACTGCTTCCCAGCCGGCCAGTGCAGGTCTAGGCTTTGTGACTGCTGGTCCCTGTGAGTGGCCTCTCCAACACTGTCTCCCCCTCCAACACATACAACTGAACATCAACACATGCAGGCACATACACACACCTATACATACACACACACATACATGCACACCTGCACACACATGCATATATATACACACACATCCTTAGCACCAAGGTACTTAAAATGGCAACCAGCTCTTCTCTTTCTCTCTAGGATAGAAGATGAAAGCAGGACTGCCTGAGGTCACTATAATTTGTAAGCAGATTTCTTATATAACTAAGAAGGTAAATAAAGAATGTGATTTACACTTTTCTGGGGCATCTTCTCCCTGTCTGTATAAGATGAATTTCTAGGCTATGGCCCTTCCCAAGGGACCTGATGCTTTGCAACAGCCTCCCCTCCTCTGGAGGCCATGGCTTTTGTACCCTGCCTTGTCACTGTGCAGCAGCTGGAGGGTGGGAGGGTGGACAACTCAACTCATCAGTGAAAGGAGCCTTCAGTGGTGGGGGAGGAGTAGACCCGAGGCACCAGGACCATTAGCAGCAGCCATGCTGGACCTGGTCTGCAGACCCCAGACTCATAGTAGATCATGCTCATTGACCATGGAGCCCAGTTCTTCCAGCCTCAGTTTCTCCATTGGTAACCTGGGATAGGAGAATGGTCCTTGCTCGGGAAATGTCATAACCATAAAAAGAGCAGACCAAGCTTGCCTTTTTGGCCCTGATATGCTAACCCTGAGGTGGGCAGAGAAAATTCAATGAGGTCATTTATAGGGACCCTTAGCCCTATTTCTTGCCACTGTCTATACTCACCCTGACTCTTTAGTGACTTCTGTTTGAAGTCTGGGTCCTCTGAGAACCAAACCACCCCCCTCTCTGGAATCCATCCCTACTCCAGCTCTCCTCATCCTGCAGTAGTAGAGGGGCAACTGTCCTCACTCCCTCTACTCCAAGAGCCCAAGTAGGGTCCTCTGGAGGGATTTCTCCCTCTCTGGCTATAGCAACTGCATTGTTCACTCTCCAGATCCAGGTGGGAGAACCAGCCAGGCTGTAATACTAATATCCCATAAATTAGCCAGGCAAATCTGAAACTCCACTGCACCATGTTTAAACATGACCTTCTCCCAAGATCCAAGGGTCTTGCATCACCACAAGCATCCTGTTCAAGATATCCCTCCTAGAGTCACACATTGATATGCCTCCCCATTTGCTGTGACTTCCCAGAGCCAAGTTTCTCAGCCCCTGTGTAGCTGACCCCACAGGGCATGGGCAGCTGTTGACTCACCGTCCTTCAGGAGCATGGTTTGGCTCCCCTGAGCCTCAGGAGAAGTCCAGTGGAGAAAAGTCAGGCTGATGTGAATGCCGCCTCTCTCCCTGTGGCCAGTTTGTCCTCCTTGGACTTCATGGCTTCCCACCTTCCACTGAACTGTCCACGGGGCTACTCTCTTTGACTTGTGAGCTCAGAATCCTGGAACCACAGAGCAGGGACCAGTCTCTGCTCAAGCAGATGGCCCATTTGCACTGGAACCTGCCACCCTGGCTGCTCTCCCCAGAAGAGAGATGGATTATGACAAACCCAAGAGGATTACCAGAGGACGCCATCTGCAGAGAGAATAATTAGCCTAGTGGTTTATACAGATTGTTCCTGGCCCTCTGCCCAAGGGTACACTTGTCAAGACTGTTAAACACAGCCCATGCACTTGCAGGGCAGCCCTCCTGCACCAGGGGCTCCCAGCTACCCCAGTCACTGGATGGGCCACAACCAGCCTGCACAGCTGGAGAAGCATCCAGCCTGCTGTGGGCCCCAGGCAGTCACACCAAGCCTCAGTGGAGGACACCATGGAAAAGGTGGCTGACCGTTTGCCATTTTCCCAAGAACCAGCTGTTCTCTCTACAAAGACAAATCATCAGGTATCCCCTTGGAGGGCTCTTCTTATGCATTTTAGTTGAAATGGATCATTTTGATTTTATGCTGGCAACTCGTATCATGTACAATTAGAGTCTAGAATTATCAAGTCAATTCTCCCTGAGGACAGAAAACATTTTTTTAAATTTTTTCAGAGTATTTGTATATAGGTGCAAGGTTGCCTGAGGCAGAGGAAGGATGAATATGACATCTCCTGGTGGTTTCCTTTTGGGAAATTAATCAATTGAAAGTGCCACCTCTGAAAGTGCCATTGTGACTGAGGGACACATGGTACCAGCAGGAAGCAAAGACTTTGTTTGTGTGTGTTCAGCACCAAGCTGATACATCCCGCAGAGGGAATTCCTGGAGGCTCAACTTCTTGCTAGCAGACACAGAAATTTATTCCAAGTGATCAGATATGTGTGGATGCAGGCTATGGGGTGGAATTCACACACTCCTGTGGGTTGATGTTACTTCAAGTTCATAGTTTCAACTTAACTGAGCCTTTGAAGCTACTCTTTCGTGCTTCTACTACTCTGGTCCAGTCCTCACAGTAGTTATTCCAGATCTTCACTAGATTCCCCAAGTCACTTCTCAACAGACTTCCAGCCAGGGTGATAGGAGTTTGGCTCTTTGTCCATAGGGTTATCTGCAAAGTTAAAATTATTTCTCAGCTAGCTGCAAAAGGATAACCAATCTCCTTGAAAGAAATCGTTACATGTCCTGTCATAGTTTCATCTCCATGACTGTCTTTACTCAGACACTGAAACAAGCAACACTGTGTGGTCATGGGACATCCAATGAACTTCAACAAGAACTACCCCCCGCCCATGTCCTGACCTCAACTGTAAGATGGCTCTGGGATTCTCTGCTTTCTTCCCCCTCTTTCCCTCTCTCTACTTCATACTGCAGAGAAGGGCTTCCTGACTGAAGGTAGCCAGTCCACACATTAGCCATGTCTACAAAACACTGTCAAAAGAGTGTGGCTGGCAGGGTCCCTAGAGCTCCCAGATTGGACAAAGCTAGCCATGTGTCTCACCAATAAAGTCAGAATCCAAGAATAAGTGGTATTGTCCTAGGCCAGTGCTACTAAAAGTGAGTGCAGCTAAAAGTGAAGTTGTAAGCAGTTTGTTACCTGTACAGAATGAGATAAGACCAGATTTGAGAGTAAGCATTTAGAAACCTATAGCAATTTGACTTTGTGTTGAGATCCAAGTGTAAGAACTGCTGACTCATACTTTGTGTGTCTGATAGAGCTTTTTTAAAATTTACTTTTAATCACTGTACATCTTTACAGCATACAAAATGTTTTTTTCTTAGCATGAATACAGTGCTTATCAGTCAAGTCATAGATATTGGCATATACAATATCATTAACAGGTAACTCTTCATTTTTGTTTCTGTTGAATATTTTTTTCCTCTGATCTTCTCCTTCCTACTCCCTATTACCCACCCTGTCCTATACTGTCTCTAGTATCTTCAGTTGTTCTCCCTGTTATTTTATCTTCCACTCTTATAGTTTCTGCTGTAGAGTGCAGACATTTGGTATATATTCAGCAGGGACATAGAGTTCCTATCTTTCATAGTCTGGCTTGTTTCACTTAGCATTAAATCTTTCATATTTGTCCACTTTGTATCAAATGTCAGGGTCTCATTGTCCTTTATGACTGAATAGTACTCCACAGTGTATATGTGCCACATTTTTTTCAATCCATTCTTCTGTTCTTAAACATTTGGACTTATTTCATATCTTAGTAATTGTGAATAATGCTACCATAAACATGGATGTGCAAGTGTTTTTCAGACTGAGTGGAATTACTCCGTCATATGGTTAGTTCTACTTAGAGGTTTTTAAGGAAACTCCAGATTGTTCTCCACAGCGGCTATAGTAATTTAAATTTTCACCAACAGTGTAGGAAGGATTCCCTTTTACCACAGCCTCACCAGCATTTTTCATTCTGTGTTTTTTCCTTAATTGTAGACATTCTGACTTAGGTTAAGTGGTATCTCATAGTTTTGATTTGCATTTCTTTTCTGATGAGATGTTGAGCATTTTTTGGGTATGCTTTTGGCCATTTGTGTGTTTTCCTTAGCAAACTGTTTGTTCAACTTATTTGCCCAGTTTTAAATTGGATTGCTTATTTTTTTTGTGGTTGAGGTGCTTGAGTTCCCTGTATATTCTGGTTATTAGTTACTTATTTGTAACATGGTTTGCAAATATATTCTCCCATTCTGAGTGTTGTCTCTTCACTCTAATTATTGTTTCTTTTTATGTGCAGAAGTTTTTAGCCTGATATAGTCCCACTTGTCTATTTTGTGGATTATTGCCTGTGCTTTTAGGGTCTAATTTAAGTGTCTAATATGTTTTCTAGTAATTCTGTTTATTAATGTTTTATGTATTGACTTATAGCAGATTGGAAATCTAAAACAAACAAATATCTCCTTCTTTCACAAGGATTGTTTGAGAAGTACTTCTCTGCCCTAAGAATCATAGTGCTCTTCTCCTTTCTTTAGAGGAAGAAGACCTCCCTTTAAACTGTGCAAATCTTATCCCATCCTACCCATGAAGTATTGGTATCCACATTGTATTCATTTGTTCGGGGTCTTATAACAAAGTTCTATAGACTGGGTAGTTTAAACAAAAGAAATTTATTTTTTCACTGTTCTGCAGGCTAGAACTCCAAGGTCAAGGTGTGGCAGAGTTGATTTCTTCAAAGGCCTCTCTCCTTGGCTTGTAGGTAGCCACCTTCCCCTCGTGTCTTCACCAGGTCTTCTCTCTGTGTGTGTCCCTGTCCTAATGTTCTCTTCTTTTAAGGACACAAGTCATATTGTCCTTATAAGGACACCACACATATGACTTCATTTTACCTTAATTTCATCCTTAACGATTCAATCACCCAATATAGTCACATTGAGGCACCAGGGGTTAGGACTTAAGCATATGCATTTGAGGCCATGCGATTCATCTCATTACACACCTAGTGCTCAGTCTTCCCAGTTTTTGCATCTTCTCCATCTCTCTCCTAGCACTCACCAACAGCTTAGCTCTGCCATTGTACCAGAATAGCAACATGGCCAGACTTTGAGAACCTTGGCTCACTTTGAAAATGTGCAAACAGTTGCAAACTGATAAACAAATTGGGCCACTGGTGGCAAAATTATTATCATCCAAGGGACTTTCTTTTTTCATTAATTCAACAAACATTAATCTAATTTTCATATGTCTAATACTGTTCTAGGCATGACAGACACCAAATAAACTAACAGTTCTCCTGAGCTGATGTTCTGGAGTCTCCAAACTTTTCTTTTAGGTTTTCAAACTCTTCCCCTTCCAGATGTGGTAGCAATGTCCCTCCCTAGCTTCTGAACTCCCTGCCTCAGTCTCCCCTCCAGGAAAGGCTTTCAGAGAAACTTTCTCTTCGACTGAAGCTCATTCACTCCAGTCTACTAACTCTCTCAGGTATATATAGTAAAAGCTTTTATTAAATTAAATTTTCCACATGGACTTGGAGAATGCAGAGCCATCCTGATAATCATTACTACCCTATTCTCTACTCTTCCAAACCTGCAAAAATCCTACCAGCCCAGACCCGACTTCTGTCTCCCACCCTCAGCTATGAGATCATGTTCACCCCAATATTATAAAGTAGAAATCAAGTTGGGGTCTCTCTCTTCTCAGAGAACCAATTGAAGAGACTCCAACCCTACACCACCTGAATGAGAGAAAGTCAGCCTCCCTCCTCATATCTCTGGAGGCTCTAAGGGGCCAACACTTTCCTCTAGTTACATTTGAGGCCAGATTCCCCATGTGTCACAGACTAGTTTTTGAGTCACTACCTTCCTCAGTCCTAGGTTCATCTCAGTTTCTCCATAACAAGACCATTGCATACATAGATTTTTGTGACTTTGGGGGATCAAGAAAGGTAGTTGGGAAACCAAGACACAGCCCTGCATATTAAGCCTTTGGCTCTCACCAACTCCCCACCACTGAGAAATTTATGGTGCCATCCCCCTTCAGACATCAGCTTCATCCCCTCTGATTTCTCCTCCAACCTCCTCTCTAGAGCTTCCAAAACCCTCTTCTCTCCTACCCTCAATGTCCTATGATTTCTTCCTTTTCCAGCCAATGTTTTATTATCCCTAGGCAGAAAGTCCACATGGCAGATGAGTTTGAGTGCCTGCTTGACTGCCATTGCCAATTCCTCCATGCCAATAGAACCTCACTTTTATTCTCATATTAATCACCCTCCCATTCCTATTGCAGAGCTGCCTGGCCATGACTGGTCTGCCTTTCACTTCAGTGATCCTCATAGGCATCATTCCACCACCAAAGGGGCCCATTAAATTACTAAAAACAAAATACTCTCTCAAAGAAGAGTAGCCCAGCTCTAAAGTCAACTTCCACACTTCTCTTTCCTGCATTGAATTCAGGGTTGGTTGTAAGATGGCTCTTCCCAACATTGACCATGACCCACACCCCACTCATGGTCTTTTGTCTCATTATCCACCAGTTTCCCTTGGTTTAGGGACAGAAGTGGTCCCCAACCTGCCCCACTTGGCTAGTCTACCAAACCCCAAGGTCACTCTCTGTTAACCTTCTGCCTGGTCAGTCCTGCTCTGCTTCCTGATGTAGATGCAGAGTCACTCCCAGGAAGCAGTTCACTTTACCCCTCTCTCCCAGCCCTCCCCTGCAAGTGCTCTGTCATCACATTTTGGGCTGCATGGTTTAAGTATTTTTCTGCTCCTGCCCTACTCTGAGAGCATCTTGAGGTCAAGGCCTGTGTTCCTTCATTCAAAAAATAGGGAAGGAGAATTGTCTCCATGACAGACACTCTTCTAAGTACAGGGCCCCAGCACTGAGCAAAGCTAAACCTCCCCTCTCAGAGATTACATCCCAGTGAGAAGACACAGTAAGGAAATCTACATCAGTGATAATACTGCTGTGAAGGAGATAAAGTAGGGTGGGTAGAGTGAGAGGAGGGGCTGCTCAGGGGAAGCAAGCCCTTGGATGTGACACTTTGTCAAGGCCTGAGTGAAGAAGGGAGCTTATCCAAGCAGGTACCTGAGGGAAGAGCCTACCAGACAGAAGCAAGAAAAAAGACAAACTGAGGAGGGGCATGCCCTGGGGCTAAGTCTAGCCATGTAGATAAGGCAAAGGAGGACAATCTGGAGACAGTGTTGAGGCTGCAGAGGGAGCCACATCACATAAGACCTTACCAGGTATCTCTATCTTATACTCTCAGTCACATGGTTATGCTTCAGTGTTCTGTAAACATTTTTTGAATGAATGAATGATTGCTTTGAAACTTGCTTAGGTTGACTGTGTCCTACAAATGACATTTCTTGGCTATTTATCTCCCCTCCAAGCTCCAAGGGCTTGGGCTGATTTTTCATAACTTGGGAGCAAGGTCTGTGTTGTGGTTGGTTCTTCTCCAGAGAACTAGGTTTTCCACCTGCCTAACAGGCTGCAAGCTCAGAAAGCCTACTTCGTGTTCCGAGAAGTGTCCTTGATAGGGTGGACTCTTATTTCATCACATGATTTGTCTCTAATGGAGTTTATATTAATGAGTAGACTTCACCACCTCCCCATTCTCCTACCCTCCCCCAGCCCTGGGAACGTCTCCCAAGAGGACTGACTGACTGTCCCTTGTCAGGGGCCTGACAGGAACTGGAATGCACAGCTCACATGAGTGACGAAGGGAGATATCCTGAAGCCTCAACACTCCCACTTCCTGGTTCTGGCAAATCACTTTACTTCTGTGAACAAGAACCCCTCACTGCCTGGCCCACCTTATGACCTCAACTGACCCAGCGTAGGCCTCAGAAATTCAAGTGGACAGCACCAAAGGATTGAGTGCCAAACCTGAACAGCAACTTAAACCAGATGTGCATGTTTCCTTCTACATCCAGTAAGTCCAAAGATTGCTGGCCAGTGGTTGATGTAGCAGGCTTTGCTTGCCTCAGAGACCTCAGGATGGGATTCTCATTCGTATGCTTGCAACACGACTGCTGGTGATCCAGCAATCATCTCTGTATTCCTAATTGGAAGAATGAAAGGGACAAAGGGCAAATTGATTTTTCTGGGAAGCCTGGAAAAACCATCTATGGATTATATCCCACGACTGCTCCAATCTACAGGGAGACATGGAAATGTCATATTTTTAGCTGTGTACATCGCTACTCTCCCTCAGCCCCCCATACATAACTGGGGTTATACTGGTAAGAAGTACGGAAGAATAAATATTGGATAGATCACAAAAAGAATCTGCCACAATCCACCCTCTTGTGCTGCCCATCATCCATAAATACTTTCTCATATTCATGTACACTGGTCCTTCCACTAAGGCATGTGCAAGATCTTTGGATGCATGTCTCTGTATGTCCCCTTACAAATCTAGGTATGGTCCCAGTGGACCAAAGCACCACAAATTAAAAATCAAAGAGATTGGCCTCGGTATGCCCTATATGCCGTGGTAGAAAGAAGAGAACCATAATAAAAACTCCTATCAAGAAAAGGTAATGACAGAAAGTACTCAGCAGTCATTGGGCCATGAAAGTATTAAATACTTTAGAATAGAAATGATGATGCCTCTGTCTTAGCAATGGATTGCACTCCTTGGTTAAAACCAACCTGGATCAAATTTGTTTCATGCCTGGGAGAACCTCCTTTAAGCATTGTCCTCTACTGCTCGTTCTTCTGGAAGGTTTTCCCTGGTCTCTCATTCTCCTTAACTTCATCTCAGGAGAATGTTCAGGAGGATGAACTTCCTTAGAAATTCACAGCTTTTTTTCTAATTTGCTAGAAGGTATATGCACCCACTGGAGAGAGAGACAGAGAAAGAGAGAAAGAAAGTGAGAAAGCACCCCCCCCCCCCCCATGAGTGATGATCTTCCTCTATTCTCGTCTTGTTTATTCTCCTCTTGGAATTTTGGACATGGATATGCATTGGGCATGTTTTCCAAGCTGCCTGTCCAGGACTGGAACTGTGCAGTTGGCCATGTGGAATCCAGCCACTTTCACCACCATGCCACCTGGCTGGCCCAGAAATTCACAGCTTTTAAACTTCACTTCAAGTTAGTTTGGATCTGGAGGCTCTAGAATTGTTTTAAGAATGTGAGAGTCATAGAATGTTGAAGGTCAAGTGGGGCTTTCTATGATAACAACTATTTCTCTCAAAACTCAATTCACTGTGATTCTAACTGATTTCATGCAAATAACACATGGAACCAAAGGTCTTATCTGGACAATTTTTAAGGCCAAAGCTGCTTGTATTT